>SJYT01041550.1:107059-162649 GCA_006410635.1 Cephalophus harveyi
CGGGGAAATGTACGTGCTTCCATGCTATTTTCTCAGCTCGTCCCGCCCTCTCCTTCCCCCACCGGGTCCGCAAGTCTGCCCTCTCTGTATGCATCTCCATTGCTGCCCTGCAAATAGGAATGCCAGTACCATCTTTCTAGATTCCATACACATGTGTTAATCCTCCAATAATCTTTTCTTTTTTAATGTACAGGCCCTGAGAAGGGGAGAAGGGCCTGGATTCTCCAGGTGGGCCAAATCTAGTCTAAGAGCCCTCAAGAAGGAGACCTTTTTCCAGGTGTGGTCAGAGGGCAACGCTACTATGGAAGGGCCCTCAGAGAGCTGCAATACTGCTGGCTTTGAGGATCAAAAGAGTCTACAAGCCAAGGAACGTGGACAAAGCTTGGGAATGGGGAGGAGACGGATTCTCCTTTAGAACCTCCAGGAAGGAATGCAACCCTGCCTCGTCCTGTGAGACCCAAGCCAGACTTTTCACCTATAGAAATATTAGGGGGAAAATTTGTCTTCCTTAAGCCACTAGGTTAGTGATGATTTGTCACGGCAGCAGTAGAAAATGAATGCATATTTATCACTCAATTAAAAATGTGTACCCTTACCTACGTATAATTTATGCCAAAATAATTTTATTGAGGTATAGTTATTTACTTTGGCCACCTCATGCGAAGAGTTGACTCATTGGAAAAGACTCTGATGCTGGGAGGGATTGGGGGCAGGAGGAGAAGGGGATGACCGAGGACGAGATGGCTGGATGGCATCACTGACTCGATGGTTGTGAGTCTGAGTGAACTCCAAGAGATGGTAATGAACAGGGATGCCTGGCGTGCTGCTATTCATGGAGTTGCAAAGAGTCAGACACGACTGAGCCACTGAACTGAACTGATAGTTATTTACAATGTTGTGTTAATTTCTGATGTAAAGCCAAGTGACTCAGTTACACATATATGTATTCTTTTTCAGCTTCTTTTCAATTATATTTTGTTATAGGATATTGAATTAGTTCCCTGTGCTAGCACATTATTGTTTACTATATCCATAATTTACTTTTGAGTATGTTAGCGAGTAGCAGTACAGCTTTGGTTCTAGATAGACTTTCCAATAGGTTGTTTGGAACCTATTGGTTCCATTTATTATTATCAGTCTGTTTATTCCTTTGCTAATATCATGTAGTCTTGATACAGTCCCTTCAATATGTTCAAGTATCTGGTAGGCAAGCTAGCTGCCTCTGTTTTTATTTGTTTTTAAGAATAGTTTTGTTGGGTTTTTACAGATATTGTTTGATGTTCTTCAAATTAGTATTTCTCATTAAAGTTCATTCCCAAGTCTTGTCCAGTGTGTTGTTAGGGTGACAATTACTTCTCCATTTGTAAACTTATTTTAGTATATAGAGTCTCAAGAGTTTTACCGCTGAGAATTTTGTTAGTTTTTAGATGATGGTCTTTATCACATGCGAGTAAAACAGAGACAGATAAGTAGAAAGTGATTAAGGTTTTATTTTATTTATTATTCCGATCTTTTTTCCTTCCTTTAATTTAATGATGAGACAAGTTATTTTGACAAATTCCCTCATTTTAAACTACGTTTATATTCTATACATAAGTCCTTTTTGGTCATTGTCATGGTGCATTACTCTTTCAAGATGCCTTTGAATTTTACTTGGTAATATTTTATTACATATTACATGCATAAGTGAAATTGGTCCTTTTTTTCCCCCTTTGGTCTGTATTTTGTTTATCATTAGGTTTTGAAAGAAAGATTATGTAGGCTTTAGGAAATGATTTGGGAACTTTAAGAATTGATGCGGAAGCCCAAATAAAAGAAATGACATAAAAATTTGAAAAACATAAGCCACACAGTCTAATAGATTTGTACACAGAATCCACATCATAATGGAACATATAAATTACAAGTCTAAAAAGATAATTTTAAAAAGTATATACTTTAATAGATCATAATCTTAGATCATAAGCAAGTAAAATTAGTGTTAAATAGTAAAGCAATGGCTAGTCAATCTTAACTGCTTGACAAAAACTTTCAAAATAACTCTAGGATTAATGAGAAAAGCAAAATTTAAATTATAAACTATCTAGACCCAATCAAAGGAGAATATCTATTTCCTACTAAAAATTATGGAACACAGCCAAAACTACATTCAGGGGAAAATGTATGGCTTATAGCTATGATAACTTCCTTATTGAAAGACATTATAAATGGGCACGAATTTGTACTAAGAAATTTCATGAAGAACAAAATAATAAACCCACATAAAGTATGGAAAAGAAACCGATAAACACTGAAATAGATAAAATGGAAAACAAACATGGTAGAAAGAAGAAATACGTTCAAATTATATGGTTCTTTCATAAAATATATAACTATCTCATGAAGATGATTGAGGAAAGAAGAGAAGAAATTATTAGAATTGAGAGAAGAGAGAACAAAAGAATAAAATAATTATAAGAAAGTACTACATTTAATCCCATTGCCACAGGTGTGAAAACCTAAAGGGAATGGATTATTTATTAAATAAAATTGAAATGAACTTCAAGTTAAAAGAGGTGGCTCAGCACCTGCCCTCAGTGCGGGAGACCTGGGTTTAATCCTTGTGTTGGGAAGATTCCCTGGAGAAGGGCATGGCAACCCACCCCAGTATTCTGACCTGGAGAATCCCCATGGACAGAGGAGCCTGGTGGGCTGCAGTCCATGGGGTCGCAGAGAGTCAGACACGACAGAGTGACTAACACTTCCTGCAAGAAGAAATTTTAAAAAAATGTAATAAAGAGATTGAAACAGTGACTCAAAGTCTATCATTTAACAGGGAGAAAAGTATCAGGGCTAAATAATTTCACAGTTGAGGAATTCCCAACTTTTAGAAAGCAGATAATGCCAATGCTGTTGAAACTACACCAGACCAGTGAAAAAGATGAAAATTTCCTAAATTCCTTTTATGAATCGTATAGATCAGTGGTTCTTCTAGTGTGTTTCTTAGGCCAGCAACATCTGGAACCTTGCTAGAAATACAGATTATCTAGACCTCCTGAATCAGAAACTCAGGGGTGAGGGTCCCAGGACTAGAGGTCCTCAAACGGTAACTTGTGAGAACCACTGCCACGGATGTGGCTGGCATGCACGCCACATACAACAGGCCGCGAACGTTGCTTCATCTTCAGGACCACGTCTGCTGGGTCGCCCGCTCTCCTTTCTTTTTCTCAACATCAATCTACCTTCCAAACGTAATATAATGAATGTGCTCACATAATTTTTCCCTCCCACAACCACTATATATATATATATATATTTGCATAACGAATCTCTTCCATGCATAGAGATATCGAGACGCTTACTCTGTGATCACCAGGAAAGTCAGCTCTTAGGAGTGCAAGGCGGCTGGAGGTAAGAATGAGCAAACGGAGCAGGGCATGGCAGTGCTGGTGGGAGCAGGCGTGTGGTATTTCCTCCTTGGTCCTGGGATTCCTGCTGCACATGTGGGGTGAGGTCAAGGTTGAAGGTGCAAGTACCAGGACCAGTATCTGCTTATATATTGGTAGGAATTACAGCTGATAACTGATCCCAAACTAAGGTAAACACGGGTATTTGCATGTTGCTGCACTCTAACCACCAAATGAGAAGAAGTACGTTTTTCCCTGTAAGGGTGGACAAGCCACAGCTGGTTTGAAGCCCTTGCTGCTGCTGCTGCTGCTGCTAAGTCGCTTCAGTCGTGTCCGACTCTGTGCGACCCCACGGACGGCAGCCTATCCCTGGGATTCTCCAGGCAAGAACACTGGAGTGGGTTGCCATTTCCTTCTCCAATGCATGGAAGTGAAAAGTGAAAGTGAAGTCGCTCAGTCGTGTCTGACTCAGCAACCCCATGGACTGCAGCCCACCAGGCTCCTCCATCCATGGGAGTTTCCAGGCAAGAGGACTGGAGTGGGGTGCCATTGCCTTCTCCACCTGCTTTAATAATGAGGCAAAGAGGTATGTGAAAGGTGTACCACAAAAGCCGGGTGTTTCACATCCATTATATCATTTCTTCCTACATCTACCATAGAAAGTAGTTCTTAGGAACTCCTTTTTTATAAATTTAACTTTATTTTATACTGGACTATAGTTGATTTACAATGCTGTGTTAGTTTAAGGTATATAGCAAAGTGATTCAATTATATACACACATGTATCCACTCTTTTTCCGAGTGATTTCTCATACTGGTTATTACAAAGTAGACCTTGAAAACAAATTTACGATTACCAAAGGGGAAAGGTGGGGTCAAGGGATAAATTCGGAGTTTGGGATTAACACATACAAACACTATATATATGAAGTAGATAACCAGCAAGGACCTACGGTATAGCACAGGGAACTCGGCTCCATGTCTTTTTTTTTAACAAGGAAAGAAACTGACAGAAAATACTGAGGACTTGCCCTAGGACACTTGATTCTATGCAGGATTCAAAGTCAGGTTTGCCTTGCTGCTTCGGCTCCTTCTATTAAAATCTCTAAGAATTTTTTTTCTCAGACTGAGTTGGCTTCCAAGAAATCGGAGTCTATCTCCTTCTTCAGTGGACTGACTCCTTCTGAAGAGGCCTTTCTAATAGATAACATACTTCCTCGCTTGTTCATTTAGACGTGCTTCAGAATGAAAGCCCTTCAGTGATGCTTGTATTGCGTTGGCCCAGAGACTAACAGATCATTATATGTTTTAATATTAACCCCCCGCCATTTGGGGATTAGGAGTTTGGGTTTACTTTGGCACACAGGAGGAATACTAGTGACCTGGAATTCTGGTTTCCAGAAGGCTCATCGCTGTGATAGATAAGAGCTCCCTGAATCTACATTTCCCGGCACATCCCAGGCCTGGGCTGGACCACCCGTGGGAGGATGCAGGGATCTGTCAACAGTGTCCTTGACAAAGCAGTCTTCCCCAGAGGGATCTGGTCCCTCGCGCTGAGGTACAGCACCCGGGCCAAGATAATTGTGTTGTCATACATACCCCCTGAGAACAGAAATTATAAATGGGGCTGAAGAACGAGGGAAAAGTCTCTGAAACAGAGGAGTGAGTGTTTTCTTAGTGTTTGCCTGCTCATAGCTGACTAACTGGGCCTTTAGTATTATTTAGTATTACCAACTTTTCAAGGCGATCAGAAGAACTGGTCTTGATTTTTTTTCCTAAGGCAAAGCAAATGGTTTGACAGTTGAGTGAAGTAAAAGTGTTTGTTGGGCTGCAACCCTCTGTTTTCAGTCCAGGCTCCAAGTCCTTAAATTGGCACATTACTCTTGTAGATCAAATATATGACCTTGTAATTTGTAACCATGGCAGGGCTTGGAAGGCCGATGAAACTTTCAGAAAGCTAAAATCCATCTGCATACGAATAGTTCTCTGTACTTTCCTACAGTTAATTGACAAATTTTAGTAATTAATTCAGGAGGCATATTATTTATTATGAGCTGTTTTATTATCCTATAACATTTTGTTCTAAATAAAGGTCCCATCCTTAAAGCAAACCATGATTATAGATCCTTCTCTTTTTCTTCACAATAAAAAATGAAAATCTTGTATGAGAGTTCTTGATTGCTTTATAAATACAACCAACAATAAATTGTTAAATATTCATGTTGCTTTATTACTTGGCAATGATTTGTGGTGAAAGTAAACGAGTATATACTCATGGATGTAGGCAAGCAGCTTTCAATAGCCTACCCAGCACTATATGTATGGTGAATACTACCTGAAACCATGAATTATTTCTACATTTGCTGGGGAGAAATAACATGATAATGTTTGAGTTAAAGGTTATTTACTTAGAACCTAAAAGGAATACATGCTATTGTAGAAAGATATTAATAATATAGAAAAGTATAAGGAAAATCCATAATATACCTAGATATCTCAACTCTTATTTCCTTTCTAGTCTTTCTATGCATGTTATGCATTTTCTATGCAAATATAATAGAGATGAAGTTGTATCATACATTCTGATTTGTATTCTTTTCCCTCTAACATTAACCATTTGTTATGTGGGTCTCTCTTCATAAATAGCACTTTGAAGGACAGAACCCTCCACTATATACATATGGGCTTCCCAGGTGGTACAGTGGTCAAGAATCCACCTGCTAATCCAGGAAATACAAGAGACTCAGTTTTGAAGATTCCCTGGAGTAGGAAATGGCAACGTGCTCCATATTCTTGCCTGGAAAATTCCATGGACAGAGAAGCCTAATGGACTGTGATCCATGGGGTCACAGGGAGTCGGGCACAGCTGAGCGACTGAGCACACACACACACACACACCCACTATATAGATAAAGCATTAAATATTTAACAGTCTCCTATTGAAGGATATTTGGTCGACTTTCAAACACAAGTAATGCCACAAGTAACATTTCTGACCTGAAATCTATTTCTGAATTCTGAGTTATTTCTTTACAAAAAAATTTTCAAAAGTGTTCTAGAAGCTTCTCAAATTACTGCTTCAAAGAATAAGAAGTACTTTCTTGATACGACTGTAAATGACTGTGTCTTAAACTCTTTGCTTAAAGAATCCTTCAAGAATTTCCCTGTGACTTTGTTCTGTCCAGTCCTAAAGTTTTTACTGGATTCTAGTTGTTTTAAGCTAATGTATAAATATCATCTCTGGAGTTTCCAGACCGCTCGCCAAAGGCCTACGACTCCACAGTCCACTGTTGTCAAGGCAGGGCTATGGGTCTATGTTGTCAGCTACAGAAATAGCTTTTGTGGTCACTGCTGCAGCGTCTGTGAATTTCTTTGCCCACTTGGCAAAGAAAGTGGGAGACTGGGTGCTGAAGAAGCTGCAGGCTGGACTCAGCAGGAAGGCAAGGTAAGGGATGCTCCACGGGGCTGTCACGGAGCCTGGGCCGGCGGACCGAGTGGGGCGGCAAGGAGACAGCGGACACTGAAAGAATGCCGGTCGCCTGGACCACAGCCACAGGAAGTTTGTAACAAACACAGGCTTAACGTCTTTCAAAGGGCTGCTTTTGAACTTGGGGTTCTCAGAAAGAAGCAGGGAGCCTTGGGGTGCAGGATTCAGGTGTTAACAGAGGCCCTAAGTCACAATACTTTGTTTGAGGCCCTGAAACAGAAAAATCACCATTGGATACAGAACCTCCCTATCTTTCGAAACAAATAGCAGAGCAGATAATCTAATTAGGCAGAAACCATTCTGTTAGGCAGAGACTCTTCTGGAGTAAATGAAGTCTTTGTTATAAAGCCAAATTGAGGAAAGTAAATTTCCAGGCATGTGGAATCAATATGCTAGAAAAGGAGAGGGCCAGCTGTTTTATTAATAGGTAAATTACAATCTTTGGCTTTTGCGTGTATGTGTGTTTATAACTTTACATTTACATCTTGAAACTCCCGTTTATCTTCAAATTCACCTTTAGAGTGATTATTTGCCAAGAAGTAAATTATTTGCCCATAGTAAAAACTCAATAAATATTTGCTGAATTTTAACTGAACGTATGTTTCTTTACTACGAGTTCCTTGAATTGAGGATCTTCCAAGTCTTTAAAGTATTTGTGTTTATGGAAGAGGTTCAAGTCTTCCTTTCGTCTTTGTAACTCTATCAACCCAAAGTTCTGGAATTTTCCTTCCTATGGAGGAAGGAGATGAACTGTCCTTTTTCTTTGCCATGTGGGTGGCCACCCCGCGGGTACTGACGCCTCAACAGAACACTTGCCCTTGCTGTTTCCTTTGTCTGGAAGGCTTGTCTTAGTTATGCCAGCCCCTCAGCTTGCTGGCCCCACAGGGCCCTTGTGGGGCCCTTCAGCAGACAGACCATGTCTGACCACACAGCTAATGTTGGTTCTGCCTCCCTGCACTGGACATCTTTTTGTGATTTTTCTGTCTTCACTCTTTAGCCCTTTTACAGCATGTATTGCAATTGAAATCGTTTCATTTATTCATTTATTTGAAAATTTTCAGCATTTTTCAAACTTTTGAAACTCATAACAAGAAGTGTTTAACTTTGATTTATGCCCTCACATACAACAGAAATGACAGTCTCATGAAATGACACACTTGAGAACTATGGTTGAGTGAGGCCCACTTTCTTCACTTTATTCTAGCTTGTTCCTCAAAGAAACAATCACGAAAGCTGTCTGGGGCTGGTTAAGGCAATTTTATAATCCAGGAACAGGATACGAACCTGAATTTGAACTACTGGGTTATTTGCCTTCTGTTTCCTCTGATTACAAAAAAGTAAGCTCCGTGAAGTCAGAGAACAAATATTTGTCTTATTCACTGTTATCCAGTTGACAAAAATATTTTTTTAACAAATCAACACATAAAAAAATAAATTAATGAACAAAGTCTTACTAAATGTATCTTCTTTCATTTGGCATACTTGCCCCTTATAACGGAGAAGGCGATGGCACCCCACTCCAGTACTCTTGCCTGGAAAATCCTGTGGACGGAGGAGCCTGGTAGGCTGCAGTCCACGGGGTTGCAAAGAGTCAGACACGACTGAGTGACTTCCCTTTCACTTTTCACTTTCATGCATTGGAGAAGGAAATGGCAACCCACTCCAGCGTTCTTGCCTGGAGAATCCCAGGGATGGCGGAGCCTTGTGGGCTGCCATCTATGGGGTCACACAGAGTTGGACATGACTGAAGTGACTTAGCAGTAGCAGCAGCAGCCCCTTATAAACAACTATTTAAGTGGAACATCATTTCCTTTTCTGATAAAATTATTTTTAAATCCAATCTAATGTTTGGGGTCCCAAAGGCATTTCTTAAAGATGTCAGCATCACTGAATTTCTCAGCAACTCCCAAAAGTGGAAAATGTACTTGAAGAATATAGCTTTTATCTGAATGTTTGTAATTTGTAGGACGTGCTATCCATCAGCTATTTAAATGAATCAGAAAACTCCACCCTCTCAGGCAGTCCTGTTTGGGGTGGAAAAGGGGCAACTGAATAACTGAGTGGCAAAGGAAGCTAAGAAAGAGAGCGAAGGGCAGTCTCCCTGTCACAGACACTGCCTTCGTTCTCAAACGCTGTAGGGCGCTGGGCAGGCCACGGGCTGCCGCCCTGAGAGCAAGTTCTGTATCCCATTTCTATTCCACTTGCAGAAAGTTTTTCCATGTGCTTATTTAAAATCTCTCCTGGTCAATCTGATACCCAATCACGCTATTAGATCTTTGTGAACTAAGGTAAAAAGAATTCTGTTCAGGGTAACACACGTTTCATGTGATTTAAAAACTGTTTATCTAAAAGAATTTCCCATGACAGGGAACTGTTTATCAATAATCTTTGTCTTAATATTGTAAAGTAATTAGCCTCCAATTAAAATTAAAAAAAAATCTTTGTCTTGCAGAAATAAAATGTTGTACTTTTTTGTACTTCTTTCTTAAAGGGAAAGAAAAAGAGAGAAAATCTTCCTTTATCCAAAATCTTTTTTATAAACATAAGTAACTATTTCTGGTGAGACTTTAGTGACTGTTCATTTGCTCTAAAGCCGTGCTTTTCAAATTTTAGTGTTGATCAGAATCAACTGGATGGCTTTAAAAACACAGATCCCTGGCCCCACACCTAGAGTTTTTTTTTCTCATAGAATTTGCACTTCTAATGAGTTTTCTTTTTAAAAAAAATTTTATTGGAATATAGCTAATTTATACTGCCGTGTTAGTTTCTGGTGTAGAGCAAAGTGGTTCAGTTATACATACAGTTATACATATGCACATATCTATTCTTTCACAGATCCTTTTCCCATTTGTTATTACAGAATATTAAGTAGAATTGTTTATGCTATATAGTAAGTTCTTATTGGTTATAATTTTATATATAGTAGTGTGAGTATGTTAATCACAAGCTTCCAATTTATCCCTCCCTGTCTTTCCCCTTTGATAACCTTAAGATTTTTTTCTATGTCTGTGAGTCTATTTCTGTTTCATGAGTAAGTTTATTTTTATCATTTTAAAAATCAGACTCCACATATGAGTGACACCATGTAGAATTTGTCCTTCTCTTTTTGACTTACTGCATTTAGTGCGATCATCTCTAGGTCCACCCCTGTTGTGGAAACGGCATTATTTCACTCTCTGCTTTACGGCTGAGCAATATTCCATTGTATACTTGTACCATGTCTTCTAAACAGCGTGAGTTTTCATTTGATGTGGATGCTGTGATCTGAGCACAATGTTTTGAGAACAATGGCTCTGAACAACAAGTCTCAGCTGGGATGATCCACGGGCATTTGGCAATGTATAGAGACATGTTCAATTGTCACAGTCGGGTCTGGGCAAGTCTTTACTGGCATCTAGTAAGTGAAGCCAGGTCAGTTCAGTTCAGTTCAGTCGTTCAGCCGTGTCTGACTCTTTGTGACCCCATGGACTGCAGCACGCCAGGCCTCCCTGCTTATCACCAACTCCTGGAGTTTACTCAAACTCATGTACATTGAGTCGGTGATGCCATCCAACCATCTCATCCTCTGTCGTCCCCTTCTCCTCTCACCTTCAATCATTTCCAGCATCAGGGTCTTTTCACATTAGTCGATTCTTTGCATCAGGTAGCCAATGTACTGGAGTTTCAGCTTCAGCATCAGTCCTTCCAATGAACACCCAGGACTGATTTCCTTTAGGATGGACTGGTTGGATGGATCTCCTTGCAGTCCAAGGGACTCTCAAGAGTCTTCTCTAACACCACAGTTCAAAAGCATCAATTCTTCAGCGCTCAGCTTTCTTTATAGCCCAACTCTCATATACATACATGACTACTGGAAAAACCAAAGCTTTGACTAGACGGACCTTTGTTGTAAGGCCAGAGATGCTAAGTACTCTACAAGGCACAAGACAGCCCCTACCACAAAGAATTATCCAGTCCCAAAGGTCAGCAGTGCTGAGACCGGGAAACCTTTGGGTAAGGGAGCTGTCTTTCCCATGGAAGCCCACTGTTTAATACGAGTCTAAACCACAACAGAAACAAGAGGACCTCATCTCAGAAGGCTTCAGCTGCAGTGGGATGATGTCACAGGAATTAACTTAATTGACTCAAGCACATCTACTGTCATCTCTCTCTGCGCCTCCTGTCTCTCTCTCATTCACACATCTACAAAGCTCATAAAACACCCCGTGGTCCAGACGTTCACTCATCCAAAATGTAAATGAGGACTTAGGTAGGGATGTGAAACCAACTGGGATGAGGAAACATGTTTAGTCCCCTAGGGGCTGCAAGCCACTTGTCTATAGCAGAGAAGATTCTGGGCACACCTTGACTGTGGAAAATGGAAACACAGATATCCCAGAGTAATGGGGCTGGAAAGAGCCTGACTATTCCCTAGCAGACCAGTGTTTCTCTTTAATACTGTATTTGAATGACAGAAGAACCTAAAATTAAGGAGGCCTCAATGGTTCACTAAGGTACCTTCTCTCTCCACATCTCATGGACTCTTCCAGCCTTCAATTTCCAGAATTTACAGAGCCCACACCACAAAGACAACCTGCTCTCCAATAAAGAAGAAGCACGCCTCACTCTCAGCCCTGCCTTCTCCCCATCTTCTCCCAGTGGCTCACTGACGCCCGAGTTCCCTGGCTGCGCTGCGGGAGAGGCGGCCCCCGGGGGAAGCGTAATGCGTTTGCGGCTCTTCCCTTATCACCTGTGCATTCGGCATGAAGTGTATCTGCAAGTCTTCCAGACGAGCCTTTCCAACCCCCTCCTCCGGATTCTCTCCACTCTTTCTGCCTCTCTGCGGGCCTGTACCAACCTCATCTCTCTTCTGGACTTCCAAACAGCCTTTCCATCGGCCTGCCAGCTTCTGGCTTGCCTCCTCTGCAGACCCTCTCCAGAGTGAGCTCTCGCAAACCCGCCTCGTCTCAGTTTGAAACCTGTCAGGAGCTCCAGATGTGTCAGAAGACCTTCCGATGGCTGGAAAGGCTTAGTGTGCACAGACCGCTGCTCACTTCTCAGAGCTGGTTCCCCTTCTCTCTCCCCACCCCCACTAGCCCACTGTGTCCCTGTCAAAGATGCCTGGCTTCCCTGAAAGTCATGCCATTCCTAAACACCATCCTTTTCATGTCCTCTTTCCCTGCTGAGGACACTGGAACGCTCGCCTCTGCCTTCTGCTTCACACCCACTCCCTCAAGTCTCAGCGGAAACAGCGTTGCTCCCGGGAAGCTCCCCTGGAGCCCCAGGTCAGACTTGGACGTCCCCACCCGTGTCCTCGCGGCGCCTCGTGCAGCTCCTCACCAAGGTGACTTTCCGTCGTGGCGGCCGCTGTGCCCGGCTGTCCTGACGGCACTGGGAAGGCAGGCCTTCTGTTTCGTTCACTGGTTTTTGGCTGCGCTGCGTGTTCGTCGCCGCGCGTGGGCTCCCTCTAGTCTCGGCACGCAGGCTTCTCCCTGCCGCGGCTCCTCCTCCTGCGGAGCCGGGGCTCTGGGCGCGTGGGCCTCGGGCTCTGGGTGCACGGGCCTCGGTAGGTGAGGCTCCCGGGCTCTAGGTCAGTAGTTGTGCAGCATGGGCTTAGTTGCTCCGTGGCATGTGGGATCCTCCCGGATCAGGGATCGAACCTGTGTCTCCTGCATTGCCAGGCGAGTTCTTTACCACTGAGCCTCCAGGAAAGCCCAAAGGTAAGTCTTCACTCTCTTTTTTAGAGTGCCCGTAACTGACACAGGGTAAATACTGGTTGTACTTCCTGGTGGGCATTTAATAAGCTCTATGATCTGGGGAAAGAGTTAAATGAAGCTGGAGGGGGAGATAAATCCTGAAATATAAAAGGAGCCTTCCTTGGGGAATCCTTGAAATCAAACCACGCGGCTGACATTTTCTACTTCATACACCCATGTTTGTGGGGCAGAATCATCATCAAACCTAGCTTTCTGATGAATTTGGAGCCGATCTCTTTAGATGGCCTCCAGGAATGCTCACATTCTTTTTTCTCTGCTGTGAGTCTAACTGGATCCCAGCGTCACGGGAAGGCAGCGTGGCTGGACCACTGTAAGCTAAGAGAACAGGGTGAGGCCGTGCGGCAGGACCGCATCCTACGGGCCCCGTCAGCTGTGGCTCGGAGTGAGGTCCTTGCTTTTGGCCCAGTGGAGACCTCAGAAGAGCTGAAATAGCAGTGGTGGCTTCTGCCTGCTTGATGGAAAATGGATTCACGTCTGGGCCCAGTGTGGAAAGGGCAAGTCCATCGAGGCATTTCAGAGGAATGATGCGCCTTGACCCAGGCTGATGGCAATGGAGATGTGAGACGTGCAGACTCCAGAGGCATTTTGGGGGCAGAGGATGTAGGAGTTGCCAAGGGTTTGGACTTTGGGGGGAGGGAAGGAGGAAGCGAGTATGGTTTCTAGGTGTTTGGACTGGACGCCCAGATGAATGCACCCCCATTTACTGAGATGGAAAGGCGGAAACTCCTACTTATTTTCAGCCCCATTCTCCCCTCCTCCAGGAAGGCTGTCACCAACTTCAACCCATCTTCTCTCTTTCTTCTCAGCAAGTTGGGGCCTCCTTGCCCATCCCACTCATTCTTTTAGGAGTGCGTGCTCAAGGTGCCAATCTGGCTTATGGTCCTTGTAGGGGAGGGTCACCCCTCCCCCCCACCTTCCCACGCAGTATCACCCCCAGAACAGCTCTGGATGTAGTCGGGGTGCCACACATACTTGAGGAATTAAATATGATTCACATTGCAGCAAGTTACTCTGGAGCTGTTCTGTGGAGCCGTCAGCTGCTAAGAATATCCTGCCTCCCACGGGACAAAATGTTTGTCTCCTTCAGTTCATACCCCACTGGACACTTTCAGAAGCCCATTACCAAAGGGCTTCGAAAACTAGGTTCCTTTCCAGCATTGTAAAGCCAGGCATTCAGCTTCCATACTCTGTGATTATTTAGCATTATCACCTTTCACCTGATGTATAGTTACTTTTCTTTCCCATTATTAAGTGTTACCATAAAATGCAACCTCATTTCCTCTTCTGTTAAAGAGAAATTTAGGATAAGTTTCTGCTCTTTGAAAACACTTGAATCATCTCAAGTACCTTTCATTTTCTACAGTGTTCATTCACACTTTGGTCAGAATGCTTAAAAAACCCCACAAAACTTTAGTATACATATTATCACCTTTCAATGCATTTCAAAAGAGTTTTTTTTTAATACAAATCTGGTACATATTTGGAGTTAGACACTCACTGTAACTTCCCACGCAAAGCAAGAATGCTGCCTCAAACTTTCTTAAGAGTCAAAAAAGAACATAATTACAAAGAACTTATGCACAGGCAGGAATTGGGCTTTTTCTTGCTCTTTCAACTCATTGTCTTTGAGAATTACTTAGAAAAGTTGATTTTTGCTCTTCATGTTCTCTAGTACTGGGATAGGCATTTTATACACCCTTTGTCATGGAGTAAGCCCAGCCACTCCATGATAGCTTTGATCTCAGCTTCTTAGTGGAGTGGAGTGTACCTGCTGCTGCTGCTGCTAAGTCGCTTCAGTCATGTCAGACTCTGTGCAACCCCATAGACGGCAGCCCACCAGGCTCCCACATCCCTGGGATCCTCCAGGCAAGAACACTGGAGTGGGTTGCCATTTCCTTCTCCAATGCATCAAAGTGAAAAGTGAAAGTGAAGTCGCTCAGTCGTGCCCGACTCTTCATGACTCCATGGACTGCAGCCTACCAGGCTCCTCCGTCCATGGGATTTTCCAGGCAAGAGTGCTGGAGTGGGGTGCCATTGCCTTCTACCTAGGAGGGTAAATAATTTGTCTGAAGATGCACAGCTAGAAACAGCATCACCCGTATCCAGATCGCCGCCTCTGTGCATCTAAAGCTCACATGCCCATTCATGCAGTGATGGGGAAGGAATCCCGTGACGAAACACCCAGCTCCATGGGAGAACTTGCCAAACGCTTTGAGAATTCTTCCTTCCCTCCAACCAAATCCTGAAATTTCCATTCACTCAGTCCCACTGCCTGAAATGAGAGTTCTTCACACAGGCTTTAAGGCTCCATGAAATCCCAGATATTATGGTTCAATCTTGCATTTATATAAGTACACTTTCTGGGAAGTAAGTCCATGTGGTTGTTCAAAAATCAGGCTGTCAAAGACGTCTGTCATCCCCTTCTCCAAAGAACAAAATCCTTTTCTTAGAGAAATACAAGACACGCAGTCTCCTTACCCTGGACCTCATCCTTCAACTTGAAAACAGCTGTATCTGGCAGCCTTTTCTCCAGACTGAAGACCCCCAGGTCTCCCCACCTTTCCTGGGGAACATGGAGCACCTCTGAAGCCGCAATCTCCATGGGACGCCCCTCATACTCCCTCAGGTGTGGCTTGTGATGAAATTCAGTGTCCCACAGAGTGCTGCACGAGGAACTGATTCCAGTGGTCTATTCACACATGCCTTGGGTATTCTATTTAAGGACAAGTAGATAGTTCTTCTTTCACAAAGCTTAAAAAACTTAGAGTTTAGAAAACACAGCATTACGATCTCTATCCCCTTACTATTCTTTTCCCCCGATCTTCCACCGAAAAAGCCTGAAATCCAGGACTGATATTTTCTTTGCCTTATCTCTGAACTCCAGTTCAAGACAGCTGAGAACTATTGGTACACTATTTGTACCAATGAAATCAAAGTACATTTGCAGAATCTCACCCTCAACAATGACATGTTAGAACTTTAAGGAGAGTTGGCTACTGGAAGCGTGTGCCCTGAAGATGGAAGAGGCCTCGACCCCACACCTGAATTGTAACAAAAGCCCCGCCAGCATCCACACGGAGAGGAGCTGTCCCGGAAGGGCTGGACACTTACCCTGCAGTCCGCCGGGCTTTCAGGATCTCTCACTTCTCCACACCCTCAGCATGGTCTACTCCTTGTCTGCCTCCAAGCCAGGTGGAAAGAAGGCTTTCTCAGCCAAGAAACTGCTTGGGACCCATTGCCACGTCCTGTGCTTCTGAGGCTGAGCAATCTCAATTAGACGCTCTTGAAATGCATCTCAGATGCCAGTGCAGAGTGACGCCGGGCTGGCGTCACGACTGTCCGGGCTTCGCCACGTAATGCTCCCAGGCCAACAGTTCATGACTTGGGGCTGTTGTCTGGCTCTGGGATTCCACACCATGCCTCCAGCCCGCTCCCAGAAGCCAGCCGTTCAGCAGGAAGATGAGCAAAGCTGGTGGTAACCTAAACCCGCGGTGAAAGGAGACGCCTCTAACACCAGGAGGCTGCCTGGACAGCTAACACCTGACATGCTACCTTATCCATGTCCGCGGGCCCTGTGACGATGAGAGCTTTTGCTGCCACCCAGCCAGAGGAGCATCATTGCAGAGAGAAATCTTTCCCTCCACTAATTCCGCTGCTTATTGCTGGCAAAGAGGACAAGAGTAATCGGGCTTGAATAAGGCTTCCTGTCTGTTTGAAGCTTCTTGGGGTTGGCGAATTCAGACTGGTGAGGCTGAATTTCAAATGTCTTTTTTTTTTTTTAAAGAAAAGCATTATTCTGACAATGTCCCATAGAGCACCACTTGTTTGCTGCTGGGGTGCTGAGCAATGAATTTAATTTGCTTTCTTGCACTCTTCAGATAACATGTTTCTGCTGGTGTGTAAAGTCTGGAAGCTCTCTGCATGCCAAGGCAATGCTCCTAAATGAAGTCTTACATAAGCCTGACAAATTATCTACAGATAGAAGTAATCTCAATGGGCGGGGTTACAGAGGTGTGACTGGTAACGCTGGAGAGCCACCAACACAAAAGCTGGCTGAGAAAACACTTCCCAAAGTCTTGGTCATATGTAGATTTTTGCCAGTAAGGTTATCATGAGATATTGGTAAGGTACTGATACTGACATATTTTCTTTTTTGCACCTTCCACGCTTTCTCTATTCTCTTTCCCCCTGCTCCTTTTTAGCAAACATCATTCTCTCTTTCTCCTTCTTTCTTCCTCTTTGCCTCTGTTGCTCTTCCTGTCTGTCCTTTCCCATCACGTCGTCTCTCTGCATGTTATGGTTCAGATGCCATATTTTATTGCCATCCCATCCAATATGCCTAGATTCCAGATGCCCTCCACTGCCAGCTTTCATCCTCTCCTGGGTCACGGCAATGGCAACAGTCCATCACCTCTGCCCCCTGCACAACACCCCCAAGGCTTTGCTCTGGGTACCAGATGAGCCCTGCTCTCCAGTCTGCAAAGGAGACCCTCCGATCCAGGCCCACAGCTGCTCCCTGTCCTGTCTCCCACCTCACCTCCTCCCACACACCTTACACCTCCCACCCCTAGCACACGTTGACCCCTTCCAAACCCCTTCTGTTTATACCTTTTCACAAAGGCTAAGCCTGTCTTTAAAGCTCAAGCCCCTCTCTCCCTTCCGCAGGCTTGGTTAATTTCATGTCTCTTTCCTCTTCGGGTCTGCGTTGCATTGCAAACATTTTTCCCCCCTGTCATGTCAAACAGGTGAAGAATTTCTGGGGCAAAGCTGTAGCTGACTCACCCCGCAGGCAGCTGCTCAATCAGTGTTTGCTGGATGAGCTTTGTTTCTCTGAGTTTCTCTTCAGGATTTCACTAGGAAGCCACAGCAGCACCATGGATCATCGGTTACAAGAATGATGGCATGGGGTCACGCCCCACCGTGATGTGAGCAAGTTAACCACCCTCTTTGCTTCCTCGGTTCCCCATCTGTCAATGGAGACGATACTGTCCAGCTCTAGGGTGGGCGTGAGGATCAAGAGAGTTGCTATGTGTCATGTGGTTAGAAAATGGAAAGGGATACATGTTATGTAAGTGTTGTTAAATATGACCGAGTAGGCACTCTGGTACCCAACGGCCTCCTCTGCTGTGCGGAAGGGAGGAGGTTTTGGACGTGATCAGGACTGACCTGGTTTGATGAGAAGATGCTTGATTAGAAATGTGAATGTCTGCCTCCCTCCTCCTATCAGAAGAACATATACAGTAGATCCTTGGTTATCCATTTTAAATATGGTAGCGTGTATACACGGAGAAGGCAATGGCACCCCACGCTAGTACTCTTGCCTGGAAAATCCCGTGGACGGAGGAGCCTGGTGGGCTGCCGTCCATGGGGTTGTGAAGAGTCAGACATGACTGAGCGACTTCACTTTCACTTTTCATTTTCATACATTGGAGAAGGAAATGGCAACCCACTCCAGTGTTCTTGCCTGGAGAGTCCCAGGGACAGGGGAGCCTGGTGGGCTGCCATCTATGGGGTCACAGAGAGTCGGACACGATTGAAGCAACTTAGCAGCAGCAGTAGCAGCAGCAGTGTGTATACATCCATTCCCAAACTCCCTAACTTTCCCTTCCCTCCGGCAACCAGAAGTTTGTTCTCTAAGTCTGTGAGTAGGTAAGTTCACTGATATTATTTCTTTGTAGAGTCTGCAGGTAAGGAATGTCATATGGTATTTCTCCTTCTCTGTCTGACTTACTTCACTCAGTATGACAGTCTCTAGTACGTAGCATGAGGGACTCTGCTCAGTTATGTGGCAGCCTAGATGGGAGGGGAGTCTGGGGGAGAATGGATACACATATATGTATGGCTGAGTTCCTTCGCTGTTCATGTGAAACTATTACAGCATTGTCAATTGGCTGTACCTGAATACAAAATCAAAAGTTCTTTTTTTTTTTTAAGGACAGATATTAACACTGAGAATAAAACTCCATTCTGCAGGAAAACTGACACTGGGCATATGGAACCCTGTTAGCAACTAGGGATGTGGGTCTGGACGGCGTGTAAGAAAAAAGCAACCTGAGAGGAGAAAGTGCAATTCTCAGGCTACCATCTATGAGGAAGTACACACTGGTTGCAAACTGCTTTAATAGAAAATGTGTTCAGGTCCAGGTAAGTAGTGAAAAAGATGTTGAACACCAGGCAATTTAATTTCGAAAGGTGAGTGGAAGTCAAACTCAGAGATAACAGCCAAAGGGAAGTCATGGCTCTTTCTTCTGGTGGGTAAACAGAGAAGGAGGTTCTCCAGGCTGGGACTCTGCGGAACCCATCGTCACCTAGGCACCCCCTGCATGATCTGGCCTGGCTGACACCCTGGCTGTGTCTTTTCCTGCGCCCGACGCTCCAGCTGCCCCGGCAGCAGTAGCCGCCTGTCCAGAGGCTCCTCTCCTCACTTCTCACTGTGGCTGCCCTGCCTGGGGGGCCCTCCCTCTCTCTCTGAAACAAAGGTTGGGGTTCTCCCTCTTCCTTGCTCTCTCCCAGCACCTTGCCACACCGATTTCTCAAAGCACGCAGACTGCATGCCACTCGCCTGCCCACTTCCTGACTCCCTCTCGAGACTGTGAGCCTTTCAAGAGGGAGACCGAGCCTCGGCCCCCACTGCTTCCTCTCTCCTCAGCAGAGAGGAACAGAGTAGGTGCTCCACAGACGTGCTCTGAGTTTGTGGCGCAGGTTGTGACTCACCGCCAAGGGCCTTCGGCGTCGGTGCTGGGTGTCCACTGCACACTGTTTACTGGGGCACGCTCTGGCGATATCGCGCTGGGATTGCGGCTGAGGCATTTTCACATTTGAGAAAGGGAGAATGATCGCGCAGTTAGGCACCACATCTCTCAGGAAGGAGAGGCAGTTAGGATTCCTGCAAAGGGTACCTCAACTACACGTGTAGCTGACTGAGCCAAGACTTTAAAAGCTTCTTCATGAATTCAGGAGTTTTTATGACTCACTTATTGTAGGTGAAAATGCACATCAAAGACACCAAGAGACACCACTACATACCAACCAGAATTACTCAGATTAAAGAGCCCAACACTATTAAGTGTTGGAGAGGAAATGGAGGAACTAGAAGTCTCATGCGACTGTAAGTTTATGCAACCACTTTAGGAAGCTGTTAGGAAGTTCCTATAAAATTAAACATACACCCACTCTACGATCCAGCATTTCTACTCCTTGGTTTACATCCAACAGAAATGTACTTGTTCTCCAAAAGACAGCCCCAAACCAGAAACGACTCAAGTGTCTACCAACAGGAGAATCAATAGGGGGCTCGGATGGTAAAGAATTCGCCTGCAATGCAGGAGACCCAGATTCGATCCCGGGGTCAGGAAGATCCCCTGGAGAAGGGAATGGCTACCCACTCCAGTATTCTTGCTTGGAGAATTCCATGGACAGAGGAGGCTAGCTGGGTATAGTTTATGGGGCTGCAAAGAGTGGGACATGACTGAGTGACTAACATAACCACAGCAACAAAGTATTGATATATTCCTATAATCAGAGCTGCTCAGTAATAAAAAGAAAGCGCTGATACCCGCACCGATATGTGAGAACGTCTCAGTTCAGCAAAAAGCATCAAATACAAGAGAGTATTTATGTAATTACCTGCATAGGAAGTTGAAGCTCAGGTAACAAATGAGTCGATAATGATAGAAATCAAAATAGTGGTAGGTCTCAGGGTGAGGGTGATGTTCTGATGGGGGCAGAGGAGGCTGAGAAAACCTTCTGTGGTATGGAAAAGTTCTATCTTCTCTTTTGGTGGCATGACTGATATCTATTTTAAAAACTCATTGTCTTACATACTTTAACATTTCCACGTGACACTCACTAAAAACTTAGAGATAGATGAGAGATTATGAGAAGCCTTGATAAGTCTACATTGTTCATGGGGTTCTCAAGGCAAAAATACTGAAGTGGTTTGCCATTTGTTTCTCCAGTGGACCACATTCTGTCAGAAAAGCAACGCCAAAGAATGTTCAAACTACCACACAACTGCACTCCTCACACGCTAGCAAAATAATGCTCAAAATTCTCTAAGCCAGGCTTCAACAGCATGTGAACTGTGAACTTCCAGATGTTCAAGTTGGATTTAGAAAAGGCAGAGAAACCAGAGATCAAACTGCCAACATCTGCTGGATCATTAAAAAAGCAAGAGAGTTCCAGAAAAACATCTACTTTTGCTTTATTGATTAATGCCAAATCTTTTGACTGCGTGGATCACAACAAACTGTGGAAAACTCTTCAAGAGATGGGAATACCAGACCACCTGACCTGCCTCCTGAGAAATCTGTATGCAGGTCAAGAAGCAAACTAGACATGGAACAACAGACTGGCTCCAAACGAGGAAAGGAGTATGTCAAGGCTGTATATTGTCACCCTTGCTCATATAGACCCTTGCTTATTTAACTTCTAGGCAGAGTACATCATGTGAAATGCCAGGCCGGATGAAGCACAAGCTGGAATCAAGATTGCCAGGAGAAATATCAGTAACCTCAGGTATGCAGATGACACCGCCCTCATGGCAGAAAGAGAAGAAGAACTAAAGAGCCTCTTGATGAAAGTGAAAGGGGAGAGTGAAAAGTTGGCTTAAAACTCAACATTCAGAAAACTAAGGTCATGGCATCCTGTACCCTCACTTCATGGCAAATAGATGGGGAAACAATGGAAACAGTGACAGACTATTTTTGGGGGGGCTCCAAAATCACTGCAGATGGTGACTGCAACTGTGAAATTAAAAGACGCTTGCTCCTTGGAAGAAAAGCAATGACCAACCTAGACAGCATATTAAAAAGCAGAGACACTACTTTGCCAACAAAGGTCTGTCTAGTCAAAGCTATGGTTTTTCCAGTACTCATGTATGGATGTGAAAGTTGGACTATAAAAAAGCTGAGCACTGAAGAACTGATGCTTTTGAACTGTGGTGTTGGAGAAGACTCTTGAGAGTCCCTTGGACTGCAAGGAGATCCAACCAGTCCATCCTAAAGGAAATCAGTCCTGAACATTCATTGGAAGGACTGATGCTCAGACTGAAACTCCACCTGATGCAAAGAGTCAACTCATTGGAAAAGACCCTGATGCTGGGAAAGATTGAAGGCAGGAGGATAAGGGGATGACAGAGGATGAGATGGTTGGATGGCATCACGGACTTGATGGACATGAATATGAGTAAGCTCTGGGAGTTGGCGACGGACAGGGAAGCCTGGCGTGCTGCAGTCCATGGGGTCGCAAAGAGATGGACACAACTGAGCGACTGAACTGAACTGAACTGATAAGTCTAAGGGACAAAACCCCTCCATCATTTATATGAATCTCAGACACTGGATCATATAGACCCTTGCAGGTTCAGGGAAGGAAGCTATCACTGAACAAACCGCAGGAAACACCTCAGCTGAACTGGAGTGGGTGTGGAGCTGAGAATCGGGGGAAACTCAGTTTGTTCAGACAAGGACGAGCAAGGATGTACCCATCCCAGAAGGCTGTATCTGTAGCGTAACTCCTTCCGAAGGATGAGTGGATAAACAGTTCAGCTGAACTGTCCTATAACAGAATCTTGCAACTCAGACCTTCACTTATTTATAAACCTAGAATCAAGCCCTTTCCTCGGGGTCCCCCATTTGAAAGTCATTTTGAACAAAAAAGTCAGAGCTCTGAAGGGTGGGAGCACACTAGAGCCAGAGAAGGGAGAGCAGAGTCTTTTCTAAAGTGTTTTTGCAAAATTTTGCAGAAATGTGAGAGAAGCCACAGGTGGTCAGAAGCCTCCAGTCCTTGAAACCTACTTTGTCTGTCACACCTGTGCAACCAAAAGGAAATAGATGCTCCCGGAAAATGCATTTCCTCCTCATTACCAAACAGGCCCTGGCCCCAAACCCAAGTCGAACTTGGACACCTTATTGGGAACACAGAGAATTCCCATTATCCTTTTAGTGTTTCTCAGCTGGGGCTGAAGCTGAACTGCCAATGCTTTGGCCACCTGATGCGAAGAGCCGACTCACTGGAAAAGACCTTATGTTGGGAAAGATTGAAGGTGGGAGGAGAAGGGGACAACAGAGGCTGAGATGGGATGGCATCATCGACTTAATGGACATGAGTTTGAGCAAACTCTGGGAGATGGTGAAGGACAGGGAAGACTGTTGTGCTATAGTCCATGGGGTTGCAAAGAGTCGGACACAACTGAGCGACTGATTAACAACAGCAGCTGGGGCATCACAGCATCGGCAGCAGGACAGATCTTTGGGGGCAGAACTGTCCTTTGTTATGAGGTCCCCAAGGCTAGAGACATCCCTGCGCCCCCCTCCCCCACTGTGATATCAACAAAAGGCAGGGAGCCATTCCTGCTGGAGGATCACCACTGATGTTTGGACTGAAACCTTAACTGGCATCTTGTTGGCATAGTCTACCCTACATCAGTGTCCTGATTAAGTGTATCTAGTGTTAAATAATAATAATAAAGAGTCAACATATGAAAGAACAGGACACTTCACCTCAAAAGCTCAAGCTTCCATTCCTTAAGAAGTGTCTCATGTAAGTTACCTGCTCTGCTTTTGCTGGCGTTTGAATTTGCAGCCTGGGGTTGAGGTCAATGCTGCAGGAAGCTCAAGTGACCGATCACTGGCTGCCCCTCCCCTCTGTCCACAGGACCCCAGAGGCACTGGACAGGAGGAAGCCAGTGGAGATGGGAGAGCAAAAGCCTGGACCTTGAAGCTGAGAGCAAACCTCATCTGAGTCTTCAACCCGGGTCACCCCCACCTGCAGCCCCATTTTTCCCAAGGGCAGAGCTCAAACTCTATCCTGGCAAACAGAATTAGGGAAGAAAATTCACGAGTAGAAGGAAAAAGCCCCACGATTCTCTTGTCCATGAACCATGCCCAGGTGAATGACTCTGCCCAGCTGTTTGCCTCTGATCCCTGCCCCCCTGTACAGACTTAACAGCTCAACCAGTTAGTTACTATAATGACTTAGTACTGTGTCTCCAGAGACCCTGTTTTACTCTTGCACTTGATCCGACAAGCCTTAGAGCAAGTTCTTCATCTGGTTTGCATAGCCCTAGGTAGGGTACGGAGAAGGCAACGGCACCCCACTCCAGTACTCTTGCCTGGAAATCCCATGGATGGAGGAGCCTGGTGGGCTGCAGTCCATGGGGTCACGAAGAGTCGGACACAACTGAGCGACTTCACCTTCACTTTTCACTTTCACGCATTGGAGAAGGAAATGGCAACCCGCTCCAGTGTTCTTGCCTGGAGAATCCCAGGGACGGGGAGCCTGGTGGGCTGCTGTCTATGGGGTCGCATGGAGTTGGACACGACTGAAGCGACTTAGCAGCAGTAGCAGCAGCAGGTAGGGTAAGTGTTAGGAAAGATGAATTTAGGAGGCAGGTCTATGGATGAACAAAGAAACAAATTAATAGTTAAATACTTTTAAATGATACATATGAACTTATTTACAAAATGGAAAGAGACTCATAGAAAACAAACTAATGGTTATCAAAGGGGAAAGGAAGGAGGGATAAATTAGTGGTTTGGGATTAACAGACACACACTCCTATGCATAAAAAAGATAACCAGCAAAGACTTAGTGTATAGCACAGGGAAGTATTTTATATTCAGTATTTTATAATAACCTATAATGGAAAAGAATTTGAAAAAGTACACACACACACATACACAAGTGAAAGTGAAAGTTGCTCAGTCATGTCTGACTCTTTGTGACCCCATGGACTAGTGAGTCACCTTTCCCTTCTCCAGCAGATCTTCCTGACCTGGGAATTGAACTGGGTCTCCTGCATTGCAGGCAGATTCTTTACCAACTCAGCTATCAGGAAGATATACATATACAAACATATATAAGTATATACTTGTGAAATTGAATCACTTTGCTGTATACCTGAAACACTGTAAATCAACTATACTTCAAATTAAAAAGTAATAAAAATATAGTTAAATGTTTTTTTTACAGCTATCTTTTGGTAAATGACACATTTTTCATACACAGATATGATTTAAAATTTTCTTTTTAAATAGTTTATAGAACCCCCAAAGGACAACAATAAGAAAAACCGTGAGGTTAGTGATGGAACTTTGGCAGCTTGGGATTACTTTACGACAGGAAGTGCAAGGTAGCTTCCGGGAGTTCATGAATCCCCTGACAGTTTATGGGGAACATGTGCTGGTGAGAGTTTTTCTGGGAGGAAGTTCACAGCTTTCTTCAGGTTTGCCTAAGCCAGGGGCCGTGTGTGGCTGTTTGGAGTAAGATGCCCTGTAAGCGCATGGTGCACACAGTGTTTCAAAGATTTATCACGGAAGACAGAATGCAACATAGCTCAATGATTTTTATGTTGGTTACTTGTTGGAATGCTATTTTAGATATTGAGCTATGTGAAATATAATAGTAAAATAAATTTCACTTGTTTTTCTTTTTGAATGCAGTTACTAGAAAACTGTAAATTACATATGTGCTTGCATTCCTGGCTCACATTCTATTTTTAGTGGGCAGTGCTGGGTTACAGCATAAGGGCAGGAAAAGTGAAACAGATCTCAGAAGTTCCCGAGAAATCACAACGATGAACATGTTTTAAAGTGCATTAGTAAAAAAGCTAAAGTGGATTTGGAGGGAAAAAAATGAGCTTTTGTAAAATACTGATTTAGATAGAAACATCATACATATATATTTCACTTTGTCCCCTTAATCACTGAGCCAGGAAAACAAACCAGTATTAGAAGCTTAAACCCTTTTATCTTTTTAAATCAAAACCATAGCTTCCATAGGTTCAAATGAAGGATTTGAAAAAGTTCATGGGAAAAGTAGGTAACTGGGTTAAGTATCATTTTTTGTTAATCTAATCGACACACCAAATAACAAAGACTTGATTGTATTTGCTTTGGGCCAGGTCCAGCTCGCACCTTTGTCATGTGACCCTTCCTAGGAGTAAGTAAATGTACAAAGTCTGTTAGAGAAATTCTTGAAGCTCCATTTTTTGCCTGGAACTCCAGGAAGGCAGCTTTCTTCTTTGGGTCTGCACATCTCGGGAACACCAGAATCTCTCCTCAGCTTTTCCTTTGGAGCTGAAAACTATGACGATGTTGCCCAGGAGCAAAGAAATATTATTGCTAATTTTTTTCTCTTCCCTCGTTGTCACCAAGGCTGTGATTCATCTAGAACATTCTACTGAAAGACACTTCCTGTTACAGAGGCTTGATTTCCCTCGTTGTCACCAAGGGTGTGATTCATCTAGAACATTCTACTGAAAGACACTTCCTGTCACAGGAGCTTGATTCTTCCGGGGCTGAACAATGTGCAGGCATAGTTTCACAGTCCTGCACAGACCCTATCACAGAAATGACCAAAGCCTTTAGCTCCATCCCCTCTCCCTAATACTCTGCCACTTTTGGCAATGAAAGTGCCATCTGTGTGCTATTTAATGGCTAATTTAAATCTCCCAGATGCAGACATGGAACTTGGGTGAATTTAGCCATAAATGCATTTTTCTCATGAGCATTGCATTTATGCCCCATGTGTCTCCCATTCACTCCATTTCCTCTTTTTTTTTGGTTACTTTTCCCATATAATTTTTTTGGGTAATCTTTTTAAATTTATTTTTTATTGAAGGATAATTGCTTTACAGAACTGTGCTGTTTTCTGTCAAACCTTGACATGAATCAGCCACAGGTGTACATGTATCCCCTCCCTCCATAACCTCCCTCCCGTCTCCCTCCCCATCCCACCCCTCTAGGTGGATACAGAGCCCCTGTTTGAGTTTCCTGAGCCACACAGCAAATCCCCATTGGCTATCTATTTTACATATGGTAATGTAAGTTTCCATATAATTTTTTAAAGTTGATATGTTGTATTTCATTTTTATTCAGTTCAAGACTTTTTTTTTGCTTTGGTCTCACAGCACGTGGGATCCTAGTCCGCAGACCAGGGGTTGAACTTGTACCCCCTGCAGTGAAAGCATGGAGTCCTGACCACTGGATCTCCAGGGAAGTCCCATCACGCCACTTCTTACCCCTCCCCCATCTCTTGTTCAGTGTTGCTGGTATCCAAGATTTCCGTAAAACGATGCCATTCATTTTGATGAGGGTGAGGTGGCCCACAGATGAAGTGACCGTCATCAGGTTTTCCTTAACAAGCTGACTTGTTTTAATAAACTCAGGCCCCAGGCAACCAAAGTCCCTAAGTGTATTCTTTGGATCCTGTTCTCTGTTTCCTGGGAACAGCATTTCTGCCCTTTGAAATGACGACAGCGCCCCTAAGCCAAGACGAGAGCTGTTAAGGACTCGGTTTCATTTCGGAACGTTCTCAGGATGATGACAAGGATCATTCAGGGCAGCTAGCCCACACAGGGATGAAGGGGTCCACTGAGGATGGACCCAGCCTTCTCCGATGTTACTGTGTATCAGAATCCCCTGCGGAGTTTAAAGTGCAGATTCTGATTCACTGGGGCTAGAGTGAGCCCCGCGATTCTGCCCTTCCAGCAAGATCCCGCCTGGTGCCATGAGGCTGACCACAACCATGCTGTGAGACGCAGAGGAGTCCATCTCTAAGAAATCTTCCATCTCCAGGAAATCACCCGTTTCTAGGATTCTGTAATTTGGGCGACCAGCAACCAAGAGCTGACATAAACAGGAGTTGGTTCTCTTGAGAACCTCTGCTAGAATACTCCAGCAGTCATAGCACCAGTTGCAGAAATTCATCAAAGTAGGAGGATTTAGAAATTAAATGTCAGAGTCTATCACCAAACCACTTTAGAATCTTGCAGTGAATCAAGTTACTATCTAGCCGTTCTGTCAAAGGCATCTTTAGCTCCTGCCTTCCTAGAATATCTCTACAAATGAGTCCCCTTGACACCTCAGCTGGATGGCTAATAATGTTGGATGCAAAACACATCTAAGTTTACCCAGTCACTAGTTACATAAAACAGTTATCTTGAATCCTTATGCAAAGAAGAATTTTGCTAAATAAATATTTGCTCTTCAATTTATCTGTTCTGTAAATACAACACACTCCCGTGTAAGGTTTGCTTAAAGTGGAACACAAGTCTCTCATTCCATATCTGATAAGTATGAAAAAAGAATTTATATTCATAGCAGGATCAAGGATCCTTCCATAATACCCATTGCTTCTTAAACCAAGTAAGTACGTATACAGCCATGTAATTGATGCTGATAATAAATTCCTCAGTGTAGGGAAACTCTAAAAGAGACGAAGAAGACTCAGCGAAAGTCAAATGAAATGAATATGTGATTTCTTTCAATGTATGACTTTTCTGTCTCTTGACTGCAGGCAGATGAGTTTACACTATATTAACTGAACGTTCACACACACCACGTGTGCCAGGTGGTAGGAGCGGGGAGAAGAGGAATGAATTTTAGCCTCAACTGAGTAGGGGGGGGTGGGGGATGGGCATCTAACTCAGTATTTGCAACATAATACGCTTTTAACAGAGATATCTATAAAACACGGTGCAGAATAGAGGCAGTCCCTGGAGGGAATGCTGGCCTCTGTGTCCCAGCAATACACATTCTTACATAGTGTAAAGTTTTAGGGGAAAAAATTAGTATGCACGTCTGCCTAACTAACTTCTCAGCAAGTTTTGGAATTTAAGCTATTTTACTGCAGGGGTAGAAGGGAGTGAATGATCTGGGTCACGGAGGTGGGACTTGAACTCACCTCTGCTTCACATTCAAGTCCACGCTCGAAGGATTGGTTTCATTTCCAAGTGAGTATGTGAGGGAGTCTGGGATGGACATGTGCACACTGCGACATTTAACGTGGGTAACCGAGGACCCACTGTCCAGCACAAGGGACTCTGCTCACAGTTTCGCGGCAGCCTGGATGGGGGGGGGAGTCGGCCGAAGTGAACTCTGATACAGCTCTTGAGCCGTCAGGCACTCATGTTCTAGGATTTCACATGTATTCACTCCTTTAATCTTCACGGTAACCCTCTGGGGAATCGTCTCCATGGTATGGTTGAGGAAACAAGCAAAAGTGAAATCACTTCCTCACAGTCGTAAATACATGGCAAAACTGGGATTTGAACCTGGGAAATCTGGTCCCGGAGCCACTTCGCTGCTCTGAGTGTGGTGTGATGACTTGCATCACGGGCTTATCCCAAGAGTCTTGCCAGGAATCCAGCAGCTCAGGCCCTCCCCGGGGGCCGTGATTCAGAACCAGCATTTCCAACAAGGCTCCCAGTGGATCGCGTGATCCTTGAGACGCGCCCCTGTCACAGGCTACATTGGCTGATGAAAGACCAGCCCCCAGCCCCGCCACCCTCCCCCTTGGCCTGAACCCCCATTCTGAAAGACTGCTACCACCTGTCCCTCAGGCATTTGTGGGCACCTGAGCTGCCTCAGCTCCATCCCAGGACCTGAGTCAAAAGGAGGTTTTTCCTGGGACAGATCTAGAAGCACCAAGCACTTCCGCTTCTTCGCTGAGGATTCGGGCGTCAGAGTGAAGGCGGCGCCTCACGACTTGGGGTGTGTGTGTGTGTGTGTGTGTGTGTGTGCGTGCGCGCGCGCCCTATCGCTCAGTCACGGCCCCCTCTTTGTGGCCCCATGGACTGTAGCTCGCCAGGCTCCCCCGCCCTGGGAATCACTGCCTGAGAGCCTCTGTCGTCTCTCTGCTGCTCTGCCCACTGCAGCTCACTCATTCACCCATCTCCGGTCTCTCCCTGTCTCCCTCCACCTCGAGCTGCACCCCCAAGTCTTCACTCCACCTCTGACTCCACCTCTATCGCCCTCTCTTCTCTGGAGGAGTGGTGCAAACCTCCTCTCGCCTCCAGCAAAACAGTTTCACTCTCAGCCAGATTTCTTGCAGATTTATTTTCCCACCTCTAACTGGACATGGAACAACAGACTGGTTCCAAATAGGAAAAGGAGTACGCCAAGGCTGTATATTGTCACCCTGCTTATTTAACTTCTATGCAGAGTACATCATGAGAAACGCTGGACTGAAAGAAACACAAGCTGGAATCAAGATTGCCAATAACCTCAGATATGCAGATGACACCACCCTTATGGCAGAAAGTGAAGAGGAACTAAAAAGCCTCTTGATGAAAGTGAAAGAGGAGAGAGAAAAAGTTGGCTTAAAGCTCAACATTCAGAAAACGAAGATCATGGCATCTGGTCCCATCACTTCATGGGAAATAGATGGGGAAACAGTGGAAACAGTGTCAGACTTTATTTTTGGGGGCTCCAAAATCACAAGTTGACTCATTGGAAAAGACTCTGATGCTGGGAGGGATTGGGGGCAGGAGGAGAAGGGGACGACCGAGGATGAGATGGCTGGATGGCATCACGGACTCGATGGATGTGAGTCTGAGTGAACTCCGAGAGATGGTGATGGACAGGGAGGCCTGGCGTGCTGCGATTCATGGGATTGCAAAGAGTCGGACACGACTGAGTGACTGAACTGAACTGAACTGAACTGAAGCAACACTTGGCAACCCACTCCAGTGTTCTTGCCTGGAGAATCCCAGGGACGGGGGAGCCTGGTGGGCTGCCGTCTCTGGGGTCGCACAGAGTCGGACACGACTGAAGCGACTTAGCAGCAGCAGCAGCAACACTGGTCAAGTTCCCCAAGTAAATACAGTTCCTTTAGAGGAATTCTGTTGCTAGTTGTTACTAGATATCATTTCCCATCTTCTTACACTTATTTCTTCTGTTCTGCTGCTGCTGCTGCTAAGTCGCTTTAGTCGTGTCCGACTCTGTGCGACCCCATGGATGGCAGCCCAGCAGGCTGTTTTTAAATCATGAATATGATATGCATGGGTTTCTCAGGTAGCGCTATGGTAAAGAATCTGCCTGCCAACGGAGGAGATGTAAGACATGCGGATTCGATCACTGGGTCAGGAAGACCCCCTGAAGGAGGGCATGGCAACCCACTCCAGTATTCTTGCCTGGAGAATCCCATGGACAGAGGAGCCTAGCGGGCTACAGTCCCTAGGACGGCAAAGATTTAGACACGACTGAAGGGACTTTACACACACATGATATGCATACTACATGTGCAGAACGCTGTATATGGTTAACTTTTTACCTTCAACTCCTACTAGCTTTGACTTTTAATGGAGAAAACAATTGGTTTTCATTAACAACATATGAAATAAAAATATGAAACTTATCATTTACTAAGATGGCCATTACTGGCAACCCAGAGATCCAAGATTCAAACAAACTGAGGCGAAGCTTAAACGAGAAAACGGAAGATCTCTGCTGGTTGCTAAGAGCATATGTCAGACTTTCTATCTCTGACTCTCAGAAATTACCAGAAAATCAAGTCAGTTAGCACTCTTAGAATAAGCATACAATGCTGCCTCTACCTTGCTGCAAAATATGTCTTAAAGTATTTCTGATTAAATGAAAAGTGCAAGATGTATATGATAGTGTTTTGTATTAAAGGAGGACATCTAGACAAGATGAATAAAGTGAACAATTGCTGCAAGTTCTGATGTAGTCACGGTCTGTGTCTTCAGACTGTGGAGTAAACTCCTGCTTCCAGCTTTTGCCTGTCTGCCTTTGATTCTCTTTCAGGTGATAATACGAAGCAGTAGAAGAGAAAGAAGTCACATACTTAGTCCATCAGACGAATTCTGTTATTTTTTCAGTTTTCATTTCAGTTGCTCAGTCGTGTCCGACTCTTTGCGACCCCATGGACTGCAGCACGCCAGGCCTCCCTGTCCATCACCGACTCCCGGAGTTCACTCAAACTCATGTCCATTGAGTTGGTGATGCCATCCAGCCATCTCATCCTCTGTTATCCCCTTCTCCTCCCGCCTTCAATCTTGCCTGGCATCAGAGTCTTTTCAAATGAGTCAGCTCTTTGCATCAGGTGGCCAAAGTATTGGAGCTTCAGCTTCAACATCAGTCCTTCCAGTGAATATTCAGGACTGATTTCCTTTAGGATGGACTGTTATTTATTAATTTATTAATCATTATCATAAAAGATTTCCTGAGAGAAAAAGGTTATGCTCCTTACTAAATGAAGTTCTCTAGATTATGTGAGATAAACAGCGTACCATAGGCTTCCCTGGTGGCTCAGAGGATAAAGCGTCTGCCTGCAATGCAGGAGACCTGGGTTGGATCCCTGGGATGGGAAGATCCCCTGGAGAAGGAAATGGCAACCCACTCCAGTATTCTTGCCTGGAGAATCCCATGGACAGAGGAGCCTGGTGGGCCACAGTCCACAGGGTCGCCAAGAGTCGGACAGAACTGAGTGACTTCATACACACTGCTTCTTGTGACCGGTTATCACTAAATAACTTAAACCTGGCATGAGGCCTACGTCATCAGGTGCTTCCTCTCAAAGGGAAAACAGCAGTGAACATCACGGTGACTAATGGCCCACGGTTTTACCAGCGCCGGGAGCATGCTTGGTGCTACCTTTTGGTAACCAGTCTAAACATGACTGGCTTCCCTGGTGGCTCGGGGTGAAGAATCTGCCTGCAGTGCAGGAGACACGGGCCCGACCCCTGGGTCGGGAAGATCCCCTGGAGAAGGAAACAGCAACTCACTCCAGTATTCTCGCCTGGAAAATCCCACGGACAGAGGAGGCTGGCAGACTACACTCCATGGGGTTGCAAAAGAGTCGGACGTGACTGATCGGTGAAACAGCTAAATATAACTGTCCTTCCTAGATTTTCCCCATTGATTCAACTTCAGTGTTAGGTGAGTATATAAAATGTTTGAAACAGAAGTGAAAAGCTGTTCAGACACATATGAAAGCATAATACAACAACTGTCTAGAAATCAAAGCACAACAACAATGGAAACTTGAAAAAAACAAAACAAAGCCGACTGTTAAATGCTGGAAATGGAGCTTAGAGCTATGAGGCCTCCTCTCCCTTTCTCCTCTTTGACAGAAGTCAGAGTCTGCTTATTCTTCTGGGCCCGATTCAAATTCTAGTCCCTTCAGTAAAGGTTTCACAGGTCACTGCAACTACTATCATTTCTTCCTCTTCTTTCATGAATTATGAATCATTTCACTAAAAACATAACTAATGAATAACTCAAATTACCACTTACCTTTTCTGGCATATGTATGTTGACTTCCCAGTTAATTTTAAGTTTCTTTGAGGAAGTATAATTGGCAGTACTTTTTGTACCTTCCATTGGCATAGCATGATGTTTTGCATAGAGAAAAGCTTAATAAATATTTTACAACATATTTTCCCAAAGGGCAGTGAAAACTAGCTGTTCCACCTATTATTAGCAGAAAGCACAGTTCCAAACCAGAAATTGTTGTGTCTTGGTATGATCTCCAAACATCTCAAGAAAAAGTTGTCTAATCAGCATGGTCTTCAGTGGTCTTCAGGGTATTCAGGAAATAAATTGACACAACACAGAAATCAACAATTGCAAAAACTGTGTTTAATACAAATTTAGGTAATTTGTACATTTTGGATGAATTTTTGTTCTTTCAAATAAATGTTGAAGAACCCTCTCATCTTCCTGATTCTAATGAATATATTTATGGATTAAGAAATTTGAATTTTGCACCTAGTTCAACCAAAAACTTATTATAAAAACTGTTGGTAAATCCTAAAGATAAAGGTTTAAAACATCCATCAGTAGATAATGGAATAGTCTAATTCCCATCAAACTATTCTAGGTTTTAATCAGATGATATTGTATGAATTTAAAAGAGAATTTTTAAAAGGTAGATGTATAAACTAATGACAGACTGATGCTGTAGTTCAAAAAATGAGATAAAATTGACAGTTTGGGGAAACATAACGAGTTAGAGCTTCATCTCACACTATGTACTCTAGAGAATGCAGGATGGATTTAGAGAGTAATTCTTTTATGGAAACTTAAAAAATTGAAGAAAATATTAAATAAAATTTAATAAAATAAAAAATTCAAGCTGAATATTTAATGGATCCTTGCATGGGAAAAATAATTAAACATGAAGATAATGAAAGAGACTGCAAGGGAAAGGATATTCATATAAACTTATATGAATTAAATTTTGAAACCCTAGGACAACTGATAAAAATATAAGAGCAACTCATACTCATTCAATAGATATTTACTAAGCATCTACTATATTCCAGGCATTATTTAGGTTTAGGTAATTATCTGTCTATGTACCTACCTACATATCCATCCATCCATCCATTTATCTAACAGATAAAAGTCTGTACAGCCTTGCTAGCAAGGAGTCTACATTCTGGTGGATAGAGACTGATGTTTAACAAAACAAATTGTTAACATTTTGCATGGGAAAAGATGAAGAGTACTATGGGAAAAAGAAAAGTAGAGATAAGAGAGAGAATTAGAAGTGCTAAGGGTTGTGCTTGTTGGGTGGCTGAAGTATTAAATAGGGTAGCCAGACATCAGTGGAGAAGATTCAAATGAAGACTTTCAAGAGGTACGGGAATGAGCCCAGTGCGTGTCCTGGGGACGGAGGAGGTGCTCTGGGAAAGCGGAACAGCCATCTGCTACTAAAGCAAAGGCCGAGGAAAGACGGGAAAGCGTCCTTGTGACGCGTGAGACGAGCAGAGAGACGTCCTTAACAGGGAGAGGCATCTTCGGAAACTGGTTAAAAAGATCAGTATCTTACAGAAAGTGAGCAACGGCATGAACAGAAATCTTGGCATGAAAGTCAATAAAAGTGAAATATATCCAGTCTTACAAGGAACTGAAAAAGTGTACATTAAAGTAACCTCACTCTGCTGCTGCTGCTGCTGCTGCTGCTAAGTCGCTTCAGTCATGTCCGACTCTTAGCGACCCCATAGATGGCAGCCCACCAGGCTCCCCCATCCCTGGGACTCTCCAGGCAAGAATACTGGAGTGGGGTGCCATTTCCTTCTCCAATGCATGAAAGTGAAAAGTGAAAGTGAAGTCACTCAGTCGTGTCCGACTCTTAGCGACCCCATGGACTGCAGCCTATCCAGGCTCCTCTGTCCATGGGATTTTCCAGGCAAGAGTACTGGAGCGGGGTGCCACTGCCTTCTCCAACCTCACTCTAGGGAAATCCAATTTGTGAAGATTAAATAATGTCAGTAAAGATGTGATGAACTGGACTCTCTTCGCAGAAGCATAAAACAACACAACATTGTGTAAAATATTAAGACAAAATCTGTGGGAAGGTATATTTACTATGACATGTAAATGATTAATACCTAGGTAACATCCAAACTGGTTCCTGGCGCAGCATATATCTGTGGGCATTTGAAGCCTCCATGTGAATGTTCCATAAACACCTCCAAGTCCAAATGTCCACACTGATTTCCTGCAGCCACAGTACCAATCCCCAAAGCTCGCCTTCTTCTGTTTCAGTGAATGGTACCCATGTATATCTGTACCTAAGACACAAACCCACCCTCCACAGCTTCTCTCTTGCTTCCTGAATCCTGTCATTCCCATGTCTCATCAATTCTACTTTTGTAATATTTCCTGAATCCATCCCTTCCTCTCCATTTCCACCAGAATGGTCTTTGTTCAGCTCTCATCATTTTACACCTAAGCCAAGGAACAGCTGCTTACCTGGCTCTCGATAGCCAATCTCAGTTCCACCTCATCTGTCCCTTCATTACCATAGGGCTCTTTCTAAAATATTAAACTGGGTCAAATCACTACTTGGTTTAAATATTCAAGTGGCCCCCTACTGCTGTCAGGTAGGGGGAGGCAGACTTGTGTGAGCTGATCCCTGATCATCAGCTGTCACGGCCTGCCAATCTAAACTCTTCACTCCATCCATCATCATCTCCCTGTGAATTACACACCACACCTCTCTGCCTTCATCTATGCCACTGTCTCTGCTTGCCGCCCCCACCCCACAACCTTTACTGCTCACCAGACAACGTCTCTTTCCCTTTTCAGACTCAACTGACCCAAGATAAAATCTTTGCTTTTAGTGTTGATCAGCCTGAGTCAGTGTATCTCAAAGTTAAGCATGCATCAGTCATCTGGATGGCTTGTTGAAATTTCCAGGGTTTCCACCGCCCAAGGTTTTGAGTTGGTCATCTGGGGTGGGGCCTGAGAATCTGTATTTTTACAAGTTTCCAGGTGACGTGGATGCTGTCTGTCTAAGGGCCACCCTCTGAGAACCACTTGTCTGGAGAAGTCTTCATTGAAGAAACTCAAGTTTGACTGGCTGCTCGCTTTTTCATTCATTAAACAAGTGTTTGCTCTGTGAATATGTGTCTATTCCAGCCCGTGAATTAGGTCAGGTACTCTGCATAGAGGTATAAAGAGAATCTCTCTCTCTGATGGGAAGGAGGGAGGAATGACTTGCACAGTTCTGCAGGTTGGATACTGCGTAAATGGTGCCCAGTGACATACTGCAGTTAAGCCAGAGGCGATGGTCCTGGCCCTCAGAGAAACAAGCCTTTGGCTAACAGAGCAGTGCGATGGATGTCATTATACAAAGAGGCATGATTTTCTTTGAGACACGAGCAGAACCTCCAAACCCAGATATGCACTAGGGCAAAGGAGTCGGGCGAAACTTGCTAGAGGATGTGATATTTTCATTGAGCGTGGAAAGGTGAGGAGACGTTATTAGAGGGGAGGGGGAACAGCAGGGTTGGAAGGAGGCCTCACAGTAGAGACACAGAAGCAGTATATGCGATTGCAAGCAGACTGCTATGGACGGAGAAAAGAATGTCAAGGCCTCCACTCACTTTGTCCAACAGGAGGGGCATTTGCTTAATTTGAAGAAATTTTTTAAAATTATGAAATATTGCATATATTCACACATATACACAATGGACTATTTCATGTATATATGCATATATACTGATATATAATACACACAATGGAATATTATTTGGCCATTAAAAGAATGAAAGAGCGCCATTTGCAGCCACATGGATGGACCTGGAGATTATCATACGAAGTGAAGTAAGTCAGAGAAAGGCAAATGTCATGATACTGCGTAAATGTGGAGTCTAAAATACGACGCAGAACAGACACAGACTCACACACTTAGAGAACAGACTCACAGTCACCAAAAGGGAAAGGTGGGGAGGGGAGGGAGAAGTTAGGAATATGAGCTAACGTATCTACACTACAATATATAAAATAGGTAACCTACTGTATAGCATAGGAAATCTGTTTAATATTCTATAATAGTCTAAATGGGAAAAGAATTTGGAAAAGAATAGACATGTATGACTGATCACTTTGCTGTACGCCTGAAATTAACACAACATTGTTGGTCAACTATGCTCCGACATAAAGGAAATAGGGTTTTTTAAAGGGATATGAAACAATATTACAGACACACAAGGGCCCACCATTCAGCGTTGCTCTATTAGCTCCACCTCTCCTTTATAAGAAATAAAACAAGGAAACACAGCGACCTAGCTCCCTCTCTCTCCCCCCGCCCCCTCCCCTCCCCCCCTTCACCAAGCTAGCCACTATTTTACAGTTGGCGTCTTTTGCCCACGCATGTTTTTGCACTTTTACTACGTAAGTGTACAGGCATTTACATCTTAATGAGAGACTCTGTCCAGGACTTTACAGCAGAAATTACAGCGCTTGCCTCGACAGGCTTTCTGCGGAGAGGCAGGGGGCGGCAGGCAGCCAGGGCCCAGGCCACCTCCTCTCCAGTGGCGGGTGGGAAAAAGCAGGCCTTGGGCTAGCTTTGCATGGTGCCACGGGGCGGTGCAGTGCGGGGGGCAGGGGAAAGGGGTGTGAATCGGAAAATCGCATTCTGCTAGTTCAGCTGATTTTAAAAGCGAAAATGAAAACGCATGTTGTCTTGCCATCAAAGATGTCAAACCCACAGGGCTAAGAAAGTGGTACTGACGAGCTCCGTCACTGTGCCCAGCCTGCTGGTTACCCACACAAGCTGAGCGTGTACATGAGGGTGTAGCATGTACCATGGATGCAAAGAGTTCAAAAACACCTGGCTACCTCATACCAGCACCGCAGATGGCCTTTGATTTCGTTATCTGCAAAATGGCAAGACATGACCTGCTGCCCCCTGGCTTAACAAGGGATGTGGTGATGGCATGGAGCTGAACTTCCTTCTCACTGGGAGGAGCTAGTCATGAAAAGTCCTGGGGCGTCCCCAGGGTCGCTAGTGGTAAAGAACCCACCTGCCAATGCATGAGACGTAAGAGTGGTAAGAGATGAGGGTTCAGTCCCTGGGTGGGGAAGATCCCCTGGAGGAGGGCATGGCAGCCCACTCCAGTGTTCGCGCCTGGAGAATCCCATGGACGGAGGAGCCTGGCGGGCCACAGTCCAGAGGGTCGCAAAGAGTCAGACACGACTAAAGTGACTTAGCACAGCACAATGAAAAGTCTGTACGGTTACCAAATGCATGATCCTTCTCCTAAAGTCAAAGAAAGAGAGTGAGAGGAGAGAGAGGCAGAGACAAAGAAAGAAAAACTGGCTTCCTTTTCAACCTCGACTTTCCCCTTTCCCCCAGCTTGATTTCTTATGACCCCCTCTTAGTGATATTTACAGCGCCTTCACCGCTTAGCTCCAAGTCTACAGTTTAGCTCCTTTGTATTTTTCCTTTTTCTCTGTGTAGGGATGCCAAAGTCTGAAAATCATTGCAGTTGGTGGGAGGAGCCCTCGAAAGCTTTATGTAGTTTGCGTTGTGCGAATGCATACGCTATTCATCTGTGCGTTATTTACCTGTTGCCCATAGACCACATCACTAAATTCCCAGCCAATGTTCTCTCTGTAAAAACACCACGAGATTTGTTTTTGCTTATCCAGATCCTGTCTCCTGGAAATTTAGCTAAATGTCTTTCCTGGGTTTCCATTCATATATATATGCATGTGTGTGTCTATATAATATATATGCAGACGTATATATTTACTCATATATATGCACATACATGGGCTTCCCTGGTGGCTCAAGGGTAAAGAATCTGCCTGCAGTGCAGGAGACCCGAGTTTGATCCCTGGGTCAGGAAGACCCCCTAGAAGAGAGCATGGGAACCCACTCCAGCATTCTTTCCTGGAGAATCCCATGGACAGAGGAGCCTGGTGGGCTACAGTCCATGGGGTCACAGTCAGACACGACGGAGCGACTCAGCAGCAGTAGCAGTGTATGCACACACATATTCATATGTATACATGTATATGAATATGTATATAATGTATTTTTACACACATCCACACACCTCACAAACGTGTGTGTGTGTGTGTTTGTTGAAATGCAGTTCGAACTGCATGGCTAGTAAATTAATACACTCTCCTTGGTCAAAGCCCATCACACCGGTCTCTCCTGACCCTAACGCCACCTTAGTAACACAAAGCTCATCACTACAGACTGGAGGCCTCCACTGCTTCCAGTTGCCTGCAAAATCAGCTCCTCCCAAGCACCACCCTGACCATGCCTCTCCAAAACGGAAAAGCCTTTAACAACTGCCTGATTCTGACCAATCTTCTAGGTGCCTTCACTCCTTTATAACCAGATCTCACTTGGCTTGCAGATGCAAGGTACGTTATCCAGCTACATTTTTCAGATTCTTTTGCAACCAGGAGTTAGTAGATGAGACTGCAGGCAGAAACCATGAGGGGAAATTCAGAGAAAGTCTCCTAGAGAGTGAAACCAGCTGGGAATGGGTGCCTTTTGCCCCTCTCTTCCCATCTTCCCTGCTGCCTTGAATTTATGTGGGTGGGCTAGAGGTCTAGCCGCCACGATCGCCCAGGAGGTGACCCTGAAGATGAAGTCATATGCTTGAGAACAGACATGCAGAAAGATGGAGGGCACCTGAGTCCCTGGTGATAACAGAACCACCCCCAGCTGCCCTGGAGAGAAAAATAAATTTTGCCTTTTTTACTGTTATTTAAGATTTTCGGCGATAGGCAGGCCCGACACAGCAGTTTGTTCTCCCTCCAATTCTAGCCGTTTCTCTGCTCTGGCCCATGCAATAGGAGGATCAGTTTTTTATTCTTCTTTAAAAAATTTATTCATTTTTAATTGGAGGATAATTGCTTTACAAGATGCTGTCGGTTTCCGCCACACATCAACACAAATTGGCCATGGGGATACATGTGTCCTTTCCCTCTTGAACGTCCCTCTCATTTTCCAATCCATTCCGCCCATCTGTTTTGTCACTGAGTATCAGAGCTTCTTGGGACAAGAGCTTACAGATAGAAAGGTTTCCATTCACATCCAGGCCTACCGCTATGACATCCTCAGGCCCTGTCCCTCATCCCTCCCCCTCAGTTACCTTGTCTGGAAACTGAGAAGGAGAATATGCACATTAAAGACTTTGCTGTTTTTCTTTCACCCAGTTTCTTGGTTGTTATTGGCCCCAAAGCATCAATAGAGAAAATAACTGAGAGAGGGAGAAGTGGATAAAATTCAAACCAGGATGTGTTCCCACTTGTTCACAGCCCTTGTCAGCAATCTAGGGGTCGAAAAGATTCAGGTTGCCAATTTTCAAAAGTCACAGGGAAAAAATATCAACCAACCGGACTTCAGTTATTGACATTTTACTTTCATTCTCATGCATAACTGAAATCTGAGTAAACATATGTTGCATTTTCCAAACACCCCTTGCCTGTAGATAAATGCATACGTACATACATACACACAAAGATTTCAAGAACGTTGGCCCTGGGGGAATCACTTGTCCCAAGTCCCTGGAATGGAGAAGTCACACAATTCTTGGTATTTGCCATTTGGATAAATTGACTAGTAATGAATGACTTGAAGAAACAGTTCCTTTTAAATGGCACTGAATTTCAAAAAAGCAAATTCTGCTCAGACTCTTCCATCCTGCAATTTCATTTCTGCTCTTATGCACATTAACCTAAATTGGCTGGATACAAATCTTGCTGAATTAAATTTGATTTGATGAGAACATTTGCGTGTCCGTGCAGGCAGAGTGCAGTATGTGTGGGTTTTTAAAATGTTATTCTAAATGTTCTTTGACGAATGATTCAGCTTTGCCATAGCTTCAAGAGTGAACTAAATTTTTGGTCCTGTGGATACATCTTGTGAATGAACTAGATCATGGCCCTTTGCTGGGAAATCACTGAAGGAGCAGTTTATTATTTTTCCTGAAGAGAAGCCACACAGCCTTGGAGGCAAGAACACTGGACACAGTGCACCCCCTGGACCGCTCCGAGATGGGCGGAACCCACGGACCCGGAGCGCAGGGATAAGGAGGCCGGCTGTGCGACAGCATCATGTCGACTTGAGGGCACTGGGCATCTGTGGATTTGGGTGCACCGGGGGACCAGAACTACGCTGTGCCTTTAAACCCTTGCTGCCTCTGCCTCCTGTGACCTTCTCTTACCATCACCCGACACTGTTTAAAACCCCCTTCTGGCTCTTCTCAGTCGAGCTTCCTCATCAAGCTCTAACAGGCAGGCCTGGCCACTGAGTCATATCTGCCTGGGCCCAGGACACCAGCAAGCGTTTCAACCCAAATGATAACCTTCCATGCTACTGCCGGGACTTTCTAAAACACACAAACAGAAAAACTCAAATAGACTTGGCTCCAAGTATTTCTGGGGGAGAAAAGTCTATTTTAAAGGATGCTTTATTCAGGTCACTAAAGGCCGGAATTCCAGCCTCTCACCAGAAGTTCCACTCTGAAAGATACAGAAGAAGGACTCTTGCATTTCACAGGTCCCCAAAGAGCATGCAGATGAAAGAGCAGAGGTTAAAAAATTATGGACAATTTCCTGAGCATTATCCACAGCCCATGTCCAAGAAATGCATGAATCAAGTATTGTACTTGGGACCTCAACCCCTAGAAATCCCCTACATTCTCCTTCAGCTGCATTATGGGCCAGAAGGAATTCAGGGGTTCTGTTGTCTGAAATTCTCTGAGGTTTGTTTGCTTGCTTTTTTTTTCTAGTTTTGGTAATTATTGAATAAAGAAAGTGTTAGAAAAGCAGCGTGGCCTCTTGTCTTGTCCAACTTTGCATAATGACTATAAACCCCACTCAACAAAGAGTACACGTGGCTTTAAGAAAGACCAGCAGGATTCTCAGTATTTCAGGAAGTTCTCAGTAATGTTTTTGCTCTCAGCTACTTTTTTTTCGCTTCATTTTCTTTTGTTGCTTTCATTTTTTAACAGAGGTAGAATTTATGTATAGCAAAAAGGAGACGGGTTTTGACAAATGCCATGTAGCACACACGTCTATGAAGACAGACACTTCTATCACCCCAGAAAATCCCCTGTGCCCCTGCCCAGACAAGCTGGGCTCTCCGCAGAGCAACCACTATTCTGACTGGTATCACCACAGAATCGTTGTGCATTTTTCAGAACAAGGTAGAAATGGATGAATACAGTGTAGTTTTTAAGTGACTAATGTCTCATGTTTTGAGCATCTATGAAACACCTCTTGGCTTCCTTATCTGCAAATTGAGGGGCCTGCCCTGTGAAAACAGTGGGCAAGTCTTCTGAGGAGTCGTAGGTTTCCTGGGGGCCTGAGAAGCCACCTTGATTGGGGGTGGATGGAGGGGAGGCAAAAGCCTGGGCTTCTCTCCTCCCAACAGAACAGGTGGACTTTTCTGTGTCTTACAAATCGCGTTTCACTGGAAGACTGCATTCAAGTATTCTTTGTAAAAAAAAAAAAATTTTTTTTTAAGTTGGAGAAGTGCAGGTCTAGCCGATTCTTAGCCATCCCTCTCCCTGGAACATTTTATAAATTACAAATCGTGTTTCTGATATGAGAGCCGGGACTGGCCCCCTGGAGGGAAGGCTGGGAGACAGCGGGCAGCCAGACAAGGGGCCCCCGGGGAGGCCAGGGCCCCGAGCTCTGTAATATTAGCACTGGCGACAATCAGATAGCGCCACCCCAGCCGAGGCGGCTGGACAATAGGCCAGAGGCGCTGGCGAAGGCAGGCACAAAGACAGCATTCAGAAGGCCCGGCTCCACCGCCAGCCAGGGCTGCACAGACGCCACAGACCCCGGCCCAGCCAGAATGTCACCTTGCCTCCAGAAAGCCATCTTTCCTGGTTAGCTTTTAAACTGCTAAAAATAATAAACACAGAGAGGGAAGTGCTGACACGATCTTAACTGCGGAGACAAACTGAAACCGTTGCTATAATAACGTCAACAAACTGGGTTCCAAATGACATCCTAGCATTCCAAATACTCCACAATGGGGGGCTGGAGGGAGGCTGGGAGACGTGTCTGTGTAGAAAGCGGGTCTTCAGTGCACAGTTGCTCTCGTCTACCTGACTCGCTCCAACCCAGGGTAGAGATATGATCCTTCTGCCTTCTTTAGCACTCAAAGAAGAGAGGTTGGAGGGAACTCTGGTTCTCCACCCACCATTTTTCCACATAACAAATGACAAGCGGGCTCCTTTCTGCGCCCAGTTATTACTTTTTCTCCCCAAGTGAATTCGAGGGATCCTTTTCTCCATCATGTTTATTTCTAACCCGCTGGATGCTTTGTATTTCTCCTCGATACCTACAGAGTTCAAAACTATCTTAAATAACAACACCAGTAATGCATAAACGAGAAGATCATTCCCAGAATGCCGCAAAGAGACAATCAGAAAATCACGAATCTGCAAACAAGCACAACATCTGACCTGCCGATCCATGAGACCCCGTGTGGAACTTGGCACCCACGCAGGACGGCCAGCGGGAGGGAGACTGCAGATCTGGAAAATGAGAAACACAAGAAGATAAATAAGTGTGTGTGTGTGTTTTTAAAAGTTCCCCAACATTTGCTTAATCCGCCACTGTTCTTCTATGTTTGAATAGGGTCTGGTTTCAGGCCTGTCTCTGACTTTGAATACATGCAGAGAGACTTAGATAAAATCCCATTCCAAAGAGGAGCCGGTTTCAGAGAAAGGGACTTTAACACAAGGATTCTAATAACACATTTTGGGATGGGACAGGGTTTCTGAGTCCCAAGGACCTACTTGTCTGTGCACAGGATTCCCGGCCTTGAAGAGGTCTAAAAGGCAAACGTGAATCTTAAACAATTTAGAACTGCGCTAAACAGTGTGCAGCTGGGTGTCGGAAGATGGGCCCCGGGTGGGCGATAACCCGCGCAGCTGCGGCTGTGCCCGGTGAGCCGGCAGGGGCGGGGCCGCGAGGACCCCACGGAGATGCTGGGCGGCGGCAAGTGCGCTGATGCTGGGACACCTCCGCCGGGCCCTCTAAACAGGTGAAAGGGAAACCAGGGCATCTGCTCTCACAAGGGACGGCGCCTCCAGGTGCCTGTCTGCACAGCGAGCGAGGGGCTGTCATGCCCAGTGACTGTGGGCCCACGACTGTTGTTGTGAGGAGCTTAGAAATCCCGGGGAAGCAGAGGTTGGCGAGGCCGAGACAAACATCTGGGTCCCCTCTACCCAGAATGGACCACGGACTTGTTATTATCGGCTCTTTTCAAAAAAATCCAACAAAATGGAGCATAGGTATAATCTCCCTGACGACCTACTCCAAGGTCAGATCACCAATTTGTTTGTATCTTTCCAGTAGGCTTTTTTTTTTTTCCCTTTAAACACTTACAACATGAGTCCCCAGGACAAGGAACAGTGCGTGCGTGTTTGTAACTCGCGTGTACGACATGCATCTAAGCACAGGTATCTGTTGTTCTGCGTTTGGACTCAGTGTTACGTGTGTGACCTGACCGCGCTGAGAGCGCTAAGTCTTAGCTCAGTCTTAGCTCACTGCCTTTCCACCAAGCACCATCAAAGCCGCTGTCATGCCACTAAACTGTGCTGCTTATGGGTGTGTGTGCACACGCAGGTGTGTGTGTGCAAGCTTTCTTGGCAACTCTACTCAGCTCCTCAAGATGCTGCTCTTTCTTCTATACTCTGGCTCCATGCAGAGTGAACATTACGTGTGTTAAAAGGCAAAACGTTTGCTAAAAATTCATCTGCTTATTATAAATCTTCTTCCCTTTTCAATCAATATCAAGGAATTGACAAGGCAGGAAGAAGGGTGTGTCTGTAACTGTTGTGGCTTTAAATGTGAGTAGATATACAACCACTATCTTCAACACTAATACCTAAAAACAAACTTTGCCTTTGTATGAAAATAATATTGAATCTCAACTTATTTTTTGAGGGTATAAATCTGATTTGGATTTTAAAGAATATGCATGAACCCAAATCAGTGAAAACAAGCTAAACATTCTCAACAATTAATAACAATAAGCAGTTTAATATATAACACTTCCTAAGCACGTTTTGTGGACTGGGTTCGCTAATTTTCTCACCGAATGTCATTTAATTTAATCCTCACAATGCTTGTATTAGGTAGGCATTATTAATAACCCCATTGTTCACATGAGGAAAAGAGAGGCAGAGAAAGGTGTAAAATTTTGCCCAAAGGCAAACTGTGAAGACGAGACTAGCTGGGACGCTCACTCAGGCAGTAAGATGTCAGCTGTCTCATTCTGAATTACCGAGAACAAGCTCAGGTTTAAAGACGAAAACAGCAGAGAGGAAAACTGGAAAACAGTGTCACTGAGGTGGCTTCCAAATTTTGCTATAATACAAACAGACAGCATCTCTTTCATGGTGTGGTTCAAACCAAGAACAAACCAAATTAGAGTTCTCCAAGCAGACAAATTCAAAGCAATTTCCTAGTGATGAAGGAAATTTAAAGTAGCAAGGTCAACCCCCAGACCTTTCCAACTTAAACAGTTCCATCTTTAATTCTTCTTCTCTTCAGAAAACAGGGAGCTGTGGATTTGCTCATGGCTCAAAGAAGGCATCCTGGTTTGTTTATACAAGATTCAAAGCAAAAATGAGAATCACTCCTTGGGACAACTTTAGCCCAGAATGTGTGTTCTTGACACACTTTCAATTGGGACACAAATATATTAGCAGTGTGGTTATTTTGTGCTTCCAAAAGATTCTTTTTTATAACTGATTCATATTTATGTTTGGAAGACATTTATTTCTGGGCATGAAACAGTTCATTTTGTTAAGCCATCTGACCTGAGGTAAGGTTGGCACCACTTCCCGTGACTGCTCCCAATTAATGCAAATTGAAGGTTAAAGGATAAATAAAGCTCCTTTAACTTGGTTTATTAATATGTTATTTATAAATGACTCTTTACTTGGTCTATTTTTTTTAGCCTATAACTATGTACAAATGAACTCTAAAGTGAACTAGAGAATACATAATGTGTATTTTATTGCAAAGTTTTCATTTAAAAAGGGTTACTCTTACAGCGAAAAATGAATGCCATCTGCCTCTCTATCTTTGTTCTCAGGTCTCTCGTCTGGTCCCATAGAGCCTGACATTGACCAGCTCCATCGCATTCATGGCACATCCTCAGCCCTACTGGCCCCTTGGAGCTCCTCTTCCTAAAGAGTTTCGGTCCTGCCTCCTTTAAATTTGGTTTTGGTCATGTGACTTGCTTCAGCCAATGGAATGTTAGCAAGTATGCGGCATGGAGAAGTTTGGAAAAGTTCTTGCTACGTTTATGTGTTTTCTTTGCTCCTCTATAACTGCTATGAGGATGCACCAGGACTAGCCTGTCATGCCTGAGAAGCACAGAACGGAGGTGACTCATGCCTCAACCAAGACCATTCTAGACGAGCCTAGAGCAGCCAAGCCCCACACAAGGGAGAGCAGCCAAGATGCTCAGAACCACTCAGCCGGCCCCAGATGTCCAGGAGCAAGGGCAGCCCTGCTTTTTTTTTGTTTGTTTGCTTGACTTATAAATTCAAATCCCAACAATTCACTCCTCATATGCTTTATACCTTTCATTTGCATCTGTTAGTAAACCTTCTCAGTTCCTCTCTTATCGGTTATTGTATAATCATAAAAAGGGAGTAAATGCATACAGTCTAGCAAAAAATCAGTCCCTTAGGCTTGTTGTCCTTCTTATCCTCCAGTTCAGGTCCTGCCCTCGGGGGCGGCCTCTCAGTCACACCTGGGCCCCCCTGTGATGGACAGCACACCACGCAAGGCATTCATTGGCACAGAGAGCTCCAGCTGCAGAAATATCTGAGAGTCAGAGCAGACACTGGACTTGAAGGTTAGAAAGGGCCTGAATAGACAGAAAAGGATGTTTAGGTAGCAGGATCCATGGAGGCAAAGTGCACAAACCGCGGAGGGAGGGAGCAAGCGTTCTGGTTAGACTCGGAGGCTGTGTATTTGGGAGGAAGACGCAGGGAAGGAAGAAAGCAAAAAAGCTGCAAAGGTGAGAATTTGAAAGAGCTGGGACCACTGAAAAGAAAGGATAACTATGTGATGTTTGTGACCCCACGGACTGTAGCCCGCCAGGCTCCTCTGTCCATGAGACTTTCCAGGCAAGAATACTGGAGTGGGTTGCCGTTTCCTTCTCCAATTATGTGATGTAACGGGTGCTGATTAACCCTACAATAGTAATCATCTAACTATATATAAATGTGTCAATGTACCATGTTACACACCTTAAATTGACACCATGTTATATACCAAATACATTTTGCAAAAAAAAGAAAAAGAACTTGGAGCCCAATCCAAGCAGATTTGACTTCTTTCTGTTCTGAAGGCAATGGGGAAATGAATTGGTTCTGAGCAGAGAGCAATATGACCCAAACTGTGTGTTAGAAATATTACTCTGATAAAACCTATGGGGTAGATGGGAGGGAGAGAAACAAATGAGGGATTTGTAATTCAGCACAGACCTCGGGGAGCTCACAAGCTTCTTGAACACACTGACAGGAGTCTGTGTAGACATTCAGTTTTCCTAGAAATAGGACAGAGCTTTCACATGGTTTTCAACGGAGCCCATGATCCTTGACCTTATCAAACACTGTAAACGCCAGAAGCAGGGCATGATCTAGAGAGCAGGGTCAAAACTGCAACAGTGGCAATGGGAATGGAAAGGGGCAAACAGGCATAAACATTCGTAAGGCATTATCACAAATAATCTATTAACAGATGAATAGGAAGAGAAACGAAACAAGAGCAAGAGACACTAAAAGGTTTGATTCTGTAAATGAAGTATAATGTATAAAAATACTGAATCACTGTGTCACACACCTGAAACTGATACAATTTGCAAATCAACTTAAAAAAAGGGAACAGAGAAAATAAATAAAAGGCTTAATTCTGGGCTATTTCTACCTGCTGTTCCTTTCTGCTCCCTATGAAATGGAGGAAGCAACTCATGTTTCCAAGACACCATAAGAGCTCCTAAGTTAAAAATTTCCAAGATAAACACAAGGCGTGGACATTCCGCTGTCCCCTTCCCATACCATCACAGATATTACTAATCAAACGCAAACTTTCCATCCTGCTGAGTCCAAACACAATCCCAAACCCCTCTCAACTAGCTCCCTTCTGAGGCAGCCACTGTTTTTCTCTAGAGTAACTATCTTTATTTATAGCATTCACTTTCTTTGATTTCATAGGACGAAGCACCAATGAATGGATGTACTTAGCATAAAGTATTAATACTAATAGGATCTGTATATACATATATTTTTGCATATTTCCCACATATGGGAAACTTACACACAATCAGGTCACCTGCTAGATCTTATTCAAGTTCATGAGTTCACTTAAATGTTAACTCAAAGCAATTAAATATAGATTTGAATGAAGCTGAATTAGGGGGGAAATTTTGGTATGCATGAAAACTTACTCTATTATTAAATAATCATAGTAAAAGTTGAAAATTAGCACATGTCATCACAATCAACTGCTAGTGATCCCACCGTCTGGTGAAGTCTCAGGCAAGTAGGTATGTAATGTTACCACAAGCCATCCTTCTATCAAAGTATGATGAGTTGGTCGGTATTTGAAAGTCACAGAGCAGTTTTCTAATTTTTGGTGTTTTCCACATGACATCTGAGGTGTCATTATCAGTTGCCTTCTACATGGGACCATAATAAAGACAGATTCGGATAAGCCAAGCTTTTCCTACTTGTACTTTTGATCAACAAGAAGGTAATTGCTATCTATATGAACATGAAGACTCCCTGCTCCCTTGAACCCCAAACCCCATAGTTTAATCTGTTCAATTCCAAAGATACATCTTTCAGAAACTTGTGTATATATAAAAATATTCCAAGAAAAGAAAAAAAAAATCTCTAATGTAAAAAATTCCCAGTAGTAATTATTTGACCATGACTCACAATAAGAAGTCTGTCCTAATCTATAACACGTGTCCAGATATTCAGATGTGTCCCAGGTAAAGAAGCTGCCTGCCAATGCAGGAAATGTAAGAGACGCAGGTTCACTGCCCGGGTCGGGGCCCCCTGGAGGAGGGCGTGGCAGTCCACTCCAGTGCTCTTGCCTGGAGTAGCCGTGGGCACGGGAGCCTGGTGGGCTACAGTCCATAGGACAGAAAAGAGTCAGACACAACTGAAGCGACCTAGCGTGCACACGCACACGCGTATCCAACTAAAGCAAAAGGTCCGTGAGATCATATTCTTGCTCATGTGATGTATTTGGATATTTTCTATTTCATTAACACTACCCTATTCTTTATAATATACTATATCATTAAAGAAAAATGACTAATAACCTACTAAATTGATTTCCTTACCCACAAATAGGGCCCAAACCACAGTGTAAAAGGCACTACTGTAGCAAAATAAAGCACCCCGACTTCATTCACCAATGTAAACATATCCACAAAAGATCAACCCTGGGCAACTAAGCAGGAAAAAAAAATCTCTTGGCTCTCTGTCTAGTATCCTGGATGAAACTAAGGTTTGCTGAGCCAATTTTTGTACTTGGTGGTTGACAATGACTGAGAACTGGAAGGTAGAGATCAAATTCTCACTCTCCTCAACACATCTCTTCCGCCGGGTCATTTGTACCGTGCAAGTATCAAGCTATTCAATTTTGCTGTCATTTACTGTTATTTTCCAACAGCAATGGAAACGCAGGATCGGCTTACTGTCTCCTCTGTTTGGTAGAATTCGATTATTCTCTCTCCTGCCCCTTTGAACAAAGATGGCATTCATCCCTCTGGAAAACCACCCCCAGGGGATCTGCAAACAAAGCCTAGCAGGAAAGCCACTACCCACGAAGGAGCAACAGCAGAACCGGGTGTTGAGGATGTCTGTCCGGATTACAGACCAGAGCGAACTTTGTAACAATTCTTTTGACCAAGTGTACACAGCTGGAATTAGAGCAGCGTAATTAACTGTAAAGACAGACAGTAAGAGGATATATGCCTCCAAATTCAGTGGCAGCTACCCCCAAAAAATCTATTTCTTAAAAGATTAAAAACTATTTCCTCTTTCTAAAAGGAAAAAAGTGAACAAGGACTACAGAATCATCATATAGGAGAATCCTTAGAGGCTTTCTTGCAGTCCTCTGGTGCCAGAATATTCTTTCTTACCTGTGACTTCTTTGACATTCACCCACTTACTGCGTGCCCTTTCCCACTCATCCAACTTGTAAAATGTTAGTGAGGGCATCAAAAGCCTGAAGTTTTCCACTTCCACATTCTTTAATTCAGCACTTCTTCTTCTTTGAATTTATCTTATATAAATGATTATGGATATATATCCATACATTTATATATATTTCTATCCATATATATCCATATATTTATATATATATATACACACACACACACATTCACACATATGAAGCCTCAGTGACAAAGATGCTCATGTAATGTTATCTATAATGGCAAAGGTCTCAAAGAATATACAATTAATTGCTAAAGTGGTCATCTTTGAGTGGTGGGTTATTGGGATTCAAATTTTATTCTGTATGCTAAGTTACTTCACTTATGTCCGACTCTTTGTGACCCCATGGACTGTAGCCCGACAGACTCCTCTGTCCATGGATTCTCCAGGCAAGAACACTGGAGTGGGTTGCCATGACCTCCTCCAGGGGATCTTCCTGACCCAGGGATTGAAGCTGCATTTTACATCCCCTGTGTTGGCAGGCAGATTCTTTACCACTAGCACCACCAGGGAAGCCCTTTATTCTGTATGTGGTGACGTGTGGTTTAGTCGCTAAGTCATGTCCGACTCTTGTGACCCCATGGACTGCAACCTGCCAGGCTTCTCTGTCCATGGGATTCACTGGGCAAGAATACTGGAGTGGTATGGAGTAGGTATTGCTATTTCCTTCTCCAGGGGATCTTCCCGACCCAGGAATCAAACCTGGGTCTCCTGCATTGCAGGCAGATTCTTTACCAATTGAGCTATGAGGGAAGCCCATTTATTCTGGATACTTACCCATATTTTCCAAATTTTCCAAAATAAAGACAAAGGAATTGAAAAGAACACATCTGTGCTTGTTCTTATTACTGAGACACTGGTGAATCTCCAGGCACATGTATGATCAGGCTCTGAGACACTATAATATCTCATGAAACTGAATATCTATCTATATATGTCTGTATATATATACACACACATATATATTTATGAACAACAATTTCATCCTCAAACTCAACAGAAATGCATACACATGTTCGCCAAAAGATCTATACAAAAATGTCCATAGCTGTACTTCTCACAGCCCAAGCTGGAAGATTAACAATTAAACAATTAAAATATTCATCATCCAGTAGAAAGGATATATGCCCACAATGAAATATAAATCACAAATGATGGAATGCCTCACAAACATAATATTAAGCAAAAACAAGTCAGACATAAGGAGTACATTCTACATGAGCCCCTTACATAAAACTCAAAAAAAGCAAAACTAATCTGTAGTTTTAGAACTCAGGAAAGTTCAGTCTTTGGGGGCAGAAACTGAGGAGGAAGAGCGACAGCTTATTCTTCCTGTCAGTGCTGAATTTCATGATGTAAATGGTGGCTGGCTACATGGGTGCTTATACTTTGTGAAAATGTATCAAGCAGCATGAGGATGACTTGTAGACTTAGTTGCAACACATTAACAGTCCCTGGAACCATTTTTCCGAGTAACCCCCATTTTTAATGTAACGGATGCCTGCATTTTACAGTATGTTTTAATGGAACGTATGTACATTTTGCTTCAAAAATAAGTTTGTGAGACTTTAATAAATAGCTCACGTTTCCCACTTAGCAGTCACAAAAACATTGACATACATGGTAAAGAGCCGTGATAGGACCTAAAGTACACATAGGGTAAATTTCAGACATCTTGTGGAGAGTAGAGCAATTGTCACTTGTGTGAGGTGGAAAGAAACAGCCTGAAATTACCAGAGTCTTCTGTAAAGAGGTTGTTATTCATTTTTCCTTTCTGTAAAGAATAGCAAAAAAATTTGTGTATGTGTGCATAGCTGCAGGAAATGACCAGCAAAACTTGTATAATGGTTCCCTCTCACCACTGGCTTCTAGAAAGCTCAGCCCTGAATTTGTGCACACCTGCAGGTCAGTGGTTTTCAAACTTTCTTTTAACTATGGCCACAGTTAGAAACACACTTGGAGAAGGAAATGGCAACCCACTCCAGTATCCTTGCCTGGAAAATCTCATGGACAGAGGAACCTGGTGGATTGCAGTCCATGGGGTCGCAAAGAGTTGGGCACAACTGAGCAACTAACACACACACACAAGATACAAATACAGACATAATTTGTTAACATACAATTTGGCAAATAATACCCTTACTTTGTGCAATATCCTCTGATATTTCCTGTTCTATCCCATTCTATTCTAGCCCTTCATATCCTATTTCATTAAAAATTGTGGCCACTCGCTTAAATGATTTCATGGACCAAGGTTGCCACTAAATTTGAAAAATATTTTCTAGAGCTCCTGGCAAATATAAAAAGTTACTGAATATATAATGGTATATATTTGCATATCAACCTAATCTCCAGCTCATTATTAGGGTCTATCTCTGGTTTCTTTTGCTTCTTGCTTCTTCTTATCCTTCATAGCTTATGTTAACTTATTCTAGTATATGGATCTTTCTAAGCTAGCATCATCTTTTCCAGAACAAGCTCCCTGAACTGCTTTCAAAGTCACGTGATAATGTGAAGACAGAACCAGGAGCGGAAGGTCCTCCCCAGGCAGCAGGGCCTGCTCCTCTGGGGACAGGAACCACAGTTCCTGCAGGACAGACACTTCCGGCGGCGCCACTGCAACCCTCTCTGCAGAGGGGGCACATGGCGGCGGGGAGCACGGGGAGGGAGCTCACCTCTAACTTTCCAGGGAACAATAGACACTCTTGCTTTCCATGAAGTTCGCCTGCATTTCCGACAGCTGGGAGAGAGTGCGCCAGCTCATTCCAAGAAATACAAAGACACTTTTGAAAGAGGAACAAAGGGTTCTACAGTTGACAATGAAGAATAGCGTGAGCATCTCTGCATCTCTGTGATAAAGGAGTTCATGCTCTTGAGTTTCCTTTATCTCTCTTTTCAGGGTGTAAAGTCCTTCTCAGGTCATCGAAGTGGTGTGTCTACAGGAGAACGAGCAACATGTTGGGAGGAGCCAGTCCAGGCATGTGGGAAGAAACTTTATCTTTCTAACCCGGGGAACACATTTTGCCTTAATAAAACTTAAAAAAAAAAAAAAAAAAAAAAAATTTTCTCAGGTCCTATCAAACAAAACTTTCCCTGCACAAGGTTCTTGGATCACTTTTGGGCAAGGTGCCATCTTGGCTTATCCTCCACGCCCCAAAGAAAGAAAAATATGTTTTGGGCCAGAGCACCAAGGTTCACTTTGGTAGTGCTGTTTTTGTGAGGACAATACTGTCGGCTAAAGAGGGGTGTGAATATGACTGGTCCTTTCCCTTTAGCAAAAAAAGGACCCTGAGGAATGTAACAGGGCTGAAACAGCTTAATTCTTTCCTAGGACATGAGGCCTAGCCTTAGTTTCTGCTTTCGCTCCAAGAGAGCATGGATGTTCCCAAGGAAATAACCAAACACGCAAACTAAGATTTACATGCACGGATGTCTACAGAAGTATTTGTCTTGGTGGCATGAAGTCAGAAGCAGTCCATAAGTTCCAGGCTGGCAGGAAGACTTTTAAAAAGTAATTGTGCAATCATTAAAACTAATACTTAACCACGGGAGAAATAACCACAATAAAACGTTCAATGCGAAAAGCAAGATGAAAACTACAGATAACAAAATATGAATTCAACCGTGTTAAAGCATGTATGCATTACATCTGCACAGAAAAAGACTTGGAAAAACACTCCAAAATATTAAAAGGAGCTACAAACACTGGCTAGTGAAATCAAGAGTGAACATTAAATTTATTTTGTATTCTTCTTAGTTATCATTTATATCTTTTTACTTATTTATCTCTTATTTATTATTATCTCTTTTTTTCCCCAAAATTTCCACTATACACATGGACTGCTTTTACAACTAGATAAAAGCCACTGTAAAAAATGTAATTGATGTATTTCTTTATAAATTTTAAATTGTTTTTAAATGATTGTAATTTGTTCATTCACTGACTCATAAATATCTGTAAACTTTGTTCCTTTTCTTTTGACTCATGACAACTTCAGGAGTTGAATTTCTAACTTAACAGGGAGAACAGAAAGACCGAATGCCTCAGTGAATCTTATGCAAAGTCAAAAAAGAGTGAAACAGGTTCTTACCCTCTGAACATATTTGTATGAAGGAAAACCAACTTAAAAGACCCGGTTTTTCTAATGTGTATCTTTTTCATGTGGCTTGTGTGGACCAACTTAATACTGTAGCTTATTAATAATATTAAGAGTTTAGATGACCCATCTGCAAGCCCACCCAGTTAATGTAAATGTCACACACATGCATGAATTCCCTTGGCAGAGTTCCCCAGCCTTACAGCAACTGATGTCATCCAGCTGGCTAAGGCAAAAGCGAGCAACAGAGTAATCTCTCTGTGCGTGTGCTCAGTAGCTCAGTCGTGTCTGACTCTCTGCGACCCCATGGACTGTAGTCCACCAGGCTCCTCTGTCCATGAGATTCTCCAGGCAAGAAGACTGGAGTGGGCTGCCATTTCTTCCTCCAGGGGATCTTCCCCACCCAGAGATCAAACCTGGGTCTCCAGCATCTTCTGCATTGACAGGCTGATTCTTTACCATGGTGCCACCTGGGACGCCCAGAGTGATCTCTGCGCTATTTGAAAAGGAAATGAAGGCAGTTCCAAAACCTGAGGCTGTCGCCCTCAAGCCTGGGTCACGGGACAGTCACCATGAGTTCAGCCAGCTCAGTATGGGAGACCGTGTTGCACTGGCAGATTCAGAGAGGAAAAAACACATTAATCTGTTTTATCATTTGCTTCTCTGACTTTGTATATTTGATAAATAATTCCATATGGGCAGAAAGAAAACTTCCATAAAATTTGTTACTAGCAAGCCACCTGACCAATTAAGAGATTTTCGCTTTCATTCCTTAACTGAGCTAAAACAAAACTGAATGAAGCAAGTCCATGAAGCAAATTGTAAGTGCAGATGCTCTGGCCACAAAGCCACCCCAGTCCCTCTCTGAGCTCTGCTAAAACTTTACAGCCAGTTTCTCAGTAACGTGGATGGGGTACCTCCTACAGTTTGGCAGCCAATGCCCTGCTCTCGATTAAAGTTCCTAAATAAAGAGTGTTCAAGAAATTTCCAGTGCTATCACAGATTGGATAGAAACTTGTTTACTTTGGAAAAACAAGAGGCATAAAGGGTTACTGGGACCTATCCATTTGGTTTTCCAGTTTATAATGGTAAGGTATACTTTTTTAAAATGGTTTTTCCCGTCATGTATGGATGTGAGAACTGGACCAAAGAAGGCTGAGTGCCCAAGAATTCATGCTTTTGAACTGTGGTCTTGGAGAAGACTCTTGAGAGTCCGTTGGACAGTAAGGAGACCAAACCAGTCCATCCTAAAGGAAATCTGTCCTGAATATTCATTGGAAGGGCTGGTGTTGAAGCTGAAACTCCAATACTTTGGCCACCTGATGCGAAGAGCTGACTCATTTGAAAAGACCCTGATGCTGGGAAAGACTGAAGGCAGGAGGAGAAGGGGACAACAGAGGAGGAGATGGTTGGATGGCATCACTGACTCAATGGACATGGGTTTAAGAAATCGCCGGGAGTTTGGTGATGGGCAGGGAGGCCTGGCATGCTGCCGTCCATGGGTCACAAAGAGCCGGACACGACTGAGTGATTGGACAACAACAAGCTTTCTGACACCTTGAGGCCTTTCCAGTCC
>SJYT01041550.1:163506-254222 GCA_006410635.1 Cephalophus harveyi
CCTGGGCCCCCATCCCCCACGGCCCCACCCCAGGCAGCTCCCCGCTTTGGGTGCTCCAGCCGGTTCTCGGTGACTCCGGACAGAGGAGATCAGAAAAGGCTCAGGATGTAAGGGGGAAGGGTTTCTTCACAGGTCCACACGGATACACGTAATCATGTGGACTCAAATATAGGAGAGAAATAAAAACTCTTCTGCAGAGTAGAATGCCAGCTAATACAGAAGGGGCAATGGAGTCAGAAAACCGTCAATGGATGTTAAAACTAGTGGCTGAAAATTTGAGGAGGAAAATGGCATTTGTATTGTCTTGGGGTGCTTCCTCCCAAACAACATGTTAATTCCGAAGAGGAGAGTAGTACCCTTGTGTGGGGAACCTGGCAGACAGCACTTTAGCTGAGTGATGGAAGCCAGCATCGCCACCCGCACAGCAAACTGGCCTCACGTGTCCCGAGAAGGACACGAGGTCACCACTGTGGTCTCCCTTCCCAACAGGCACCCCATGAATCCAGCATCGAGGAAACGCCAGAAATCCAATTCTGCAGAAGAATTTGTCTGTACCTTTCCAAAACATCAAGAAACACAAAGAAAGCCTGAGGACCTGTTTCAGAGTAAGGAGACAAGACCACTAAATGCAACAGGAGATTGTGGAACAAATCTCGACCGAGAAAAACATTGCTACCAGGAAGACACCTGGACAATTGACAGAATCGGAATAGGAATGTCGATTAGATAACAGTATCACATCAACGCTGAACTTCCTGGGCTTGATAACCACACCGCCGCGCTGTAAGAGACTGCCCTTGTTCTTAGATAATACACGCCGAAGCAGTTAGGAACGAGGGCAAAAGAGACAGCAGGGTGGGAAATGGAGATCTGATGATAGGAAACCAGTCTTTTCTCCACCCTGGAATTCCTCCCCAGGACTCTCAGAGGCTGGGGCCTGCTGCGGGGCGGGGGGGCGCGGGGGGCGGTCATCAGGAGTGAAGCCCAGAACATTCCAGTAAAGGGAGAAAGGGTGTGTCCAACAGGGTCACACCAACAGAGACACCTAAAACACACACACACCCAACATGTACACACACACCCAACACGTACACACACCCCACATACACACACACCACACACTCACACCCCCTCACACATCAGATACACACACCACATAAACACACACCCTCCACACACACACCACTCTCACACCCCCTACACGCATCGCTGACACATCCTGCATACACACCGGAAATACACACTCACACCCCCGACACACATCAGATACACACATACCACACACACACACACTCTGCATACACACATCCTGAATATACATACACACACCCTACATACACACCACACACTCACACCCCCCCACACACATTGCTGACATCCTGCATACACACACACCCTCAATACACACACACACCATGTATACCCTGAATATACACACCCCACATACACACACCTTGCATACACACACACTATACACACACATACACACACCACACATATACACATACCACACACTCATACCTCCCCCACACACATTGCTGACACACCCTGCATACACAAACACACATCCCAAAAACACATACCATACATACCCTGCATACACTCACCCTGCATACACACACCCTGTATACACACACCACACACACTGCACACACACACACACCACATACACTCCCACCATGCCCCACAGCACAGGGCCCCCACACACACAAACACAAGCCCGAACGAAGGACAGCCTGGGGCTTCGGGGAGTTTCTATACGCTCAGCCACTTTAATGTCTGCAGGAGTCCGGCTGACCCCGGAAACTCCTAAACGTCAGCTCTCGGCCTGGCGTTGTACTGCTGCTTTCTGGGCTGAGGGGAGTAGTTCCCGTAAGTTCCTCTCCTCAACACCACACACTCACACCCCCTCACACATCAGATACACACACCACATAAACACACACCCTCCACACACACACCACTCTCACACCCCCTACACGCATCGCTGACACATCCTGCATACACACCGGAAATACACACTCACACCCCCGACACACATCAGATACACACATACCACACACACACACACTCTGCATACACACATCCTGAATATACATACACACACCCTACATACACACCACACACTCACACCCCCCCACACACATTGCTGACATCCTGCATACACACACACCCTCAATACACACACACACCATGTATACCCTGAATATACACACCCCACATACACACACCTTGCATACACACACACTATACACACACATACACACACCACACATATACACATACCACACACTCATACCTCCCCCACACACATTGCTGACACACCCTGCATACACAAACACACATCCCAAAAACACATACCATACATACCCTGCATACACTCACCCTGCATACACACACCCTGTATACACACACCACACACACTGCACACACACACACACCACATACACTCCCACCATGCCCCACAGCACAGGGCCCCCACACACACAAACACAAGCCAGAACGAAGGACAGCCTGGGGCTTCGGGGAGTTTCTATACGCTCAGCCACTTTAATGTCTGCAGGAGTCCGGCTGACCCCGGAAACTCCTAAACGTCAGCTCTCGGCCTGGCGTTGTACTGCTGCTTTCTGGGCTGAGGGGAGTAGTTCCCGTAAGTTCCTCTCCTCATCTCTTTCGCTCGTTTGTTGTGAGAGCTGGCCTGAAGGCGCAGCCCTGGTGATGGAGGTCCCAGGAGCGAGTGACCACAGGGGCTCCCGGAGCTGCCTCCCCCCGGGCTCCCTGCCTGCCTGCTCCAGCCTCTCTCCCCGACCACAGGGGAAGACACCCTGCCCCCGGGGGCAGACTGTGTGGGGTCTGTTTAGACTAGGTTGTGCGGGAATCTTCTAAAGCACAGCCTGCGGAAATACAGACAGCTCCCGGAGAAGCAGTCCGAGAAGAGGGCACATGGCAGAGATGACAGGGCCTGAAACGCCCTCCCCTCTGAATTCCAGACACGCCACCATAAGCCTTAACCTAGCCAATAATTTAAGTACCAGCAAATCTAGACTTTGGAGGGATCTTGTTCAAGTGCAGATTCTGGCCTAGTAAGTCTAAGCGGAGCCTGAGGTTCTGCATTTCTCACCAGGACCTGCCAACTCTGCCCACCTGCTTCTCAAAGACCGTGGTCCTCGTCGCCTGTGACGTTAGCCCCTGACACCCGGGCGGTGCGGCACGCTTATGTCTGTTTCTGAAGACGAGCAAACTGAGGCTCAGTGTGACCAAATCACTTTGCCAAGGTGACAAGGCAAGCAGATAAAAGGTAACATTTAAATTCCAGCCTCTCCCACCAGATCCCCCTGCTCCAGGGTCCTGTCCCTTCACCCAGGTCCCCAAGTGAACAGCCACCCGCATGGGGGCCAGCACGGGGACTGCTGAGCTGACGGCAGTCTCAGCCACGTGGGCAGCAAGTGAGTCCCTGAGCTTTGGGACAGTTAAAATAGTTTCTCCAGTGTTTAAAAGAGGCTATCAGCAAGTTGCTGTTGTTCAGTCCTCAGCCATGTCCAACTCTTTGCAACCCCATGGACTGCAGCACGCCAGGCTTCCCTGTCCTTGAGTATCTCCCTGAGTTTGCTCAAACTCATATCCGTTGAGTCAGTGATGTCATCCAACCATCTCATCCTCTGTCGTTCCCTTCTCCTCCTGCCTTCAATCTTTCCCAGCATCAGGGTCTGTTCCAATGAGTTGGCTCTTTGCATCAGGTGGCCAAAGTACTGGAGCTTCAGCTTCAGCACCAGTCCTTCTGATGAATACTCAGGGTTGATTTAATCTAGGATTGGCTGGTTTGATCTCCATGTTGTCCAAGGGACTCTCAAGAGTCTTCTCCAACGCCACAATTTGAAAGCATCAATTCTTCAGCACTCAGCCTTTTTTATGACCCAACTCTCACATCCATACATGACTACAGCAAAACCCATGGCTTTGACTAGACAGACCTTTGTTGCAAAGTGACGTCTCTGCTTTTTAATACTCTGTCTAGGTTTGTCAAAGCTTTTCTTCCAGGGAACGAGCATCTTTTAATTTCATGGCAGCAGTCACCATCTGCAGTGATTTTGGAGGCCAAGAAAATAAAAACTGTCACTGTTTCCACATTTCCCCCCCATCTGTTTACAATGAAGTGATGGGACCAGATGCCATGATCTTAGTTTTTTGAATGTTGAGTTTTAAGCCAGTTTTTTCGCTCTCCTCTTTCATCTTTATAAAAAGGCTCTTTAGTTCCTGTTCACTTTCTACATTAGAGTGGTATCCTCTACATATCTGAAGTTGTTGATATTTCTCCTGGCAATCTTGATTCCAGCTTGTGAGTCATCCAGCCCAGAATTTCACATGATGTACTCAGCAAATAAGTTAAATAAGCAGTGTGACAAAAAAGCCTCGACATACTCCTTTCTCAATTTTGAACCAGTCTGTTGTTTCATGTCTGGTTCTAACTGTTGCTTCTTGACCTGCATATAGGTTTCTTAGGATACAGGTAAGGTGGTCTGGTATTCCCATCTCTTTAAGAATTTTCCACAGTTTGTTGTGATCCGTATAGTCAAAGGTTTTCACTCAGTCAATGAAGCAGATGTTTTTCTGGAATTCCTTGCTTTTTCTTGATCCAATGCAATTTGATCTCTGGTTTCTCTGCCTTTTCTCAATCTAGTTTGTATATCTGGAAGTTCTCAGTTCACAAGTTGCTGAAGCCTAACTTGAAGGAATTGGAGCATTACCTTATTAGCATGTGAAATGAGCTCAATTGGATGGTAGTTTGAACAGAGAAAGTTATAAATACATAATTTTCAGAGAATAATATATAGTTTAAAGCTAAACCTATTGAGAATGATCAATTTTCTGATTGTGTTATAGTATTGCTGTGCTTTTTTTTTTTTTTTAAGCATTAGCTTCTTTATTTGATAATTAGTGTTGTATATATTCTACCTTCTGTGAGCACATTTAAATACAATAAAATTTTGGAGAACTAGAGATTTGGAGTGTCACAGACTGTACCTCCAAATATCCCTCTCCATTTCTCCATATCCTAAAAAAATCCCTATTGATTACATTGCATATATTCTTGATCTTTTCTGGGTCATGCATTCCTTGGGTCCCCTGGGGAATCTAATATGGGAAATTTTGTGGTTGCTGTTGCTTTGCTTTGTTCCCAGAAGCTACTCTTCTGGAAGGTGCTTTCCAGAAGGTGCCCAGTTCTACAGACAGTCCTAGGAGGTTTATGGACCTCTTGAGATTCTCTATGGGCTCCTATGATAAGAACAGGTGGTATCCAATCTGTAGGAGGGTGCCTAAGATCCCATAAAATTTGTCCTCCAGAAATGGTAACCATGGGTCCACCCACACTGTCTAGAGGGATGCATAAAGGAACAGTCCTTTCTTGCTTGCTTTTCAAACACCCTGAACGCCTACTACTGCTGAGGTAAACGAATTCTTAAAAGAAGTTCTTGCAACTCAGCCAACACCTTGGAGTTTCCCTGGTCACTCAGTGGTAAAAACAAAACAAACAAACAAAAACCACCTGCCACTGCAGGAGATGTGGGCTCAATCCCTGGACTGGGAAGATCCTCCAAAGGAGGGCGTGGCAACCCACTCCAGGATTCTTGCCTGGAGAATCGCACGGACAGGAGAGCCTGGGGGCCTACAGTCCATGGGGGTCACAAGAGGTGGACACAACCGAGCAACTAAGCAACGTCACCTTGAACCCTTACGCAATGAACAGCTCTGACGCTACCACTTTCACCGTCCACAGGGTCGCAAAGAGTCAGACACGACCGAAGGGACTTAGCACTCGTGCTAACACTGTATCAACCCGATGCGAATTCACGGTCAAAGTCATCTGAAGGGCTGTATCAGAAGGGCTGTGCCGGCTACCACGATGTCAGACGAATATGCAAGCAGAAGAAAACAGAACACTCGAGGCATCCTTCAAGAATACCAAGAGTGCTTGAAGCCTTCCTGATTCTGAGCTCACCTCAGACTAACACAGCAAAGACGAGCTCTGGTTACCACGATCCCAGAACATTTCTTGCTGGGCGCGGAGGAGAGGAACGGGACGACCCGGAATAGCCCTTTAGCAATACTCGGCGGCTTATGTTTTTAAACACTTCAGCATGAGGGCCTCCCTCGGAGAAGGCGATGGCCCCCCACTCCAGTGCTCTTGCCTGGAGAATCCCAGGGACGGGGGAGTCTGGTGGGCTGCAGTCCATGGGGTCACTAAGAGTCGGGCACGACTGAGCGACTTCACTTTCACTTTTCACTTTCACACATTGGAGAAGGCAATGGCAACCCGCTCCAGTGCTCTTGCCTGGAGAATCCCAGGGACGGGGGAGCCTGGTGGGCTGCCGTCCATGGGGTCGCGCAGAGTCAGACACGACTGAAGCGACTCAGCAGCAGCAGGGCTTCCCTAATGGTGCAGTGGTAAAGAATTCGCCTTGTAATGAAGGGGACAAGGGTTCCAAGCCTGGTCCTGGAGGAGTCCCACGTGCCATGGGACAGCTAAGCCCCTGCTCCACAGCTACTGGAGCCCGAGCCCCCCAGAGCCCAAGCCCCCTGGAGCCCGAGGCCCCTGGAGCCCCGGCCCCCCGGAGCCCATGCTCTGCAGCGAGAGAAGCCGCCGCAGGAGAGGCCCGCACACCGCACCTGACGGGCCGTTTCTGCTGGCCTCAGCTAGAGAAAGCCTGCGTGCCGCAAGGAAGCCACCACCGCCAAAAATAAATAGATTGGTTAATCAAATGAATCTTAAAAAAAAAAGTCATCGCTAGCTACCATTCTCAGTGACCCATGGTAAAGAATGTAACCAAAACAAGGTTCTTTCTTGGTTTGGGAACCTGGACTGAAGATTAAAATAAAGACCGTGGGCTGGTAGCCTCGGACAAATACTGTGGTCAGTTTTTCTCCTGCTCAGTTCTCTTTTTATCTCAGTAAAAAATAATATACAAGACAATACCAACATTTCAGGTTAGAAATCTCCAAGCTTCTAGGAATGTTCAGAGATCATTTCACTCAAATTCCTCCACTGGGGAAGGGAGGAACAGCAAGGGGAGGCGACTGTCTCAGTGTTAACGCTGTGCGGGTGCTGGGAGCCAGGTCTCTTTTGTTGTGAGAATATTAATAGATATACAGTCTATGTGGAGCTAAAATAAACACCATGGGAAGGGAGTCTCCAGAGCTGCCTCCGTCGGAAGGGCCTGGATCATCCTCCCGCAAGTGTTCTTTGTACACACACGCATAGATATCTGTTCATCCTTTTTTTTTTTTTCATAGAAGAAGGACCATGATAAACCCTCTCTGGCTCACTTTGTTTGGCTCTTGAATTCTTTCCTTTGATATATTCAAATGTCCTTCCTTCTAAACGGGCGACGTCATATTCTCTTGCACTTCTGCCGTTTAGACTTTATTAAAGCTCTTTGCTAATGAGGTTCTTTACAATCTTTGCTGTTCTTTCGCACCACAAGCCATGGGCCGATCAAATATACTTTAACTGTACGCATCATTTAACACACTTCTCTCTCTCGTTTCCACCACTTGTTTTTCTGGAAACTTCCTACACTAGCAACTGCTCTCCATCATTCTTATCCGTCACTTTGCTTTAGTTGCCTCCGCAGGATTTATCACCACCTGAAACAGAACGTATTTGCTTGTTCACTTTTTGTCGCGTGTAGCTGCTATTAGAATAGTAACTCCGTGGGACTGGAAACTTACCTATTCGCTGCCATGTTCTTAAAACAGAGAACAGTGATTGGCTTTTGGTAGGTGCTCAATAAAAAAGGAATCAGTGAATGAACGCTTCACACATTTTTCCTATTGGATTACTGGTCTTCCTCTTACTGACTCATAAAAGTTCTTTATATGGCAATTAAATAAGCCCTTGTCATTTGTCCTACTCACATGGTTTCCAGTGTGGTGTTTATCATTTCACTTTGTTGAGGGCATTCTTTCTGCCATTAAAGAATGGTTTAATTATTATATACTTAAGCATAACATATTTTCCTTTTATAACTTTCATGTTTGTGTCTTGGTTTGAAAGGCTTTATGCACTTCAGAGTTATTTTTAAAAACTTGTCTGGTACTTTCATGGTTTGTTTTCATGTTGGAATCTTTGATTCATTTGGAATTTATTTTGGCAAAGGTAGTGGCTATGTAATCAGCTTTGTTATTTTTTCCCAAATAGTTAGCCAGTTGATGCAACATGAATTAAAAAACAATTCATCTTTTCCTCATTGCTCCAAATGCCATCTTTATCATATATCAAATTCCCATAAATATTTACATCATATCTCATCTCTAGTCTGCTCTGTTAACTTGCCTGTCCATTCCTGGGTTGGTACTAATTTACCTTAATTCGCTTTGCAATATAGTGATTTTCAAATCTGGGTAGGGCTGGGCACTCCTTTTTGTCCTCTCTCTGCCCTAGATTTCCTGTCTATCCTCACGTGTTTATTTTTTTATAAGAATATCAGAAGCTACAGAACCAGTCAACCCTCCCTCTAAAAGATTACCTCGTTATTTTATTGCAACCAGATTATTTTACAGATTAATTTAGAAAGAAATGACATCAGTACAAGAAGTGGCTCTATTGACTCTTGGATGTTTCCTATGCTCTCCCAAGCTCCTGATACACCCGAATGAAACTCAGTTCTCTTCAATGAAAGGATGATGGTTTCATTTGTGTGCATATGACGTTGGCAGAGACAACCCAAAGGCGGAGCTCAGCTGGAATTATCCCACAGACACCCTCCGTGTGGCTTCTCTAGCGTGTGGCAGCTGCAGGGTCGTCCAACTTCTTAGATGGTGGCTGGACTCAAGAGCAAGTGCTCAGGGAACACAGGGGCAGCTGTGTGGCCTCAGAAGCCCCTTTCCCCCATTTGCTACTGGTGAAAGTGCTCATGTGTCACCAAATTCAAAGACCTCCACCTCTTGCTAGGAGAGGGTCAAGGAATCTATGGTCATGTTTTAAAACTATTGCAGCATCTATTAGTAGAAAATTGGACAGTTTCCCTCTTAATTAATTCTGACTTTTCTACCATTTTTCTTCCATGCCTCCCATTTCTTACTCTGGAATCACTGACATGGTTCAGGACTGGAAAGCAATTGCTTTCTGAAGTGAAGTTTTCTGCTGAGTTGCATTACTCACCCACGCCTAAGGGGTGAGCCATGTCCCCAGTGTGGCTCTGGCTTTCTCCATCAGCGCCTTCTGCTCCCTCCCCCGATACCCACATGACTGCGGTGGGATCCCCCTACCAGAGGTGGACAGGGGCAGAGAGAGTCAACTCAAACTCATTGATTTTTAGCAACTTGCTATTTGGCATCAATTTTGTATATGGTTGGAAAGGGAACTAAAATGAAAAGTAAATGTTTAGAGAATTCATTGTGAAATGCAACCACTCATTCCAAAGACCCTCCCCACTCCCAGGGCTGGCTGCTCTTTCTGTTGATCCACGGCCTTATTTTAAAGACCTTAAAGACGTGCCTGGTAATTCACTGGGTACCCTACTAGATCAGCCTCGTTTCTTCTATATTCCAGCGATAGCGGCAACATTTACTGAATACCCACTGCAAAGGTACTTAAATTTATCGGGGAATAGTTGATTCACAATGTTATGTTAATTTCAAGTGTACAGCACAGTAAATAAGGTTACACATATAAAGTTTTAGCTGCTCAGTCATGTCTGACTCTTTGAGGACAGATGGACTGTAGCCCATCAGGCTCCTCTGTCCATGGAATTCTCCAGGCAAGAATACTGGAGTGGGTTGCCATTCCCTTCTCCAGGGGGTCTTCCCAACCCAGGAATCCAACCCAGGTCTCCTGCATTGCAGGCAGATTCTTTGCCATCTCATATATATATGTGTATGTGTGTGTGTGTGTGTGTGTGTGTGTGTATGTATGTATATATACACACATACAATCCTTTTCAGACTCTTTTCCCATAAGGGTTATCACGGAACATTGAGGAGAGTTCCCTGTGCTCTATAGCAAGTCCTTATTAGTTATCTATTTTATATACAGTAGTGTGTGCGTATTACTGCATTTAACCCTAACTTCAAGGGTGGGAATTGCCCAGCCCATTTTAGAGCTGAGAGCACTGCCACTCAGAATGATGAGCTGAATTGTCTGAGTGTCTCAGAGCTCAAATGTAGTGAGCTATTCCCACATCCTTGCGATACAAAACGCAGCCTTCTTACCAAGAGCTTTGGCATCACCTGGGAACTTGTTAGAAATGCAGAACCTGGGTCCCAACCCAGACCTACTGCATCACAAGCCTCATTGTAACAAGGCCCCCAGGTGAGGTGGACTCGCCTTAAAGTTGGAGGAGCTCCGCTCTGTGTCCCAGAGATCTTCTGGCTGGAGTTTCATGGAGCGCTGCTAAAATACACTAATGCCCGAGTTCCCTGCCTGTTTCTCAATGCCAGTGTAACTGGACTAGGGTGTGACCTAAGCATTAGGATTCTTCAAAGTCTCCTGGGTGGTTCTAACATGCAGTTAAGTTAGAACCATGGCTAATACAGCTCACTTGGTACTAAGTGTATCCTGTATCTTGCCTGTTTGCTTTTTAGCATTTTTATACATGGTCTATATCCCCAACATAAATATATTTTACATAACAGCTCTCTTTTCAGGGTAGTTTCTTGCAGAAAATAAGCACTCAGTAAACACTGGCTGCTGTTGCTCTTGGTGAAAGCTGTGCCTTGATTGGTCTGCCGTGGGGCTGGGGCACCACTGTTTTGGGCAAGGTGCCTCACGTGACTCTATTGTGTCGTCAAGGTTGAACACGACTGGGTTGGCTCCTGAAGCTCCAGCTGACGGTTGCTATGGAGAAACTGGGGTGGAGGAGTGCCAAATGTTCTGATTTCTGAAGAAGAGCCTCAAAATCCAGAGTTTAGAATAAATGTTGTCAACAAATTCAGGTTTTTGAAAAAACTGCATGCAAGTAAAATAAAACGCATCTGTTTGTCTGTATGTGTGCATCTGGTTAGGGATACAGGAAAGTCAGTAAGTTTAAAGTCATTCCCTGGGGGGGTCTATGACCCCCTCAGAATCTGAGGGTTATAAATGCCACCGACTCTTGCCGCCTTGGAAAACACACGCCATAATCATCACACTTCACCATCCTCGCTTAAGAGGCATTATAGTGTTCCTGTCAACGGTGTAAGACGCAGCCCAAACTGGAGACTGTCAGACCGCGGAGAATCAGTACCTGTGCCTAATTTTGTGTTCTGCGCAATGCCCGGATGTGCCAACATAACCAGGGACGCGTGACAACAGGGAGGGGCAGGCGGCGCTCTGCAGTTCAGTAGAGAAAGTCGGTGAGTTTTCAACAGGCGCTGTTGTCACGGTTTCCACCCGCTGCCTGAGCACCGCTTAGTGACAAAGCAAAACCAAGGAAAAGGGGCCCAAGATGAAAACCAGGACAGGAAATAAAGACACGCAAAGCAAGATCACGGTCAGAGGGAAAGTGCTCCGCCTGGCGTCTGCATCACCAGTGCCTCCCTCTGTCTGGTTTGTTTGCCTGGATGATGCACAGCAGGGCTTCTACCGGAGCTGCAGGGAGGGGAGGGGCACGGATGAAGTACCGGGGGCTTGGACCACACTGCCCATGATGTTCGCAGAGAAACGCTTCCAGGTGTTGAAGGCACCAGCACCTTCTGCGGATTTAACTGGGGCGCAAGATGACAGGGGTCCCAACTTTTAACACTGATAACCCACATCCTGGCATTTGTCTCACAGTAGCTAAGAACGCAGAGGCAAGCCCAGCATTGACATCGGTAACGATAATGATGCCACCATTGATAATCGGCGTGTGTGTACTAAGTTGCTCAGTCGTGTCCGACTCTTGGCAACCCCATGGAATGTGGCCCGCCAGGCTCCTGTGTCTGTGGGATTTCTCCAGGCAAGAATACTGGGGTGGAACAGTCTTTTGGACTCTGTGGGAGAAGGCGAGGGTGGGGTGATTTGAGAGCATAGCATTGAAACATGTATACTGTCATATGTGAAACAGATCGCCAGTCCAGGTTCGATGCATGAGGCAGGGTGCTCGGGGCTGGTGCACCCCCATCCAGAGGGATGGGGTGGGGAGGGAGGTGGGAGGGGATTCAGGATGGGGAACACATGGACACCCATGGCTGATTCATGGCAATGTATGGCAAAAACCACCACAATATTGTAATTAGCCTCCAATTAAAATAAATTAATTTTAAAAATAAATAGAAAAAAAATACACGGTGTCTCCACTTGGTGGGGGTGGGATTTGACTATAAAAAAATAATAAGAATATTGGGGTGGGCTGCCATTTCCTTCTCCAGGGAATCTTCCCCACCCAGGGATCCAGTTCACATCTCTTATGGCCCCTGCAGTGGCAGGTGGGTTCTTTACCACTAGCGCCACTGAGCCCGTGTACCAACCACAACTTCTGAGCCCGCACATCGCAGCACTCAGGCCTGAGCACCCTCGAGCCTGCGCTCCACAGCAAGGGAGCCACTGGAACCAGCAACCTGCGCCCGCACCCAAGAGCAGCCCCTGCTCGCCACGACTGGAGACAGCCTGGGCGCAGCCCCAGAGACACAGCACAGCCAAACCAAATGCAATCTTAGAAGATTAAATGAAAGACAAGTCAGATCTTGCTCTCCTCTCCATAGAACACTTATGGCTCCCATCTGACTCCGTGTTGGGGACGAAGCCCCTTCCCCAGCCCGCAAAGTCCCACAGCCATCGGCTGCCCACCTCCCTCTCCACCCATTCTTTCTCTGACTTCACCGCCTCCCCTCCCCCTCCAATGCCAACTCCTCTAACGTCAAGGAACTCTGGGTGTCCCTCAAACACGAAGTGTCTGCACTGCGTGCCCCGAGGTAGGACGCTCTTCTCCAGACGTCACAAGCGTCCTTCCTGACGTCACAAGCGTCCTTCCTGACGTCATCTTACTGAGTTCTTTAAAACTGCGCCTCCGTACTCCCCTCCTCACGTTCTGACATCCAGCACTCTACTGATTTTTCTGTCTGGCATCCACTGTGCGGTAAGGTTCATAAGAGCAGCGGTTTCCTTCTGCTGTGTTCATTGCTGTATTACCAGTGCCTAGAAGAATGCGAGGCATGTACCTGGTGCTCAATAAATGCTTTTAGAATGAATAAGTGAATGAATTTAATTCCCACAACAGTCCTAGAAGATAGGCACTCTCATAATCCTGCTTTTACCAACGTATGAAGTTTAAAGAGGCTGCAGTGACCCAAGATCACAAAAGAGAGATTCCTAGAGAGGAGATGTGAGCCTTGGACCATTTGACACCAAAAGCTCGAAACGCTTCCTGACCTACTCTGCTGTTATTTTAACCATTCTGGGCCTTTCTTGGGAAATAATAAATACAATAATTATAATCTGGAAGTGGAGCTATATTTGATGTAATTGGAACTAGGGCAATTACTGTAAGCTAGTGAGAAAAGGAAAAACTATTTTTGCTCCCTCTGATTAGGGTAATTCTTAATTCTTAGAGCAGTTGATACAATTTCTTGAGTGATCATGTGTTGAGAAATTGGACCTTCTGAAGTATTACAGTGACAGGAAATAAATCAAGGTTTAGCAAGTCCTGTTTCCTTGGGGTAAGTAAGTCAAGGGCCACTTTGAACCTTAAATTGCTCAAGAATTTCATCTAGTAGGAGCCAGTGGCAGGAATTTGAACCCAAAGACATTGTAGGAAATGACCACATGGAATGCAAACATGGCGGTGGGAGTCTTAAAGGATTCTGTAGCAAGTCCGCTAACAGCCTTGAAGACCACTCCAGCGCTCCCCGATCCAAGAATACATTGTTTAGAACTCAGCTCACGCCAAACACAGGAGGCCTGAGGAGGCTGAGTGTGCCCAAAGCCTTGGGGGCACTTGGTAAAATATTAAGCCATCTACTTGAGACAGCTTTCAGTGGGTCCAAGTGCTTAGTCCGTAAGGCAGTCATTAATACAGTGTCTGGCCAAACCAAAAAGTGAAGTTCAAAGAAATGAAGAGTGAGAAATTTCCTCTGGGGGAAAAAAAAAAAAAACTTTCAAAGACCTTTCGAAAATTGTCTGAGAAAAGATACACGGCAAAAAACATCTTTTGGCAAATATGTGATGAATTAGATAAGACGTTTAAGTTTCTAATATAATTTAAAGACAAAAAATAACTAGGGGGCTTGACATTTTGAGCTCACTATTAATCCACTTGTCTGGCGTACACTGTCGTGTGCGTGCACGGCCCCGGGCGTGCATTCTCTACACATGGTTGTGCTTTTGTGTGCCTTACTGTACTGTACAGTATGCATGTGTGTGTGCCGCGTTCCTCAGTCATGTCCAGCTTTCCGCAGCACCGTGGGCTGCAGCCTGCCAGGCTCCCCTGTCCATGGGATTCTCCAGGCAAGAACACTGGAGCGAGCTGCCATGCCCTTCTCAAAGTACTGTACAGAGAACAGTGATACAGTATCTTTCAAGCTGGATCCGCAAGAGGACGACCTCATTGAACTCCTTGCTGGATAACACGAGGAGCTTACTAATGAAGATCTGATGGAACTGGAGGCCCAGAGAAAGGGCGAAGAGAGTCAGGAGGACGAAATAACCGAAGAACCAAAGACAAATAAGTAGGGAGACAGAAGTATCAGGGATGGTGGCAGAGGAACTTGCATAAAATGCAAATAGACACATATCAAAGACCAGCTACAGTGAAGGCTTCCCACGAGTATCCTCAATCATCTGATGTGTCACTGGAGCGACGACTTGATTAAGCCAAACTAAGCAATAATGTAGCGCTTCAGGACGGAAGGAAATCACCTTTTCTAAATGCCTACTATGTGTTGGGAATTTCATATTTTAATAATAATAGTAGCTAATATTCAGTGAGAGCCTTCAAGACTGAACTTCTCACAAATTATTTCCACTCCTTACAATAAGCAATCCTCAGAAGCAGAAGTTAGAGGCATTTTACAGATGTGAAAACTGAGATTTGAAAAGGTCCAATAACTTGTTCCACATTTCCTAGTTACAAGCAAATCAGAATCTAATATAGCCTCAAATCCTTCTGCTTTGCCACTTGTCTGAAATAAGACAAATTTATGTGATTTACACTGCTTCCTAGAGAAAGGGCTACTGAGACTGTTCACAAGAAAAGCTACAAAGCTAAAAGTAAGCAAATAAGAGAGGTCTACCACTGCAGCTTATACCTTTGATGGCAAACAACTGAAAAAAGTAGGCCTTGGGAAAATCTGATGGTCGTAACTTAATACTGAAAAAACTTTTGGTGTTGCTTCAGAGAAATAACAAATAAGCAAATTTCATCACTTTGCAGTGAGATAAGAACGTATAGACGTATGTACATCTATGTCCGTATTTTTCATACCAGAAAGGGCATTTTTTTCTAAGGTTATGCATCCTAGTATCTTATTTAGACATGCATAGAATATGCCAGAAGTGAAGGATTCCTCATGTCTAGTATATTAGAGGTGAATGGCTCCATTCAGAAACATATTTCCAAGCTCTGTCTTTAAAAGAAAAATCATTTACCTGCCACCTGATTCAGTTCAGTTCAGTTCAGTTCAGTCGCTCAGTCGTGTCCGACTCTTTGCGACCCCATGAATCGCAGCACGCCAGGCCTCCCTGTTCATCACCATCTCTCGGAGTTCACTCAGACTCACATCCATCGAGTCAGTGATGCCATCCAGCCATCTCATCCTCGGTCGTCCCCTTCTCCTCCTGCCCCCAATCCCTCCCAGCATCAGAGTCTTTTCCAATGAGTCAACTCTTCGCATGAGGTGGCCAAAGTACTGGAACCTGGCGTGCTGCGATTCATGGGGTCGCAAAGAGTCGGACACGACTGAGCGACTGAACTGAACTGAACTGAAGGAGCCAGTGGCAGGAATTTGAACCCAAAGACATTGTAGGAAATGACCACATGGAATCCAAACATGGCGGTGGGAGTCTTAAAGGATTCTGTAGCAAGTCCGCTAACGGCCTTGAAGACCACTCCAGCGCTCCCCGATCTAAGAATACATTGTTTAGAACTCAACTCACGCCAAACACAGGAGGCCTGAGGAGGCTGAGTGTGCCCAAAGCCTTGGGGACACTTGGTAAAATATTAAGCCATCTACTTGAGACAGCTTTCAGTGGGTCCAAGTGCTTAGTCCGTAAGGCAGTCATTAATACAGTGTCTGGCCAAACCAAAAAGTGAAGTTCAAAGAAATGAAGAGTGAGAAATTTCCTCCGGGAAAAAAAAAAAAGCTTTCAAAGACCTTTCAAAAATTGTCTGAGAAAAGATACACGGCAGAAAACATCTTTTGGCAAACATGTGATGAATTAGATAAGACGTTTAAGTTTCTAATATAATTTAAAGACAAGAAATAAGTAGGGGGCTTGACATTTTGAGCTCACTATTAATCCACTTGTCTGGCGTACACTGTCGTGTGCGTGCACGGCCCCGGGCGTGCATTCTCTACACATGGTTGTGATTTGTGTGCCTTACTGTACTGTACAGAATGCATGTGTGCGTGCACGGCCCCGGGCGTGCATTCTCTACACGCGGTTGTGCTTTTGTGTGCCTTACTGTACTGTACAGAATGCATGTGTGCGTGCCGCGTTGCTCAGTCATGTCCAGCTTTCCGCAGCACCGTGGGCTGCAGCCCGCCAGGCTCCCCTGCCCATGGGATTCTCCAGGCAAGAACACTGGAGCGAGCTGCCATGCCCTTCTCAAAGTACTGTACAGAGAACAGTGATACAGTATCTTTCAAGCTGGGTCCGCAAGAGGACGACTTCATTGAACTCCTTGCTGGATAACACGAGGAGCTTACTAATGAAGATCTGATGGAACTGGAAGCCCAGAGAAAGGGCGAAGAGAGTCAGGAGGAAGAAATAACTGAAGAACCAAAGACAAATAAACAGGGAGACAGAAGTGTCAGGGATGGTGGCAGAGGAACTTGCGTAAGATGCAAATAGACACATATCAAAGACCAGCTACAGTGAAGGCTTCCCACGAGTAGTATCCTCAGTCATCCAATGTGTCACTGGAGCGACGACTTGATTAAGCCAAACTAAGCAATAATGTAGCGCTTCAGGACGGAAGGAAATCACCTTTTCTAAATGCCTACTATGTGTTGGGAATTTCATATTTTAATAATAATAGTAGCTAATATTCAGTGAGAGCCTTCAAGACTGAACTTCTCACAAATTATTTCCACTCCTTACAATCAGCAATCCTCGGAAGCAGAAGTTAGCGGCATTTTACAGATGTGAAAACTGAGATTTGAAAAGGTCCAATAACTTGTTCCACATTTCCTAGTTACAAGCAAATCAGAATCTAATACAGCCTCAAATCCTTCTGCTTTGCCACTTGTCTGAAATAAGACAAATTTATGTGATTTACACTGCTTCCTAGAGAAAGGGCTACTGAGACTGTTCACAAGAAAAGCTACAAAGATAAAAATAAGCAAATAAGAGAGGTCTACCACTGCAGCTTATACCTTTGATGGCAAGCAACTGAAAAAAGTAGGTCTTGGGAAAATCTGATGGACGTAACTTAATACTGAAAAAACTTTTGGTGTTGCTTCAGAGAAATAACAAATAAGCAAATTTCATCACTTTGCAGTGAGATAAGAACGTATAGACGTATGTACATCTATGTCCGTATTTTCCATACCAGAAAGGGCATTTTTTTCTAATGTTATGCATCTTAGTATCTTATTTAGACATGCGTAGGATATGCCAGAAGTGAAGGATTCCTCATGTCTAGTATATTAGTGGTGAATGGCTCCATTCAGAAACATATTTCCAAGCTCTGTCTTTAAAAGAAAAATCATTTACCTGCCACCTGATTAGCCTGACCAATTTTGTTCATCTAGGAGCATTATTTCCTGGTTTTTCCACCAACAGATACTGGAGAAAAGGCACCATTCCAGCAAAGAGCCATGGTGTCAAGGTCAGGCCCGCGAACCCGGGGGCGCAGGAACAGGCCGGGGTGCAGGGGGTTCTCTCTGGCCACGCTGGAAACAGCCTGCAGAGAGGGAGCCTCGCGCGCCACAGTCGCCAGCCAACTTTGTGTCCCTGGACTCGACAAAAACACACAAACCACAGCTCCTCCACGGACTGTCATTACTGCTGTCCATTTGCCCCGTCGTGTCCGACTCTTCGCAACCCCGTACATCAGCATGCATCAGCCATAGGTACACGCAGGTCCCTGCCCTCTTGGACCTCCCACCCACCTCCCGCCCCTCCAGGCTGCCCCAGAGCACCAGCCTGACTGTTTCCACAAGTCTGTCCTCTATGTCTGAGTCTCACAGCCCCAAAATCAAAACACAAAACACAGAAGCAGTACTGTAACAAATTCAAAACAGAATTGGAAAAATAAAACAAAATAAATCTATCTGCAGGGCAGGAATATTTCATTATCATTTTTAAAAATTCTTTATTGAACATTAAAATATCAAAAATGGAACCAGTCTGTTGTTCCATGTCCAGTCCTAACTGTTGCTTCCTGACCTGCTTAGCCTGACCAATTTTGTTCATCTAGGAGCATTATTTCCTGGTTTTTCCACCAACAGATACTGGAGAAAAGGCACCATTCCAGCAAAGAGCCATGGTGTCAAGGTCAGGCCCGCGAACCCGGGGGCGCAGGAACAGGCCGGGGTGCAGGGGGTTCTCTCTGGCCACGCTGGAAACAGCCTGCAGAGAGGGAGCCTCGCGCGCCACAGTCGCCAGCCAACTTTGTGTCCCTGGACTCGACAAAAACACACAAACCACAGCTCCTCCACGGACTGTCATTACTGCTGTCCATTTGCCTCGTCGTGTCCGACTCTTCGCAACCCCGTACATCAGCATGCATCAGCCATAGGTACACGCAGGTCCCTGCCCTCTTGGACCTCCCACCCACCTCCCGCCCCTCCAGGCTGCCCCAGAGCACCAGCCTGACTGTTTCCACAAGTCTGTCCTCTATGTCTGAGTCTCACAGCCCCAAAATCAAAACACAAAACACAGAAGCAGTACTGTAACAAATTCAAAACAGAATTGGAAAAATAAAACAAAATAAATCTATCTGCAGGGCAGGAATATTTCATTATCATTTTTAAAAATTCTTTATTGAACATTAAAATATCAAAATAATTTTTATGTGGCTTCTGGAAGTTCATGAGATAAACAGATTCATCTTGAGTATATTTTTCTCCTCACTAATAATCTCACTGTATTGGCAAAGCATTATAAAGAAACTTAAAGTACTTTTATCACATTGGGTAAACCTAGAAAGAAAAGAACACAAGACCTTCTAACGAGGGTATTTGGACCTCAACACATTTATTAGCTAAAAATGTATATAATGTAGCTGGAAGGGCAGAATTATTTAACTGGCTACTTCCAATATTAATCCATTGGGCTAGGCAGACATCTGCATGTTAAACCTATTATTACCTTCTCCAAACTGAAAATGAAAATGTGACGGACAAGTACAGGAATACTTAAATAAAATGGGAAGAGACATTTGAAATTACAACTGTTCTTGGATTTAGGGAGTGTCATCTAGAGTACAGCAAATCAGAAAGATAAAAAAAAAAACATATTAGAAAACCACATTCATAGGGACACATGTGCCCCAGTGTTCATCACAGCATATTTACAATAGTTAGGACATGGAATTGGAGAAGGAAATGGCAACCCACTCCAGGGTTCTTGCCTGGAAAATCCCAGGGACAGAGGACCTGGCGGCTGCAGTCCATGAAGTCACACAGAGTCGGACACGGAGCAAGTGACTGAGCAGCAGGACCCGGGCCGTCACTGGACGACCGGACAAAGAAGATGGGGAGCATGTATGCAATGGAATATCACTCAGATATAAAAAGGCATACATGTGAGTCAGTTCTAAGGAAGTGGGTAAGCCTAGAGCTTATTACACAGAGTGAAGTAAGAGAAAGAGAAAACCAAATATCGTCTATTAACACATATATATATGGAATCTAGAAAGATGGTACTGATGTTCCTATTTGCAGGGCAGCAAAGAAGATGCAGACAGAGAGAGCAGACCTGTGGCCACAGTGGGGGAGGGAAGGGCGGGATTCAGAGAGTAGCACTGAGACCCATACATCGCCGCATGTAACGGAGACAGCCGTGGGAATTTGCTGGTGACCCAGGGAGCCCACATCAGGTGCTCTGTGGCCGCCCAGCGGCGGGGGAAGGCGTGGGAAGTGGGAGGGAGGCTCAGGAGGGCGGGGATGTGTGTATGCCCGTGGCTGACTCATGCTAATGTACAGCAGAAGCCAGTACAATATTGTAATTACCCTCCAATTAAAAACAAAACTAAATTCAAAAAACCTGTATATTAACATATATATGTGGAATCTAGGGGGCTTCCCTGGTGGCTGAGACAGTAAAAAGCCTGCCTGCCAACGCAGGAGGAATATAGAAAAATGGGATACATGATCTCATCTGCAAAGCAGAAATAGAGACACAGATGTACAGAACAAATGCGTGGGCATCAAGGGAGGAGAAGGGGTGGTGGGATGAGCTGGGAGACGGGGATTGACAGACACGCACTGCTGATACTCCGTGTGAAACAGGCAAGTAACGAGAGCCTGCTGCACGGCACAGGGAGCTCCACTTAATTCACTGTGGTGACTGAGTTGGAGGGAAATCCGAAAAGGAGAGGATATAGGTATACGTATGGCTGATTCACTTTGCTGTGGTAGAAACCAATACAACATTGTAAAGCAACTCTGCTCCAAGAGAAATTAATTACAAAAAAAAAAAAACAAACCATTCTTGGAGAACCAGATCATGTAATTCTACCTACAGAGTTTCACTCTATACCAAAGATGTCCATCAATGTAGAGATCAGCCCTGAAAAGACAGCTCTGTCTAGTTCTAAATGATGGAAGCAGAGATACACCCCATGAGTCAATGGGACACCACACACAACCATGGCTGAGTCATAGCTGACTCAATCCATATTGATCAAGCATCTTCCACACATTCTAACTGGCCATTTCTGCAGCTCCTGGGGACGCAGAAGTGCCCGTCTAGGGCAGACCTGAGTGAGTTGCACGAGCCAGAGCTTCCCCTCCACATCCCCTCCGCCCACGTCTCCTGCAGGCCACCACCACCCTGAGCCTGGGGAAGGTCACAGCCAGCTGGGGTCCCCCCTCCCTGGTGTGGCTGGTGTCATCACCGCCTCTGGCCCACCAACCTGTCAGCTTGTGCACGCCGATCGCTTTAAGGACCCAGAGTTACGGGATCTACCCTGGCATTCCTCAGCTCTTGGGTTTCAATTCCAGTTTTCCTGTGACTATTGCACAGCTGCCCTTCTTAAACAACGCTTGCCAGGATTTACAGGACCGATGGTGCAGTCAAAATTCCTTCAACGACTGTGTAGTGAGCTTCGGTTATCCACTAGGAAGTGAGCTGGTGGGTGAGGATGTAAAGCTGACTGATGGCAGAGTGCTCACCTTCCAGCTGATGGGGAGGAACCTGCACTGTTCCAGAACCACTGGGAAGGGCATGGGCAGAGCTCACTGAGGACCCCGAGGAGGGAGGGAATGTGCACACGGGGAAGAGGTCAGGGCGCTGGTGATGTGGAGAAAGTGACAGTGTTAGTTGCCCAGTCGTGGCTAACTCTTTGTGACCCCATGGACTGTAGCCCACCAGACTCCTCCGTCCATGGGATTCTCCAAGCAAGAACACTGGAGTGGACTGCCATGCCCTCCTCCAGCGGATCTTCCCAACCCAGGCATTGAACTCGGGTCTCCTGCATTGCAGGTAGATACTTCACCATCTGAGCCAGACCTGGTCAACTCAGAAGAAGGGATGGGAAAACACTTCCATATATTAAAAAAAAAAAAAAAAAGATCTGTTGCAATTTAGCCTGGAAACTCCAGTGGGGGTAAAGGCCCTGTGGTCTTTATCAACCACGCTGGGACTAACAGGGGCGTGAAATAAGCATCCTCCAGGCTCCCAGCAGTCAGGCTTGCTGGAGCAGGGTGCTGTGGGCCAGAGGAGGCCAGCCTTTGTGCTGGGCTCAAGGCCTGCTCTGCCATGTAGGCTGACAGACTGTCGCCCAAGTGCTCGAGTCTCCTGTTTTCTCACCTGTGACAGGGGTACCAGTGCATGCAGCACGTCTGAAGGTTTCCCCCTTGCGTGGTATTCGGAAAGGCTCCTCCCAGCAGCCAGAGTACAGACAGTAAAGTGTCTACACTGGGGCACGACTTGCAGAAAATCTGGAAGGGGTGAGATGCTGAATAAACTGCAAATGCTTTGGGGCCCAATGTTGAACTAACATCGGGAAACAGAAACAGCAACTTGGACTCAACACCAGGGAGAACTTACACTTAAACATGAGACCGACGTGAAGCCAAAATCCTTGAAGGGACTCGAATAGCCCCGAGTTGGCATAAAAACAGGTGGAGAGCTAGACCTGGATTATGGGTCACAGTTTACTGAACCCCGATATAAGATGATAGTCATTACGTTTAATCATTACAACTGCTTTATGATTTAGAAAAGCTTTCCTGTGTGTTATCCGATTTTGATCTGTATAACAACTCCTATAAACTAAGTCAAAGGCGGAAAAACCTTTCTTCTGTTGAACACAATGTACCGACCAATAAAACAGACAATACCAAAAAAATTAATGCTAGGTATAAACCAGAAATTAGCTACACTCTAAACTGCTACAGCTTCATAAAAGGGGGAAACAGAGGTTGAGGGAAAGCTGAAAGTGCTCTTTTTGGTGGCACTATGAGCATCAGTTGAACTCCCCACACAAATGAGATCACCCATTTCGACCAAGTCGTGTCCTATTTCCTGTCTTCAAACATGGATGTCCTTTACTGCTGAAGCCAGTAAAAGCTGTGGTTCAACACACTGCGGGTGGCCACCTTCACTACACTGCTTCCCTGGCAATGGCCAAGAAGAATACAAAACTCATGTACACCTGAACTCGCAGCGTGCATGCATCTCCCCTCCCCACTTTGTATGTGCAAGGAAGACTTCCCTCATTTGGCCGGACTTACACAGCATATTGGTTTCCCACATGGCTCACTGGTTAAAAAATTCTGCCTGCCAATGCAGGAAACATGGATTCGGTTCTTGGGTTGGGAAGATCCTCTGGAGAAGGGAATGGGCACCCACTCCAGCATTCTTGCCTAGAGAATCCCATGGTCAGAGGAGCCTGGTGGGCTGCAGTCCATGGAGTCGCAAGAGTCAGACACGACCGAGTGAGTAAGCGCGCGCACACAGCATATTAGACCTGAACTGTGACTCAGAAATGGCCTTGTTTAACTGCTGTATTTGTAAGTGGAGCCGAGAGAGGTTCAGAGGGACAGACTGGACCACAAACAGCTGTCATGTATTAGTTGTTGAGTATATAAGGCGTTGTAAATATCATGTAGATATCACTGTCAGTGAATTATACTCCTAAGCGCACTGGCGAACACGGAGAAACACCAGTGCGGGAAGTAAAGAAGCAAGGACGGGGGGAGGCAGGTGTGGTACCAGTGGAGGGGCTTTTCTGGGGCTCGGACAGTAAAGAATCCGCCTGCAAAGCAGGGCCCCTTCCACACAGCATCCAATTTAATTATCTGTCTCCAGGCTGTATTGGGATTTTGCAAAAGAGGATGAGGAGATCCATGCATTCCAGCCCTGCTAGCTGGTGAGTGGCTGAGCTGAGGTTTGAATTCAGGTCTCTACTGGCTGCAAGGTACCTTGTGTGCACAGTCTGCTTCCAGTGCAGGAACTCTGCATTTGGGAAGAAGGGCGGAAAGGAAGGATAAAGAGAAAATCCTAGTAAAATCAACTTCATTGTAAGACATCAGATGATAAATGTCCATTCATCTGAACTTAACAATGGGGACACTATTTTACCCCAGGCTGGGGCATTTTTAACACTCTTCCCCTCTAAACAACAATTTTTCCAACAATAATCATAACATGTATATTTCGCGTCACTAAAAATCACACTAACCAAACAACAATATTGCAACTCGCAGTGTACGCTCTGTTTCACTGTTTTACGTTTAAAACACAAATGAAAGTTCCATGTGGTCACATAGTATAATAGAGTTACCTTAAGTAACTCAGGTTCTGCTTCTTTGACTGTTGTCCTCAGGCTATCTTTGTTTATTCTGGGATTATTTAAATGCTAATTACTTACTGCCCCAAGGGCTGGAGAGAGAAATGGTGCTCAGGGCACTGAACATCCTGCAAACTGCTAAGGACTGACTCTCAAAACTGAGGGGTACAGCTGAGTCCTGTATGTTGGTACCAACTGGATACCCAGGAGTTTTCCAAATTAACTTTCAAGTGAATTCATGTTTACTGCTACTGCTACTGCTAAGTCACTTCAGTCGTGTCCGACTCTGTGTGACCCCATAGACGGCAGCCCACCAGGCTCCCCCGTCCCTGGGATTCTCCAGGCAAGAACACTGGAGTGGGTTGCCGTTTCCTTCTCCAGGGGGAATTCATGTTTACTAAAATATAAATTATAAAATGTGCTGCTAAGTCGCTTCAGTCGTGTCCGACTCTGTGCAACCCGGTAGACGGCAGCCCACCAGGCTCCCCCATCCCTGGGATTCTCCAGGCAAGAACACTGGAGTGGGTTGCCATTTCCTTCTCCAGTGCATGAAAGTGAAAAGTGAAAGTGAAGTCGCTCAGTCGTGTCCGACTCTTCGTGACCCCATGGACTGCAGCCTACCAGGCTCCTTCATCCATGGGATTCTCCAGGCAAGAGTATTGGAGTGGGCTGCCACTGCCTTCTCCAATGTGCTAGGTTGAAACTGAAACCCATACTAATAAAACTTAACAGTAATGGCAGCAATTGTTTGGCTTAGATCAACAAGATATGTCTTTTAGGGGTAGTGTTTTAATACCGGAGGGTTTCCCTGGTAGCTCAGTGGTAAAGAATCCACCTGCCAACACAAGAGATGCGAGTTCAATCCCTGGGTCAGGAGGATAAGTTCAATCCCTGGAGCTGGAAATGGCAACCCACTCCGGAATTCTTGCCTGGAGAATCCCATGGACAGAGGAGTCTGGTGGGCTACAGTCTATGGGGTCACACAAGCATCGGACACGACTTGGTGACGAGACAACGACAATTTTAATTTCCTGAGATGCTTCAGAACAGGGCATGAGGATGATCAGAGCCACCTGACGTTTCGTTGGTTTGATTATTTTTAGACTCTCTGTAGACAGGGCGCCCCTCAGTGCCTGCGGTGCTGGGACAGGCCACGTCCACCCCTAGCCCTTGGGATGCCTCTGTGCTGAGGTCTTCATCTTGGACGAAGGTGGACGGATGACTCTTCTTTCTGGCAGGCTCCATTATCTCGCACGCCCTAGACTCCACTGGCTTGACTGGGTCGGGATGCATCAGGAGGATGACCGAGGTGGTCGTGTGTGGCGTGTGCACGTCCATAGGCCCGAAAGAACGAGGCGGAGGCCCTGCGATGAGCGATGCGCGCTCAGCACAGCCAGTCAGCCGCGGAGGGACCAACGGCGGGATACGCTCCCCTGCCGCAGGCGAGTCGTGAGGGAGCCACCGGCCCAGGGAAACCCCGCAAAACAAGGTGAAGGATGACAGGGCCTCTCACCAGGCCACAGCTTCTCAGCGCCAGCTTCACCTCTGACTCTGACAGACCCCAGGGGCTCCCCCACGGGGAGGTGCCTTTAATTTCAGCTTTGGCCCCCCTCCGGCTCCAGGTTCGTTCCAGGATCAAGATCCTAACTGAAATCACTGCTTGAATGTAGGCCCTGTGGCAATTAGGCTCATTCTTTGCTTTCTCAGTTTGTTTTTTAATTGGAGGATAACGCTTTCCAGTGTTGTGTAGGTTTCTGCCATAAGACGTCAATCAGCCATAAGCGTGTGCATATATATATCTCCCCTCTCTCTTGAGTCTCACCTCTCTAGGTAGTCCAAGAGCGCTGAGCTGAGCTCCCGTGCTATTCAGCTACTTCCCACTAGCTACCGATCTTCCACACGGTGATGTACATGTGATAATGCTACTCTCTCCACTCATCCCACATCCCCTTCCCTGGCTGTGTCCACAGGTTTGTTCTCTACATTTGTGTCTCTATTCCTGCCCTGCAAATACTTTCATGAGTACCATTTTTCTAGATTCCATATATATATATACACACACACACACAATATTTGTTTTTCTCTTTCTGACTTACTTCACTCTGTATAATAGACTCTAGGTTCATCCACCTCAGTTCAACTGACTCAAATTCTTCTTTCCTTTTTATGACTGAGTAATATTCCATTGTATGCATGTACCACAACTTCCTCATCCATTCATCTGTTGATGGACATCAAGGTTGCTTCCATGTCCTGGCTATTGTAAACAGTGCTGTGATGAACACTACACTGAGGTAATGTGTCTTTTAATAAAGTCACAGGATACAAAATTAATACACAGAAATCCCTTGCATTCCTATACAATAAAAAAATCAGAAAGAGAAATGAAGGAAAATCCTACTCACCACTGCAGCAAAAAGAATAAAATATCTAGGAATAAACCTGCCTCAGAAGACAAAAGAACTGCGTGCAGAAACCTGTAAGACACTGATGGAAGAAAGCAAAGACGTCTTTGGAGAGATATATCGTGTTCTTGGACTGGAAGAAGCAATATTGTGAAAATGACTAAATGATTATACTAGCCAAAGCAATCTATAGATTTAATGCAATTCCTATCAAATTACCAATGGCATTCTCCACAGACTAGAACAAAAAATTTACAATTTGTATGGAAACACATAAGACCCTGAGTCGCCAAAGCGATCTTGAAAAAGAAAAATGGACCTGGAGAAATCAACCTTCCTGACTTCAAACGATATTATAAAGCTACAGTCATCAAGATAGTATGGTACTGACACAAAAACATCAATATAGATCAATGGAACAAGATACAAGACCCATAGATAAACCCAGGCACCCATGGACACCTTATCTTTGACAAAGAAGGCAAGAATATACAATGGAGAAAACACACCCTCTTCAATAACTGGTGCTGGGAAAACTGGACAGCTATGTGTAGAAGAATCAAATTAGAACACTTCCTAACACCATACACAATAATAAAGTCAAAATCAATTAAAGGCCTAAATGTACGGCCAGAAGCTACAAACTCTTAGAAGAAAACACAGGCAGAACAGTCTTTGACATAAATCACAGCAAGATCCTCCTTGACCCACCCACTAGAGTAATGGAAATAAAAACCCAAATAAACAAATGGGACCTAATTAAACTTAAAAGCTTTTACACAGCAAAGGAAACTATAAACAAGATGAAAAGACAACCCTTAGAATGTGAGAAAATAATTGCAAATGAAGCAACTGACAAAATAAATTATCTCCAAAATATACAAGCAACTCATGCAGCTCAATATAAAAAAAAAAAAAAACCTAATCACCCCATCAAAAAATGGGTGGAACACTTAAACAGACAGTTGGCCAACAAACACCTGAAAAGATGCTCAACATTGCTCATTATTAGACAAATGCAGGTCAAAACTACAATAAGCAATCTCCTCACACTGGTCAGAATGGCCATCATCAAAAAATCTAAAACAATAAATGCTGGAGAGGGTGTGGAGAAAAGGGAACCCTTCTGCACTATTGGTAGGAATGTAAATTGCTGCAGCCACTGTGGACAACAGTATGGAGATTCCTTTAAAAAACTAGGAATAAAATTACCATTCAGTTCAGTTCAGTTCAGTTCAGTCACTCAGTCGTGTCCAACTCTTTGCGACCCCGTGAATCGCAGCACGCCAGGCCTCCCTGTCCATCACCAACTCCCGGAGTTCACCCAAACCCATGTCCATTGAGTCAGTGATGCCATCTAGCCATCTCATCCTCGGTCGTCCCCTTCTCTTCCTGCCCCCAATCCCTCCCAGTATCAGAATCTTTTCCAATGAGTCAACTCTTCGCATGAGGTGGCCAAAGTACTGGAGTTTCAGCTATAGCATCATTCCTTCCAAAGAAACCCCAGGGCTGATCTCCTTCAGAATGGACTGGTTGGATCTCCTTGCAGTCCAAAGGACTCTCAAGAGTCTTCTCCAAGACCAAATTACCATATGATCCAGCAAATCCAGTATTGTGCATATACCCAGAGAAAATCATAATTCAGCTCATTGTTTAAGGCCTTTACATTAATTGAGCTCTGCTTTCGTGTAATTTTCAAAACAGCCTCAGGGAAGAAAAGCTATTCTTAGCCCCATTTGCTGGCTGATGAAACAGAGGCTTAGAAAGGATAAGAAACTTGAATAAAGTCAGGGGAACAGCAGGTATACAGCTGGAACACCAAGACAGTTCTAATGCTTAAGCCTGTTCTCTGAACCATTACAGTATGTTTATGAGCCATAAAGAGGTTAAAAATACTAAGGCAAACACAATTTCAAAGGGATAAATTTAGCTTATGATTAAAGTACAAAATAAAAGATACATGTCTGCCTCTGCACCATTCATGAAAATATTTTGACCCAATAACTGTAGAGGCCTAGGGCAACATCATCCACAGTTCTGGTCCACAAAAATAAAAGAGAAAGATTATAACTAAATGCGGGCTTCCCTGGTGGCTCAAAGAATCCACCTGCCAATGCAGCAGACATGGGTCCGAGAAGCTCCCCTGGAGAAGGAAAGGGCAGTCCACTCCAGTATTCTTGCCCGGAAAATTCCATGGACAGAGAAGCGCTACAGTCCGGGGGTAGCAAAAGAGTCAGAGAGACCTTAGTGACTAAACAGCAGCAACACCAGCAGTAAATACAGCTACGGGACATGAGACAAGGGTCAAGACATGAGTCCCATCCTATCTTCAAGAGGTGAACAAGATCACACTCTTTGAAGTATACTTGGTAGGGATTTTATGCCATTATCTTATTAATAATAATCATTTTTCTCTAAGTTGCTTTACTGTGGGGTTTACTTTTAGGTGTAATTGGAAAGCCCCTGGAGAATTTCCAGCAGGGCTAGAATTATCCATGGACACCTTTTCATGCAGATCCTCGATTGCCTGGATCACGGTGACCCACAATGTCAGAGACCGTCTAGCTTCCTGCACCTTCCTTAAGGAGAAAGCCCTTCCCAGCCCCTCAGCTGCGCTGTGCTGTGGCAGTTCCAGCAACCAGCAGCATCCGTGGGGCTCGAATCAGGGCATCCTGGAGGCTGGTGCCCAGCAGAACCCCTTCGGCAGCCAATGGCTCCAGCCCTGGGAAGGGAGGGAGCTGACTGTCCTTGGGGAGTCCGCAGTTCCATTTTTAAAGACTGGCTTTAAAAGCACTACCACCTGTGCCTGGTATTTATGATCCCTTAAAAGCAAGATCTAACGTTACATTTAGAAGATCTGCTCTGAATGAGTGCTCTTCCACTCATTCTGTTTATTGAAGGAAAACAGGCTCAGTTCGTACTCATCATGTTCTCTCTCCGTCTTTGCAGTAAGTGCTGGAAATGACAGCGCTGCCACCTCTCCTGCAGCCATTTTCATTTCCAAGCTTCCTTCGCACACACTTGGGCCTCCACAGCAAATCCGCGAGACAGACAGAGCAGGTATTGTCTCCCGAGGTTAATAGATGAAAACATGGAGGCGGAAAGCGGTGTTGAGGAGCAGCGCTGGGTCTGTGATTCGAATCCCTCCACTCCCTGTGCTGGGGAAACAGCTCTCAGGGAGAACAAAGCCCCAGTTTACAGCACTGGCTGATTTGCAAGTGTAAATAGCTCCCCCACAGCCATTCCAAGCTCCCAATATGATGCTGCCGCATCCGTGGAGCTGGGAGGACACGTGGAAAGTTGGCAGCCAAGCTCCAGCACGTGGATCCCTCTGCTCCTAACCCAGGCTTCTTTACCTGCCAGCGTGGTGTTAATTTATTGACACGCACCACACAAGGACCTACTGTACAGCCCAGGGAACTCTGCTCAATACTCTGTAATAACCTAAATGGGAAAAGAATCTGAAAAAGAATGGTTGTATGTATGTGTATAACTGAATCACTTCGCTGTAACATCTGAAACCAGAACAACACTGTTCATCAACTATGCTCCAATATAAAATGGAAATTAAAAAAAAAAAGAAAAAAAACCCAGAACTTAAAACCCCTCTCTAGCCCAAGGTACCGGAGAGGAAGCCTCAAGACTGTAAGCTCACAGGATGCAGACTTCGCTGATGGGAACCTTGTCCGCAGACGTTTCTCCTGCAGACACTGCTGTGCTTACTACCAGGGCAGTGACCACCCTACCCTGGCTACAACCGAAAGGACCTGAGAAGCTGTCGCTGAAGCGATCCAGAGACACGTGCGTATGGGGATGTGTCAGACAGCAACAGCGCCTTCTGGTCCCATTCCATAGAGTTGGAGGGGCTTCCCTAGTGGCTCAGTGGTAAAGAATCCGCTTGCAAAGCAGGAGACCCGGGTTTGATCCCTGGGTAGGGAAGATCCCCTGGAGGAGGAAATGGCAACCCACTCCAGTATTTTCATTTGGGAAATCCACCGACAGAGAGGCCTGGCTGGTTACAGTCCATGAGGTTGCATAGAGTCGGACACTAAGCACGCGTGCATAGAGATGGAATCTTTCAGCCAAAAATCTCCAGGTATTGTCCACAACTGTCTGGCCATCCTTGTTTTACAGATGGCAGGGGGCAAAGTCCTGGAAATCAGACCACGTGCTCCAAGTCCATCAGTACTGGGGCCTTCACTCCTGCACCACGGTACCTCCTTATCACCGTGAAAAACAAAGCCTTCCAAAACTGGGGCAGGATGTTCAGGACTCCCGTCAAATGCAATATAAGTGGGAATGTTTGTGGCCAACAGACAGCCTCCAGGTCTGTTTGGGCTGTGGTTTTCAGACTATGATTCATGGAGCCTCAAAGGGGCTAAGGGTTTTCTCAGGGCCAGGGAAGCGTTTAAGGCATAAGAGGGAAAGACCTTGGACCCTCCCATCCAGAGGTGAATTAAGGCACTCATCTGTTTTATATATTGGGAGTTAGATGAAGATTTCTTTTGAAGGAGTTCAGTGACTTTAGAAAAAAAAAAAAAAAGAGTTGGAAAACCCCAGCGAAGACCAAAGTCTAGACTGTTAATCTTCAAACAAAGCTCCTTGGTGTGAGACACTGGCTCTCGTAAAGCAAATGGAGCCCTCTGACTGCTCTTTCCCATGATGCCGGGAGGTAATCTACGTGCAGACACACTGGGGAGAAGTCAGCGTGGGTCCTTTCACCTCCTTCTGATCTGTTCTGGAAGCAAGCAGATGCCGTGCATCCGCCGGAGATGCTTCTATCACGTGACCTCCCAAACGGTCCAGGCACTCCGGGTCCTCCGCTAATCCCCTGGAGGCCAGCGCGACTCCCAGCTGTGAACACCTCGCAAAGGTAGCTGCCCCACCCACATGTGCCAGGGCGGCACGAGCACTGGCCACACAGTCCTGTGACAAGCGCGGACAAGGCGGCTGGCATCACAATAAACGGATACCAGGTTGTCAGACCCACACACCTGAAGCCGCCAGCACCTGAGGTGCTGCTGGCGGAAAACCAACGGAGCAAAGAGAATCATGTTGGCTAATAATAAATCATTAGCCAAAGTCAGTCAACCATTTTAATTAGAAAAAAGACACATGGGATGTGCCTGATCAAATGGTGATCAATGCTGTGCAAATAGATTTAATTTGCACAACATCCTGTGACCTTCCGGTCTGCTGAGAACAAATCTTAAACACTAAATATTTCCTAAGATAATATTATAAACTTATAGACAGACCTAATACCAAAGCTCATGCTTTTTCAGACAAATATTCACCCTGAAGCTACAATGGAGAAGTATGTAGAAAGAGAATATATATATATGTATATATATAATTATTTGTTCCTATTATGCCTTATAATATTTCAGCATGTGTATGGGAAGACCCATAAATGAATGTGTAAAGTGTTTCAGTGTCTTTTTATGTGTGTGTATATTTATAATGTTCTTTTTAAGATTAACAAAACGCTGTACAACTTCTTGCTGGAATAAAATGTCTTTAAGACTGATACTACGACTTAAAAAGAAATTTGTTATTGTTGTTCAGTCACTCAGTTGTGTCCGGCTCTTTGGAACCCTGTAGACTCCAGCCCCCCAGGCCCCTGGGAAATCTGCTGAAGTGGACTGCCATTTCCTTCTCCAGATCTTCCTGACCCAGGGATTGAACTCATGTCTCCAAGTCTCCTGCACTGCAGGTGGATTCTTGACTGCTGAGCTATCTTGCCGAAGTCCAAAAAGAAATTAAGTAATTATAAAATTTTCAAATCATATAAAATGATTGTGAATTAAAGCACTTGTGGAATCCAGGTCAGCCTATGTATATTAGGATGAGGATTCTTAAGTATTTTCAATATTCATTTTTCTCAATATTTCTCAATATTTTAGTTTATTTCAATGAGAATCTAAAATGAATCCAAAGCGATATGAAAAGTAAAGTCAGGATAAATGAAGTTTTTGTTTCTCAAGGCCCACTTATTTCATTTTTCTCTAGGAGTATGTGCACTAAGATACAGTGTTTAAATCACCTTGTTTGCAAAAGAACATAACACACTCACTGGAGATGGGTGTTAGTGTGGTACTAAAAATCTCGAACACAGGCAGTGATTGGAAATATTCCTATTACCCTCAAAGCTCAAATTTGACCATACTTGCCAGGCATGTAAAAAGTTAATCTTTAGCAAAGCCAGTGTGCTTAAAATAGTTAGTCTATTGTTCTCAACAAGTTATAAACCTGGATTATGAAACTGTTAAACACTTGAGATTCAAAAGTCAAATACACAAATTCTTTTGCACACATTTTCCCCCTCTGCTTTACTTTTCTTTTACAAAGGCTCAGATTTTATGACTCAGGGATTATTAAAGAAGAAAAGCAAAGCAAAGCAAACTTCTCTAAAGCAAAGCCAAATGCTAACAGACATATTTTAAAGAAACTGTCTTCCTTTTAAATCATCATTTTTTTTTGGTTGCTCTGAAATGCTTTATGTTCAAACATTCTATTAATATTACATTTTGCCCAACAGAAAAAAGCTATTTCAAGACTATGCTTACGTGTCACCTAATTCTAAATTTGTCTAGTCTTCTATACTACAATTGACAGAAAATAACAAGAATCTGGAAAACATTCTCAACATTATCATTACAGCTCTGAAAAGTGGTAATTTTACCCCATTTTACAACCAACTCAAGCCCAAGGATGTTGAGGTCCACTGGGATTTGAACCAAGATGTTGTGATTCTAAGTCCACTTCTCTTTCTCTTATTTCAAAGTTGTTTCAAAGGATGACCACATCCCCATTTAAAAGAAAATAAAGAGATAACTAAATATGAGAATTTACGGAAATAAATCAGAAAGCAATTATTCTCTTTTCATTAAAGGACTGACTGCAGACTAAATCACCAGCTTCCGGAACCTGCTGGCCTCAGCGTTTCGGGGAAGGCTCCTGAGAATATGAAGTAGCCTTGCACACAGAGCTAGCGTGGTGATGGATCAAATCTATGTGTGCTTCAGTTACAGCGTCACATCTGGCCCTAAAGGATGAATGGACGTAAGCAACAGTCAACCTGGACCAAGACTGGAGGCCACACTTGCAGGCACTGGACCACAGACCGTGCGAGACCGATGGAGCTGGGACGTGAGCTCTCTTGGCTTTCTGCCTGCGGGCGCTTCTCAGGATGCAGCTCAAGGAAGTGGACTCCAAGCAGAAAGAAGATGAGGGGAGGAAACTGAGATCTGGGTGCCAGATAAGGCAGGACTCGTGAAGCATGGTATTGAAAAAGCTGCATAACAAAAGAACTCGAGAAACGCGTGCAGAGCTTCCCTTGAGCTTTTAGCTGCACACCGAGCAAATAATACCCAAGGCTTAGCCAAAACTGCTCTTCCGGGGAGAGAATTTCTGAAGGGTGCAGACTAGCAGGAGGTTGGTTTCCAACCAGCCAGAGGAAAGAGACCTTGTTCAACTCTCATGAGCCTCAGCTGAGACCCCAAAAGGGTAATACCTTAGAAGGACGACGCTAGAGTGATGAGCACGCGAGGCTGGCCCCAACAGAGCCTAAAGCCAAGACGAGCTCCAGCTCACTTGCCAGAAGACTAAATGCCTGCCAGGGGGAAATTCACCCCTCTCTGGAAAAGACAACAGCCATCGCGTTCACACTGTCATATCCACGATGCTCGCCATCAAGTAAAAGCTTACTGCACAAGCGTGCCGGTCAACACCTGAAGCGGATAGTTGCTTCTGCCTGCAGGACACGGCTTTGTCCACTTCTAGGAACTTGGATGTATCACTTTTCTCCTATTAAGGAACATACTCCATTCGGTTTAGCCAGGGCCCCCCATGCTCACCATGGCCAGGTGACCAGGAAACACAGACCTTTTGGACACAGGGTGCTACACGTGACCCAAGTCGGGCCAATGAGCGTCCCCTTGGGTACTTATCCCCTAACACTGTGGGCATTCAACTAGTGTGATGTGAAAGCAGGGATCTGATGGCACCCCCCTTCCCCCCCACTACACAAAGTGAGCTTGGTCAAAAAATGAGGAAGCAGAGATGCAGCCATGATGACCATTATAGCTACTACTGTGGGCAAAAGTCCCCTGGAAGAAATGGAGCAGCGCTTATAGTCAACAAAAGAGTCTGAAATGAAGTACCTGGGAGCAATATCAAAACAACAGAATAATCTTGATCGATTCCAAGCAAACCATTCAGTATCACAGTAATCCAAGTCTATGCCCCAACCACTAACGCTGAAGAAGCTGAAGTTGAATGGTTCTATGAAGACCTACAAGACAGTCTAGAAATAACACCAAAAAAAAAAAGTCCTTTCCATCACAGGGGACTGGAATGCAAAATCAGGAAGTCAAGAGATACCCAGAGTAACAGGCAAGTTTGGCCTTGGAGTACAAGATGAAGCCAGGCAAAGGCTAATAGAGTTTTGCCAAGAGAGTGCACTGGTCACAGCAAACATCCTCTTCCAACAACACAAGAGACGACTCTACACATGGACATCACCAGATGGCCAATGCTGAAATCAGATTGATTATATTCTTTGCAGTTGAAGGAGACGCTCTAAACAGTCAGCAAAAAGAAGACCGGGAGCTGACTGTGGCTCAGGTCATGAACTCCTTATTGTCAAATTCAGACTTAAATTGAAGAAAGTAGGGACAACCACTAGGCCATTTAGGAATGATCTAAATGAAATCCCTTATGATTATACAGTGGAAGTGACAAATAGATTCAAGGGATCAGATCTGATAGACAGAGTGCCTGAAGAACTATGGAATGAGGTCCATAACAGGAACCTCAATAGGAGGCAGTGAACAAAACCATTCCCATGAAAAAGAAATCCAAAAGGCAAAATGGTTGTTTGAGGAGGCCTTACAAATAGCTGATAAAAGAAGAGACGATAAAGGCAAAGGAGAAAAGGACAGATATACGCATCTGAATGCAGAGTTCCAAAGAATAGCAAGGAGAGATAAGAAACCCTTCCTCGGTGATCAATGCAAAGAGATAGAGGAAAACAATAGGATGGGAAAGACTAGAGATCTCTTCAAGAAAATTAGAGATACCAAGGGAACATTTCATGCAAAGATGGGCTCAATAAAGGACAGAAATGTTATGGACCTAACGGAAGCAAAAGATATTAAGAAGAGGTGGCAAGAATACACAGAAGAACTGAACAAAAAAAGATCTTCACAACCAAGATAATCATGATGGTGTGATCACTCACCTAGAGCCAGACATCCTGGAATGTGAAGTCAAGTGGGCCTTAGAAAGCATCACTACGAACAAAGCTAGTGGAGGTGATGGAATTCCAGTTGAGCTATTTCAAATCCTAGAAGATAATGCTGTGAAAGTGCTACATTCAATGTACCAGCAAATTTGGAAAACTCAGCAGTGGCCACAGGACTGGAAAAGGTCAGTTTCCATTCCAATCCCAAAGAAAGGCAATGCCAAAGAATGTTCAAACTACTGCACAATTGCACTCATCTCACACACTAGTAAAGTAATGCTCAAAATTCTCCAAGCCAAGCTTCAGCAATATGTGAACTGAGAACTCCCAGGTGTTCAAGTTGGATTGAGAAAAAGCAGAGGAACCAGAGATCAAATTACCAACATCCATTGGCTCATAGACAAAGCAAGAGAATTCCAGAAAAATGTCTACTTCTGCTTCATTGACTAAGCTAAAGCCTTTGACTGGGTGGCACAACAGAATGTGGAAAATTCTGAGATGGGACTATCAGACCACCTTATCTACCTCCTGCGAAACTTGTACGCAGGTCAAGAAGCAACAGTTAGAACCAGACATGAAACAACACTGGTTTCAAATTGGGAAAGGAGTATGTCAAGGCTGTATATTGTCACCCTGCTTATTTAACTTCTATGCAGAGTATATCATGAGAAACTCTGGGCTGGAAGAAGCACAAGCTGGAATCAAGATTGCCAAGAGAAATATCAATAACCTCAGATATGCAGATGACACCACCCTTATGGCAGAAAGTGAAGAGGAGTTAAAGAGCCTCTTGATGAAAGTGAAAGAGGAGAGTGAAAAACTTGGCTTAAAACTCAACATCAGAAAACGAAGATCATGGCATCCGGTCCCATCACTTCATGGGAAATAGAAGGGGAAACAGTGGAAACAGTGGCAGACTATTTTCTTGGGTTTCAAAATCACTGCAGATGGTGACTGCAGCCATGAAATTAAAGGATACTTGCTCCTTGGAAGAAAAGCTATGACAAATCTAGATGATGTGTTAAAAAACAAAAACAAACAAACAAAAACAGAGATAGCACCTTGCCAACAAAGTTCTGTCTAGTCAAAACTATGGTTTTTCCAGTAGTCATGTATGGATCTGAGAGTTGGACCATAAAGAAGGCTGAGTGCTGAAGAGTTGATGCTTTTGAACTGTGTTGGAGAGGACTCTTGAGAGTCCCTTGAACTGCAAGGAGATTCAACCAATCCATCCTAAAGGAAATCAGTCCTGAATATTCATTGGAAGGACTGATGCTGAAGCTGAAGCTCCAGTACTTTGGCCACCTGATGTGAAGAGCCGACTCACTGGAACAGACCCTGCTGCTGGGAAAGACTGAAGGAATGAGGAGAAGGAGGTGACAGAGGATGAGATGGTTGGATGGCATCATCGACTCAGTGGACATGAGTTTGAGCAAGCTCCTGGAAATGGTGAAGAACAGGGAGGCCTGGCGCGCTGCAGTCAATGGGGCCACAAGGAGTCGGACGGGACTGAGTGACTGAAGAAGAACAAAAGCCATGATGATCTTCCACAGAAGACATCTGTGGAATTCCTAACCTAGGATTCAGCTGCATCAAAAGCTGCATCGAAAGGGTGGAATTCAGACATGGTCTCCTCCTAGCTTATGAAGCAGTAACCATTCTGACAGGGCCGGAGAGGCTGCGGGTAGCATGGATGCTAGACCACGCAGACTGAGACTCGGAGTGTGGCTCACTGGTGAGAGCGTCAGCATCTGATAGCTGAAAACGGATAGTCCTGGCGCGTTGTTAAAGAGCGGGATTATCGGGCAAATCTCTTACCTCCCGCTATTCCCCCTCAGCCCGTAAACTGAGAAGGGAGGCCTTCTAGGGCTCTTTCTAGCTACAACATTTCATGAGTCTATGAAATAAGGGACTTTCCAAAGTCAGCTAGATTACAGGCTAATGGTGATTTATAAAAGTGTCTTGTTCAAGCCCACAAAGGAAGGGTGTAAGCTGAGAGATACAGGAATCCAGTAAGCAAGAGAAGAAAAACCTCACATACTCTCCCAAAGCCCCTATTTGCTGATTATTAGACAGAGTTTCCTCCTTTTGTTTACAAGGTTGAATTAAACCAATTCTATCACCCAGAAGCATAGGCTCAAGAGGAACTCAGTGTGAATGAGGCACAGACTGAATTGGGCAAGGGGATTGTTGCTTTCCCTCAGTCCTGCTATCTCTTGAAGATTTTGAATCAATCCCCTAAATTCTCTCCACTTTTTAATATGTAAAATTACCCCTGATGATTTAGGACTGATGGTATGGGCAAAAAGAAAAAAGATTGTGCAAATATTTGGATAAATGTAGTAAAATTATCCAAATAGTAATAGCAAATAGTAAATAATAGTAAAATAGCAAAAATATAATAGTAAAATTATGGCCATCTATGCATTTGTTAGGATCCAAAAGTCTCACAGTGAATAAGCACTGGCTTTAGACCCAAAGGTAGCTTCTGATTTATTTTTAACGAAAACAAATGTTTAATGGGAGATGCCTACTGTATTTGAAAAGAGACAATGCTGCTCACCTTTCAGCCTTCTCATCAGGAAAAGGTTGGTTCTTAAGAAGTGAGAAGATGGGAAGATAGATGAAGATAAAGCCCAGCAGTCTATAAAACACTGGGAATCTAGTTTCTTCCTCGATGGCCTGTCGCCTCTTCAATGCTGGGTGGTCCTAGGACACCAAGTCTTTCTTCTTTCCAAGGAAAACAGTTGAAAAGGGCTTCAGAGAGACACGAGGGAGGTGATGTGTGTGGGAAATACGTGAACTAAGAATGTTGAACTCAAGAACTCATTAACGTGTCTGAATTTTAAGCACAACACTGCCTTGGACGTGTATGGGTGTATGTGTATTCATGTACATACAGTCCACATAAACATTTATACAGGTGTTTATGTGCTCATTTATACATTCATATATGTGCACATTTCCACAACTGCACCCTAGATGTTACAACCATCAGTAATATTGTGTAATTTGCTTTTCTCGCAACTTATCAAGCAAAGGTGGCCCATGAGGTCACGGACAGGCACAAACTGAGAAATGAGAGAGGTCAGCTTCTATTTGTCAGGAGCTGAGCTCTCAGCTGGAAGGTCCAAGGGGACAGAAGTCTTGAGAATGTTTTCTGACACGAAAACAGACCCAGTCCAAAGCCAAGAGAAATGCCTGACCCTGGATCCTTGGTGTGTATAGGGTTTGGAGCTATAAGAGAAGGTATCTGGGTATTTGCTTGCTTGTTCTGTGTAGGAAGGGAAAGTAAGAGCAGGTGATCCCTATCTGGCACGAAGATTCTGGGACACACTCCGTAATTCACACCGTCTCCACTCGGCCCCACAGAGCTGAGCATGGTCTATGAACGTCTTATAAACGTGATGAATAACTATTCCGCATCAGCACCCAACACAGGAGTGATAAATCAGCCTGCATCCTCACTGACTCCTACAGCTCAACTGTCCGCAGCAAACTGACGCTTGTTCTCCTCATCCACGGCATTTCTAACTTCCTGTCTGCCTGTTTCTTAAATCGCTGTCACTACTAGGACCCCAGTTTCTCAGGCAGGGTATCTGGACCCAGACGCTCTCCCTTCTATTCCATCCTACCCGGATGCATCACATTCTATAAACTCTTTTTTTTTAATGTCCCGCCACTGGCTCCTTCATGTACCTGCTGGTCTCCTGAACCTTGGTCTAGGTCCTGACGATGCTTTCATTTGGTGCCGACACCATCATTTCATCATGAGCAGCATCAGGAGGGAAGGGGGCCACTGTGGGTAACCGCTCTCGGACAGCAGGTTTCCACTGGTGTAAACACTAGACACACATCCACGTTCGTGTGAACGCCCGCATCCACGGTGTTTCACTAGACACATGTCCACGCTCGCCTGAGCGCCCGCGCCCATGGCGTTTCACTAGACACACGTCCACGCGCGTGTGAGCGCCTGCACCCACGGTGTTTCTCTGTGGCAGCCCACGGCCACAGAATCATCCCTAAGCAGAGCGTGAGCTTCCTGCTAAGGTTTTCAGAGTCAAACCCAGACTTTATTCTACGTTCATACTGGCCTCTCTGCTCCTGGGTCAGGTCTACAGCGTTTGCCCCTCCCTAACTCTCAGGGTGGGTCTCCTCTTCCTCTTTCCCACTTTCCTGTGATTTCAATGGAACTCACTGGTCTCTAAACACAGCGGGGGCCCCACCCACTCTTTCTTCACTTGCACCCTCCCTACTCCTGTCCCGCAGAACTCCCCCTTGGGGCCCGTTCCACTGTGAACACTAGCCCCAAGCGCTCAACTGTTCGCACACGCATTCTATCACCTTGGTGCTCAGAATATGTAGTCTAGCTTTTACTTCCGTCTCTGTGTGTCCTATCTAAGCAGATAACAGTAAGAATTAAAACATCTTTTAAATATTTTTTAAAACTTTACAGCTCACAAAACATCTTTTTTTTTGCTAATTTTCCAGCTTTATGGAGATATAATTGACATGCAAATTTAAGTGTACAAATGATTACATATGTATATTTATAAATATATACACACTATGCGTGTGTTAGTTGCTCGGTAGTGTCCAGCTGTTTGTGATCCCACGGACTGTAGCCCACCAGGCTCCTCTGTCCATGGGATTTCCCAAGCAAGAATATTGGAGTGGGTGGCCATTCCCTTCTCTAGGAGATCTTCCCAATCCAAGGATCGAACCCAGGTCTCCTGCATTGCAGGCAGATTCTTTACTGTCTGAGCCACCAGGGAAGATCCATATATATACATGTAGTATATATATATATATATAGTGAAATGATTAGAGATCAGTTAACACATCCATCCTTCCACTGGTTACATTTTTTTGTGGTGAGAACATTAAGGATCCACTCTTAGCGATTTTCAAGTATGCAAAAGAGTATTAACGACAGTCACAGCACTCTACATTAGATCCCACAGCTGACTTCTCATAACTGGAAGGTTATAAGCTTTGACCACCTTCACTCATTTCCTTTAACCCCTGTCCCTGGCAACCATCTGTCTCTTCTTAGTTTCTATGAGTTTGTTTTTTCAGATTCCACATATAAGTGAGGTCATACGGTATTTATCTTTCTCTGACATATTTCACTTAGCATAAGTCCCTCAAGTTTCATCTATGTTGTCACAAATGGAAGGATTTTCTCCTTTCTTATGGTTGAATAACATGTCAGTGTGTGTGTGTGTGTGTGTGTGTGTGTGTGTATTTTATTGAAATCACAGGAAACTGGGAAAGAGTAGGAGGAGACAAACAGAGAGTTAGGGAGGGGTCAAATGATATATCACATTTCTTTATCTATTCATCCATCAATAGACACTGAGGCTGTTTTCACGTTCAGCTAATTGTAAATGAACATGAGGGTGCAGACACCTTTTCAAGATAGTGATTTTATTTCCTTTAGCTATATACCCAGAAACGGAATTACTGGATTGTATGGTAGTTCTATTTTTAGATTTTGAGGAAGCTCCAGACTGTTTTCTACAGCGGCTGCAACAATTTACATTCCCACCACCAGTGCCTGAGAGTTCCCTTTTCCTCCACCTCTTCATCAGCACTTATGTCTTGTCTTCTTCATAATAACCCTTATGACAGATGTGAAATGATATCTCACTGTGGCTTTGATTTGTGTTTCCCTGATGACTAGCGTAACTGAGCACCTCCTCATGTACCTATTGGCCATATGTATACTTTCTCTGGGAAAATGTCTACAGACATACCTTGGAGATATTGTGGGTCCGGGTCCAGACAACCACAATAAAGCAGGTATCACGATAAAGTGAGTCACACAAATGTTTTGGTTTCCCAATTATGTTTACACTATACTGTAGTCTAAGCATGCAATAGTATTATGTCTGAAAAGCAATGTACACACCTTAATTAAAAAGTAATGCTAGAACTTCCCTGGTGGTCCAGTGGCTAAGACTCTGTGCTCCCAGCACAGGAGGCTAGGGTTTGATCCCTGGTCAGGGAACTAAATCTCACAGGCTGCAACTAAAGACCCCATGTGCCACAGCTAAACGCAGTGCAGCCAAATGAAACAAATGTAATGCTGTTGGGAACATGGTACCAATAGACCTGCTTGATGCAGGTTTGCTACAAACACTCAATCTGAAAAATAAAAAGCAATATTTGTGAAGCACAATACAGCGAAGCATGATAAAAGCATGCACGTATTCCAGCCCTTTGACCATTTTAAAATCAAATTTCTTTCTATTTTTTTTCTTTTGAGTTGTATGCATTTCTTGTATATTTTGGATATGAACCCTGTAGCTGATATATAATTTGCACATATTTTCTCCCATTTCATAGACTGCTTTTTCATTTTGCTGATCACTTAGTTTGCCACGCAGAAGCTCTTTGTTAATAGCTTGATACAGTCCCGCTTATTTATTTTTCTTTCTGTTTGTGCTTTTGGGGTCATACCCCCAAAATCATCATCAAGACCTAAAGTTGAGGAATCTTTTCCCAATGTTTTCTTCTAGGATTTGGATGGCTTCAGGTCTTACATTTAAGTCTTTAAGCCATTTTTAGTTAATTTTGTACATGGTGTAAGATAGGGTACAGTTTCCTTCTTTAGCATAAAGATATCTATTTCTCCCAGAACCATTTAATGAAGTCAAGTGCTAGTTGGCCTTCTATGTGTGGGTTTATTTCTAAACTTTCAATTCCATTCCAGTGACCCTCATGGTTTTTTGTTTTGCTAGTACCACAGTGTTCCGATTACTACAGCTTTAGAGAACAGGTAGAAATCAGGAGGTATGATGCCTCCAGCTTTGTTCTTCTTTCTCAAGACTGCTTGCCATATTGAGACTCTTGGGATTTCATGCCAATTTTAGAACTGTTTCTTCTATTTCTATGAAACATGTTATAGAGATTTTGACAGGAATTGCATTGAATCTATAGATGGCTTTTGGTAGTATGGATATGTTAACAATATTAATTCTTCTGATCTTTGAACACAGACTATGATTCCATTTCTCTATCTCTCATTTATTTTAGATTTATCAATATCTTTATCATTTTCAGTGTACAGATCTGTCATCCCCTTGGTTAAATTTATTCCCAAGCATTTATTATTTCTGATGCTATTTTGAATGGGATTGTTTTCTTTCTTTCTCAGATAGTTTGCTGTTAGTGTATAGAAAAGTAATTGATTTCGTATGCTGCCACCTTACTAAGTTTGTTTATTAGTTCTGCTTTTACATGAAGTCTTTAGGGTTCTCTATACGTAAGACCATATTTTACATCTTCCTTTCTTATTTGGAAGCCTTTTATTTCTTTTTCTTGCCCGATGACTGTCTAGGACTTCCAGTACTATGCAGAATAGGAGTGGTGAGAGTGGACACCCCAGCCTTGTTCCTGGTCTTACAGGAAAAGCTCTCCGCCTCTCACCGTCGAGTATGACGCCAGCCGTGGGCCTCTCCACCCCTCACCGTTGAGAGCGACGCCGGCCGGGGGCCTGTCATTTATAGCCTTTACTCTATTGTGTTGCATTCCTTATATACCTCATTTGTTGAGCTACTGTATCAGGAAAGGATGTGGAATTTTGTCAAATGCTTTTTCTGCATCTATTCAGATGACTGTATAATATTTACCTTTCATTCTATTAATTTGGTATATCACATGCACAGGTTTGGCTGTTTTGAACCACTTTCATTCCAGGATGAATCCCACTTATTATGGTCTGTGGCCATTTCATGTGCTGTTGAATTCACTTTCCTAATATGTTGCTGAGAATTTTTCAACTATATTAGTCAGGGATTCTGGTCTGAAGTTTTCTTCTCTTGCAGTGTTCTTATCTGGCTTTGGTATATGGATAATTTGGGCGTCTTCCTTCCCTTCAGTTTTTTTGGACGAGATGACAAAGGATTGGCATTAATTCTTTAAATGCTTCACCAGTGAAACCATCTGGTCTTGTGCTTTTCTTGGTTGGGGAGTTTTTGATTACTGAACTTAGTCTTCTTACTCATAATCTGTCTGTTCAGATGTTCTGTTTCTTTATAATTTAGTCTTGGTAGGTTATATCTTTCTAGGAATGTATCCATTTTTCTAGCTGTCCCATTTTTTGATTTATAATTGTTCATAATAGTCTCTTATGATCCTTAGTGTTTCTGTAGAAGCTATGGTAATGTCTCTGCTTTCATTTATAATTTTTATTTGAGACCTCTCTCTTTTTTTCTTGGTTAGGTTAGCTAAAGTTTTGCCAGTTTTTAAAAAATCTTTTCAAATAACCATCTCTTAGATTTGTTAACATTTTCTATTGCTTTCCTAATCTCTATATTATTTAATTTTACTCTAATCTTTATTATTTCCTTCCTTTTTCTAACTTTGGTGTTTCCTTTTCAGTTCCTTGTGATGTAATGTTAGTAATGTAATGCACAAAGTGCATTCTAATAGATTATCCTGGCGTGCTGCGATTCATGGAGTCGCAAAGAGTCGGAGACGACTGAACGACTGAACTGAACTGAAAGGCAGAAAGGGTAGCAATTACTTGTTCCCATTTTGCAAATAAATATGTGGGCCCTCAAAGGTTAAAAGAGGTAGTCATGGTCACACAGCCAAAATTCCCTTCTTCCACATTTAATAAAATGAATAAAAATTTCAAACATCAAAAACATTATTCAAAGAAAGAAATACAACCTAGCAGAACAACATTTTAAAGAAGGTGCTTAGGGAAAGAATGATACACTATGTACAGACCCAAGAGTAATTACTCTCTAACTCCAAAGCAATTCTAGGAGAAAAAAGCAGTTCTAGGAGAGTTGCACAAATTTGGAAGAAATAGCAATAAAGTCCCAGAATTCAGAGAGAAGCACTCCAAAGAGTCATTAGGCAATGCAGGAACATTATTTTTGCAGAAAAAGCTTTAGGAGTAGAAGTCTTGGCCCATGATACTGACTCAAAGTGGGAATGACCCTTTGGAAGAAGGAGCTGAATGTGGGCAAGTGAGGGCATGGGGCCGTCTCTGTCAAATCAAAAGCTCTGAAAACTCTTTTCAGATGACAGCAAAGTGTGCACCAAAGGGTTCCCACTGACTGAACCAAATTATGTCCCTTCTTTAAAGATAATAGCAGCATTCAATGCTAACTAAAGCTGCCGAGCAAAAAGTAGAGCCCAAATTCCTCAGCTATTACTGTTCATGTCTCCCAGTTGAATCCCTTACTCTGCCTTCAAGCAAAAGTAAAATCATAGTGATACCCAGTCTTCAAACATCTCTAAGAGAATGTAAACAGATCTCAGAGAAGGCGGGATGAGAAGTATGGTTCATGGACACAATATTTAGTTAGCATGCCCCACAAGAATATAAGAAACATAAAAACCAATGGCATAGCAACTATGCAAAAAAAAAAGAAGAAGAAATACAGAAGGGAAGGAAACAGGGAGGGAGAGAAGGATATCAAACAAAGATTGACAAAAAATACATTACAGAAAAAAAGTCTTGAGAAACAGAAGAAAAATTCCACAACAAAAGCTTTGCATAGAAGACTTAAAAAATGATGAGTTTGACCCAAGAATGGAGCAAAGATGAGATGCAAGGATAGTGGAATATGGAGAAAAGAGAGACAACTGAGCTCAGAAAACAAAATAAAGACCAGACGACCAGTTATGGAGAACTATGAAATAGGGGGAAATAGCTGACAAATGTTTTAAAATGTCTTTTTGGTATCTATGGCAACTATGGTTATGATTATATAATCTAATATATCTTAATCTTTTTGCTAGACAAAGAATTTATGTCCTTAATAAAAATCATTTTTTTTAAAGAGAAAAAAAATCATTAGACAAATGCATGAATACTATGGGCTTCCCTGATAGCTCAGCTGGTAAAATAATCTGCCTGCAATGCAGGAGACCCCGGTTCAATTACTGGGTCTGGAAGATCCCCTGGACAAGGGAAAGGTTACCCACTCCAGTATTCTGGCCGGGAGAATTCCCTGGACTGTTTAGTCCATGGAGTTACAAAGAGTCGGATATGACTGAGCAACTTTCACTTTCGTGACTATTATGAACAAGCTGGTCACACTAAAAATAAGTACTAATGGCCAGTAACAGTCTCACATAGACACATACACATACACTTGAATTTATTTTAAAGGAAGACAAAGCACACAAAGATTTAGTACTGATCAGACTGGCAAAAATCTGAAACTTTGTTAAAGTTGTTGATGGTATGGGGAAGCAAGAAGCCTTACAAATTATTGGTGATGGTATAAAATGTTGTAAACTTTAGAACAATTTAAAAATCAATTAAATATTAAGTGTACCATGTTTTAACCCAGAAATTACCTTGGTGAGAATTTGCCGTTGCTATTGTTTAGTCATTAAGTCATGTTTGACTCTTTTGCAACCCCGTGGACTATAGCCTACCAGGCTTTTCTGTCGTTGGGATTTCCCAGACAAGAATACTGGAGTAGGGTGTCATTTCCTTCTCCAGGGGATCTTCCAAACCCAGGGATCAAACCCACATCTTTTATGTCTCCTGCATTGGCAGGCGAGTTCTTTACTCCTGAGCCACTAGGGAAGGCCTGGTGGAAATTTAGTATGCTATATTTGTCTAAGTCTGCAAACACAAATACACAGTATAAGTGGTGGTGGTGGGGATTTAGTCGCTAAGTCGTGTCTGACTCTTGCGACCTCATGGACTGTAGCCCACCAGGCTCCTCTGTCCATGGGATTCTCCAGGCAAGAAGACTAGAGTGGGCTGCCGTTTCCTTCTCCAGGGGATCTTCCTGACCCAAGAATCAAACCTGAGTCTCCTGCATTGCAGGCAGATTCTTTATAGACTGAGCTACGAGGGAAGCATGCAGTATGAGTGTGTCGTTTTAAATTGTATATTGTTTGAAATACCTCTCCCTCAAATTAAAACAAAAAAAATATGTTTATCAACGAGTTACTTGTGAAAATAATTATGACAAACTTGTATCATGAAATGTAGTAAGACTGTTAAAAAGATGTTATTGAAACTGAGGCGGACATGCTATCCTCAAAGCATATTATTAAGAGAAAAAATGCAAAGTCAGAACAGTGAAGGCAGGGTAATTTCACATATACAAACCAACAAAGAGTATTTCTTCCTTCCTTACCACTGACATCCAATGCATCACTAAATCATGTGGAATTTATTTTCCAAAATACAATGAAATGTCTCCATTTTTCTTCAACCACGTGCTAGTCCAAGTTGCCTTTGTTCCTTCCCTTATACTCTGCAGGAGCCTCCTACCTGGAGTCCAGCTAGGTGCTTCTCCTCACTTTTGCACTCTAGCCACACTGTGCACTTGGAACAAGCTATGGTCCCTTGGCACACACACAGACTTGCACACACCTTTGTCCCTCTCTAGAACATTCTCCTCTAATCCAACTTAGCTTTCCATTTTTCCTTCGTATTTCAGTACAACTATCCCTTAGGTACAGAAAAACTCACATGTTCTTCTTTGGTTGCATTTAATTTATATGCTTTAACGTGCATTATACATTTACCTATGTGTGATTAGTATTTATTTTCCCCTGCTAGACTATAATCTCTAGAAAAGTTGATTGTATACCTATTTTGCTCATCACTGAATCCTCAATAAGGTAGGTGACTTAGAAATGAAATAAGTATGTATTTCAGTCTATATAGCCATCTTTCCATCCAACCATCCACCCATCCATCCATCCATCCTTTCATCCATCCATTAATCCATCCATCCACCATCCATCCATCTATCTGTCCAGCCAGCCAGCCATACACCCTTCCATCCATCCATTCTGTAGTTGTATTAACAATATCTGGAAGACACTATTATTGTCTACGGATTGAGGCTGAGGGAATAGAAGACAGTGAAAAGTAAAAAAGATTTTTTTCTTTTAAACATTTGCACTTGCTTACATTTCTGCTAGGTACATGGAATAAAAATATTGTTGATGACATGAGATCAGGTTTATCTTGAACATTTCTCCTTCAGTCAGTTCAGTTCAGTGGCTCAGTCGTGTCCAACTCTTTGCGACCCCATGGACTGCAGCACGCCAGGCTCCCCTGTCCATCACCAACTCCTGGAACTTGCTCGAACTCATGTGCATTGAGTCAGTGATGCTAGTTTCTTAATATCTTGTCACTAGGACTACAACAGAAACTGACAAATCCTCATATTAACACAATCTTTTCTTGCCAACTCAATTCAGGTCTATTGTAAGTGTAGAGTGAATAGTTCTTCTCACAAGCATTCTTATGTGTGTTTGTATACTCATGCAAACACACGATTTTTCCCATTAAAGGTGCTAGATAATCTGCCTGGGAAAGTCAGCCACATTGTCATCGCTTTTTCACAGAAACGAACAATGTGGAGGAAACAAGATTCTCTTGATTTTGAAAGGAATCTCTTGAACTCAATTCACCTTAGAGCATCTTCCCCTGAAGGAATTACCAGCTCCTAAGCAACAGTTTGAGAAGGTAAACGCTCAACAATGAGGGAAGAATTTTCGAAATACATAACCAAAGAGATCTTTCTTGGTCTCAATTTCTGAGATATCACTAGTCTCTCTCTGATGTTGGTTTAGTTTGGAAAGTTCTCTCAGGAGCAACGTAAGTCTGGGCCCCACGAAGTCTTGCCACTTTGATATGTGATCACCAATCATCTTTCCATTCATCAGATTTTGTTGAATAAACGAGCCTCTGACTTTTAATTTGGTTTCTAGACAGGGGCAAGTTTGGACTTACAACACAATCACAGAACAACCCTATGGAAGGAGCCCTAGGGAGCAGAAAGAAAACAAGACCATTCTGTGTTATTTTCAGCTTTCCTGAATCATTCAAAAAGAGGGATGATTCTGTCTGATCACTGATCAAACTCTGCATTCTTCTGTGTTGGAAACTGTAACAACTCTGAGAACTTCTGGAGTTAGACATAAGAATGATTGGGAGAAGATGAAAGGTATTATTCATATAAATGGCCTTCCCATGTGGTGCAGTGGTAAAGAATCCACCTGTCAATGCAAAAGACCCAAGAGACCTGGGTTCGATTCCTGTGTTGGGAAGAGCCCCTGGAGGAGGAAATGGCAACCCATTCCAGTATTCTTGCTTGGGAAATCCCATGGACAGAGGAGCTTGGTGGGCTGCAGTGCGTGGGGTCGCAGAGTTGGACATGACTGAGCAACGGAGCACTGTAGCATTGATTCATATAATATAAGTCGATTAATGTAATTATAAAGAAATCTCAATCAGATAGCACCCACTCGGGAATGTAAGTTGGTGCAGCCACTGTGGCAAACAGTATGGAGGCTTTTGAGAAAACTAAAACAGAACTACCATACGATTCAGCGATCCTATTTCTGGGCATATATCCAGACAAAACTGCAATTCAGAAAGATACATGCACCCCAACTCATGTCCAGTGACCGGGGTGCTGCCATGAACCCCAGTTATGGCAGCAGTATTCATAGCAGCCAAGACATGGACGTGACCTAAATGTCCACTGACAGGTGAAAGGATAAGATGTGGTGCACACACAGTGGAGTATTACTCGGCCAGTGAAAAGAATGAAATAATGCCATTTGAAGCAATGGGGATGGGCCTAGAGACGAGCATACCAAGTGAAGGAAGTCAGACAGAGAAGGACAGACACCACACGGTGTCCCTTACCTGTGGAATCTAAAATATGACACAAATAAACCTATCTACGAGACAGAAACAGAATCACAGGCTTGGAGAGCAGACTTGTGGCAACTGAGGTGGAGGGGTTGGGGGAGGGGTGGAGTGGGAGGCTGGGGTCGGCACGTGTTAGCTTTCATACACAGACTCGATAAACAAGGTCCTGCTCGACAGCACAGAGAACAATAGTCAATACTCTGTGATAAACCATCAAGGAAAAGAAAGCAAAATAATAGAAATATACACGCATAGCTGAATCACTTTGCTGTATAGCAGAAGGTAACACAAGGCTGTAAACCAACTATACTTAAAAAAAAGAGAAGGGAGAAAGCAATGGCCACTGGAACCCTTGGGGTGGAAGATGGTGAGAGGAAGGGGAAATTTGGGAGAGGTTCGATTCTGTGAGAATGGTGAAAACCGACGACCTTGCTTAGAGGGCAGAAATCCCTGCGGTTATTCACCCTGAGTTTAACTTCCACCCTTGGCATTACTCACCCTTGGTATAATGAGAGTGTGCCACTGTGGGTTGCAGAAGCCCAGGGATTAGTCACTTGACTGTAAAGAGTTCCTCTTATACAGTGACCTCTGGAAAGAAGCCAAGAGTATTTCCTAGTACTTTAGCACATGCCAACAAACCCATTTCAGGATTCATCAATATGCAAGCATTGCACTTAAAATGCGTGCATCCCTGGTCGATATCATAGGGGTCAGAACAGAGGTCATCTTTAACAGGTGCGTGGGCAGGGGTAGCGGGAGCCTCCAGGTGCCCGGGTGTTCTATCACGTGACCTGGCTGGTATATACACAGTAAAAAGTCATCAGCCACTCATTTTACGATTTGTGTACTACACGAATGTAACACCTTGATCAAAATAGAAGGCAAGTAAAGGCACAACTGTTTTCTGAAAGGCTAGGGGAGAGTAATCTTTCACAAGAAAAATGACACACCCTGATTGTCATTTCTAAGGTCTAATAAGACTTTTATGGTCTAATAAGAATTTTATCATAAACGATTTCTTACACATGTCCTTAAGATGGGGCCTCATCTGCTGGAGAGTGAGAACTTAATTTGAAATGCTGAATTTTTATTAATAATCAGAAAAAGATGACTGACCACCAGCATGCTATTTGGGAGAATCAAATAAGTTGAAAATTTCTGCAACAGAAATTTCTTTTTTAGTCCTGGTTTTGACATTCCCTCTTGTATCTAGGGGAGCACCCATATTATCAAAGAATTCCCAGAAAACAATCAAATGCACTACAGTTTGCACATGCACACATTTACACATACACACACTCATTCGTGTGCACTGGACGGGCTGGAGATGTTGCCACACTCTAAATATTAGGAATTGCTTCCTACTTTTACATCCAGCATAATCTGCCTTTAAATCCTTAGGGGTTTGACCTATAAATAGTAAAAACGAATCCTGCAACTATAACTATATTAGAATAAAAGTTATAACCCACACTTTAAGCGAGTTGGAACTAAACAGCAGACTATGACGGTTTAACAGAAAGATGAATGGACCGAGTAACCAACAAACAACAGAGAAAACCGGCTCCCCAAGTTCATCCAGGCCGGAAGTCAGGCTGTGCTCCGACGTGGAAATGACCTACCGGGGTTTGGAGAGATTCTGAGATAAATCGTCTGTCAACCCTGCCTTTCTCCTGAAACACTGTACCCAGCCTTACACATTAATTCTCATCCTACAATTGAAAGGTCACATACTTCTTGTACAGCCTGTGGCCAAAAGTCATCAGCCACTCATTTTACGATTTGTGTACTACACGAATGTAACACCTTGATCAAAATAGAAGGCAAGTAAAGGCACAACTGTTTTCTGAAAGGCTAGGGGAGAGTAATCTTTCACAAGAAAAATGACACACCCTGATTGTCATTTCTAAGGTCTAATAAGACTTTTATGGTCTAATAAGAATTTTATCATAAACGATTTCTTACACATGTCCTTAAGATGGGGCCTCATCTGCTGGAGAGTGAGAACTTAATTTGAAATGCTGAATTTTTATTAATAATCAGAAAAAGATGACTGACCACCAGCATGCTATTTGGGAGAATCAAATAAGTTGAAAATTTCTGCAACAGAAATTTCTTTTTTAGTCCTGGTTTTGACATTCCCTCTTGTATCTAGGGGAGCACCCATATTATCAAAGAATTCCCAGAAAACAATCAAATGCACTACAGTTTGCACATGCACACATTTACACACACACACACTCATTCGTGTGCACTGGACGGGCTGGAGATGTTGCCACACTCTAAATATTAGGAATTGCTTCCTACTTTTACATCCAGCATAATCTGCCTTTAAATCCTTAGGGGTTTGACCTATAAATAGTAAAAACGAATCCTGCAACTATAACTATATTAGAATAAAAGTTATAACCCACACTTTAAGCGAGTTGGAACTAAACAGCAGACTATGACGGTTTAACAGAAAGATGAATGGACCGAGTAACCAACAAACAACAGAGAAAACCGGCTCCCCAAGTTCATCCAGGCCGGAAGTCAGGCTGTGCTCCGACGTGGAAATGACCTACCGGGGTTTGGAGAGATTCTGAGATAAATCGTCTGTCAACCCTGCCTTTCTCCTGAAACACTGTACCCAGCCTTACACATTAATTCTCATCCTACAATTGAAAGGTCACATACTTCTTGTACAGCCTGTGGCCACAGCAGGAGTTCATTTGATGTACTATATGACTTTTTAAAAAATCATCTTCTTGTCCCCTCTCTTTAAATGTCTACTTTCAGACTTCATAGCCTGGATGCCTTTTTATTTTCAGTAACCTCAAACCCACGCCATCCAAACTCCAGGGTCCATCAACCCCTCCAGGTGGAGGTTCCTGAGATTTCTAGACAGAGCCTCCCCAGAGGCCCAGACCTTCATTTTCACGTCCTGAAGGTGCACACATGCTCTCTCTGCATCCAGCTTTATGTCATCCCACGGTCTCAGTAACATAAACGCCAAACCTGAGCTGATGCAATGACCAAATCCTCCCTTCCCTCCGCCAGGAAGGCTCTCTTCCGTTTCCTTCTACTGGCGCGGCTCCCGTCCCGTAGCCAGCTGTTGGAACCCCGTGCCTCTTTCTCGGAGTCTACCCACCTCCAGGGTCTCCGTGTATCCATCCGCCTCCCCAATCAGAGTCACTGGTGAAGTGCAGCTCTGACCACACCCTTGCTCACAAACCTCTTCGGTTCCCCATTTCACACAGAATAAAACCCTAACCCAGTACCTAAAGCCATCTACTGCTGCTGCTGCTAAGTCATTTCAGTCGTGTCTGACTCTGTGCGACCCCATAGACGGCAGCCCACCAGGCTCCCCCGTCCCTGGGATTCTCCAGGCAAGAACACTGGAGTGGGTTGCCATTTCCTTCTCCAATGCATGAAAGTGAAAAGTGAAAGTGAAGTTACTGAGTCGAGTCCAACTCTCAGCAACCCCATGGACTGCAGCCCACCAGGCTCCTCCGTCCATGGGATTTTCCAGGCAAGAGTACTGGAGTGGGGTGCCATTGCCTTCTCTGAAAGCCATCTACAAAGAGACTGTAATCTAACTTTGCAGATTTACCCTCCAAACCATGCTTCAATTTCCGTACCTTACATTTGGTCAGACTTCCTGCATGCTCAGTTGCTTAGTCATGTCTGACTCTGCAACCCCAGGGACTGCAGACTGCCAGGCTCCAAATCCCTCTTGCCGGGATTTCCCAGACCAGAGTACTGGACTTGTTGCCCTTTCCTTCTACCAGGAATCTTCCTGACCCCTGCAGGGATCGAACCAGAGTATCCTGCAATGGCAAGCGGAATCTTGATCACCGAGTCACCTGCGAAACCCAAAACCTCCTGCTGCTGCTGCTAAGTCGCTTCAGTCGTGTCCGACTCTGTGCAACCCCACAGATGGCAGCCCACCAGGTTCCCCCGTCCCTGGGATTCTCCAGGCAACTGCATCTCCTCCCAAACCCCAAGTATTATCCTGTCTTTAAGAAACAGTTCTTTCAGTGTGAATGCTCTCCTCTGCCATGTTTATTTCCAGATCAGTTTCAAAGAGATCAAATGGTTTTGTGATAGGATACCAGACTTTGGCTTCATACATGCTGGATTCAAATTCCAGGGCCACCACTTTCTCATCACCAACTCTTAGGCAAATTGCTTAACGCCTCTGGTAGCCTCATTTTCCTCTTCTGTATGCAGAGAGGATGATGATACAGGATTTATATCAAAGGACTGTGGAGGGAACAAATTGAGTTTTAAAATGAGAAAGCACTTAACTCTCATACTCAACACGCATCAATAGAAGCTATCATTCCCATTGATCCCCATTGATCTTATCATCATCATCATTATTGTTGACTTCAAGATGTTCCTGTGTCACCAACTGAAATGAATACCCCCTCTCCTTTGTCCTGCACAGGACACTGGCCATGCCTCTAATTCCATTTGTCAAAGTATGACACGCCTGAGAGTTGCTAACGACTGCCTGCCTCACTTCACAAGAAGAAGCTCTATAAAGTTTCTGTGAGTTCTATAAAGTTCTATGAAGTTTCAGTTCAGTTCAGTTCAGTCTCTCAGTCATGTCCGACTCTTTGCGACTCCATGAATCACAGCACGCCAGGCCTCCCTGTCCATCACCAACTCCTGGAGTTCACCCAAACTCATGTCCAATTGAGTCGGTGATGCCATCCAGCCATCTCATCCTCTGTTGTCCCCTTTTCCTCCTGCCCCCAATCCCTCCCAGCATCAGAGTCTTTTCCGATAAGTCAACTCTTTGTATGAGGTGGCCAAAGTATTGGAGTTTCAGCTTTAGCATCAGTCCTTCCAATGAACACCCAGCACTGATTTCCTTTAGGATTGACTGGTTGGATCTTCTTGCAGTCCAAGGGACTCTCAAGAGTCTTCTCCAAAACCACAGTTCAAAAGCATCAGTTCTTTGGTGCTCAGCTTTCTTCAGGGTCCAACTCTCACATCCATACATGACCACTGGAAAAACCATAGCCTTGACTAGACGGACTTTTGTTGGCAAAGTAATATCTCTGCTTTTTAATATGCCATCTAGGTTGGTTATAACTTTCCTTCCAAGGAGTAAGCATCTTTTAATTTCATGGCTGCAGTCACCATCTGCAGTGATTTTAGAGCCCAAAAAATAAAGTCTGATACTGTTTCCACTGTTTCCCCATCTATTTCCCATGAAGTGATGGGACCAGATGCCATGATCTTTGTTTTCTGAATGTTGAGAGTTAAGCCAACTTTTTCACTCTCCTCTTTCACTTTAATCAAGAGGCTTTTTAGCTCCTCTTCACTTTCTGCCATAAGGGTGGTGTCATCTGCATATCTGAGGTTATTGATATTTCCCCCGGCAATCTTGATTCCAGCTTGTGCTTCTTCCAGCCCAGCATTTCTCATGATGTACTCTGCATACCATGAATCACAGCACGCCAGGCCTCCCTGTCCATCACCAACTCCTGGAGTTCACCCAAACTCATGTCCAATTGAGTCGGTGATGCCATCCAGCCATCTCATCCTCTGTTGTCCCCTTTTCCTCCTGCCCCCAATCCCTCCCAGCATCAGAGTCTTTTCCGATAAGTCAACTCTTTGTATGAGGTGGCCAAAGTATTGGAGTTTCAGCTTTAGCATCAGTCCTTCCAATGAACACCCAGCACTGATTTCCTTTAGGATTGACTGGTTGGATCTTCTTGCAGTCCAAGGGACTCTCAAGAGTCTTCTCCAAAACCACAGTTCAAAAGCATCAGTTCTTTGGTGCTCAGCTTTCTTCAGGGTCCAACTCTCACATCCATACATGACCACTGGAAAAACCATAGCCTTGACTAGACGGACTTTTGTTGGCAAAGTAATATCTCTGCTTTTTAATATGCCATCTAGGTTGGTTATAACTTTCCTTCCAAGGAGTAAGCATCTTTTAATTTCATGGCTGCAGTCACCATCTGCAGTGATTTTAGAGCCCAAAAAATAAAGTCTGATACTGTTTCCACTGTTTCCCCATCTATTTCCCATGAAGTGATGGGACCAGATGCCATGATCTTTGTTTTCTGAATGTTGAGAGTTAAGCCAACTTTTTCACTCTCCTCTTTCACTTTAATCAAGAGGCTTTTTAGCTCCTCTTCACTTTCTGCCATAAGGGTGGTGTCATCTGCATATCTGAGGTTATTGATATTTCCCCCGGCAATCTTGATTCCAGCTTGTGCTTCTTCCAGCCCAGCATTTCTCATGACGTACTCTGCATAGAAGTTAAATAAGCAGGGTGACAATATACAGCCTTGACGCACTCCTTTTCCCACTTGGAACCAGTCTGTAAGCGTTTACAAAGTACTAAACGGCATCTAAATTATCAGTAGTGTGTACTTGAGGCTGCATTTACTCCTGAGTTATTCCATCATTTCTGGGTGTAAGAAGATGTTTCCTGGACACACAGAAAGAAGTTGGGCTTTCTTTTTCAGAAGACATGGCCATGAGTGTGCTTCCAAGTCTTAGAGATGAGTCCAGGTAATTGGAGTGGTTTAAGAAGCACTAAGGAAGACGTGCCCACCGATCACAGGACTCATTTGCCTGACTGAAGTCCCCAAAAGCCGAGCCCCAGAGGAGCCAGCAATGCTGAAGAGGTTCTGGCTTTGCTGCCCAAGTGTAGGTAATGGGCTTAAGTAATTGCTGTCCTTGGGCAGCCAGTCAAAATGCAGAATGAAACTATACAACGGCAAGTGCTCCTACGGAGGAAAAATTATCAACTATTGTTAGAGAAAATAATATGTGACTATTGACATTTCTTTTTTTGTTGTTGTTAGAGCAGGGCTCTGAGAAAGCAGGGTAGTTAAGGTTGTCAGAATTTCACTTTATCCCCCTCTTGGAGGCTGTTAAAAATTCACTCATGCTGAAACTCGCCTTTCAGGCTCTCAGCCAGATTCATGCTTGTCTCTACTCTGTGGTTTTCCAGTGGAATGCAAGTTGTAACTCAGGGGCAAGGGCTTTTTCAAGGAACTTTCTACACACGGCTTCCTACCTAGATTCCCTTTTCCTGACTCGCTCCACTCTCTGCCAAAGGTGGGTTTTAACAACCAAAACAACCCCAAAGATACACTCAACAGAGAGAAGATTAAAGGCTTTTGGCGGTATTTATACAAATAGCCACAGCAATAAGCGATACTCAACAAGTAGAAATCCATTCAGCGGCACTTACTAAAGGAGATCACCATCTTGGCGCGTCCATAAGGGATGCAGTTGAATCGGCAGGGACTTTTGCAGCTCCCACTGAATGAGAAGTAACCAATGACTGTTCCACAATGTCTTTGTGGCTGTGCCATGGAGGTGACAGCTGGTGGGGAGGGATGAGCCAGAGCTCTCCCTAGGCTGCATTTCTCTACTAAACCCACTGATTTTCTTTAGGCTGTGAACTCTTGGCACTCAAAGCTCCCCAAGGACCAGCCACCAAACCATTTCCCACTGAAGACAAAATGCGAGGGGGAGAGGTGAAAACAGACATGTCTTGGTCAGTTACTATGTACCAGGCAGAATGCCAGTCACTTTAATAATCATAAGATGCCACAGAGATACCAAGATGCATGAGACACTCTCCCGTCTCCAGTGGAAACCTAGTTTAGGTGTATATGTTGCTGTTCAGTTGCTAAGTTGTGCCCAACTTTTGTGACCCTGTGGGCTGTAGCCCGCCGGGCTCCTCTGTCCATGGAATTCTCCAGGCAAGAATACTGGACTGGGTTGCCATTTCCTCCTTCAGGAGATCTTCCCAACCCAGAGATCGAACTCATGTCTCCACATCTCCTGAACTGGCAGGTGGATTCTTTACCACTGAGCCACCTGGGAAGCCCACTCATGCATAAATGGCTTTAAAAGCAATGGCAATGGCGTGCTTTGCTTATCCTAAAGCAGCTGTCCAGTGAGACTTATCACGTTGATCAGCAGAAGAGCTGTCACACATACAAGAGCATACAGACTCTGGCAGACACATCGCCAGCTCCCTGATCCACATGTCGGGTCCTGTACGCACTGTGCTCCCCATTACCAAAGTTCCAGAACCTGGAAAAGTGCTATCACTAGCCTTTTATTATTATAAGTGTTTCTGCAGTCCTGTCTACTTGCAAACTGCTTAACAATCAACTCTACCCTTGATGTCTCCCAAGAAATCAGAGAGCTTGACATTTGTTGAGTGAAGTCGCTCAGTCATGTCTGACTCTGCGACCCCATGGACAGTAGCCCACCAGGCTCCTTCGTCCATGGGATTTTCCAGGCAAGACTGCTGGAGTGGGTTGCCATTTCCTTTTCCAGGGGATTTTCCTGACCCAGGGATTGAACCCAGGTCTCTCACATTGCAGGCAGACGCTTCACTCTCTGAGCCACCAGGGAAGCCTGCTGTTAGCTCTGTTTAATGGCCCCGAATCCCCAGGCCTAGAGTTGAAGGAAATCACGGGGTACACAGCCAGCCAGGGCTTAAGATCCACACAGCTGCTCTGTTTCCATTCAGCCTCTCAGCAGCCCAGCTGCTTCCCGAGCCTCTCCCTGAATATGTATATAATGTATACATGCATTATTTTTAAACGCTTGGAGTTAAGACAATCCCAGGAAGAATATTGGCCCCGATTCTCCATTCTTAGTGTGAACTGCTCAGAGCCTGGGCTCTGGGCCAGCCGGGACGACTTGGGCAGGTCTGAGAGCCCCACAGACCACGTGCCTCCGTGGGCGGGGAGCAGCGCTGAGCCCGTCCAGGGCCGGTCCCCAGTCTGTGTCCGCAGCACCAGGAGGGCCGGGTGCCCCGCATGGAGCTCAGGTGTGTGCCAGCTGAGCGGGGCCTGCGGAGACGCGGGGCAGGGCCTGAGTGGGCAGAGCCGCTGGGCCTCGGAAGCTCCGCTGGAGGCTGATGGAGGTCCTCTCCAGGCTGTGTGTCTGCTACGACACGCATCCCAGCCACGGGAAGGTGAAGACCCGGAGACTCTGGCTTTCCCGTGGGGAAGGTTTAACCACTGCCTTAGAAAATGGGTGGCAAAGTATGGTCAGAGTCATAAGGAATAACTGTCGTTCAGCTTTGACAAACTTGGGGAGAGTTTGACAAACTTTGACTATCCTTGGAGTCGCGCTGGTTTTGGTCTACCGTTCTTGAATAAGGTCACCAGCTCATAATTGTGTCATAGTTGTTTACGATCCAAAGTCATCATCTCATAATGGACAGTGATTTCTTACTATGTTTTTTTTTTTTTTTAACTTAAAATTTTGACTGTATTTATTGGGACCCCTTGAATGCTGTATTATCCTAAATTAATTCTGAAAGATGCAATTCCTACCCAAGTCCAGAGGACTATGATAAACTCAGTGTTTGATATAGTCAACTTTTTTCATTTTTTGGTCTTTTTTAGTTGGAGTATAATTGCTTTACAATGCTGTATTAGCTATAACAGCCTGAATCAGCTATGTGCTTAGTCGCTCAGTCATGTCTGACTCTTTGCGACTGTAGCCTGCCTGGCTCTTCTGTCTATGGGATTCTCCAGGCAAAAACACTGGAAGGAGTTGTCATGCCCTCCTCCAGGGATCTTCCCATCCCAGGGATCGAACCCAGGTCTCCCTCATTGCAGGCAGATTCTTTACCATCTGAGCCACCAGAGAAGCCCAAGAATACTGGAGTGGGTAACCAATCCCTTCTCCAGGAGAACTTCCTGACCCAGGAGTTGAACCGGGGTCTCCTGCATTGCAGGCAGATTCTTTACCAGCTGAGCCATCAGGGCGTCCCAAATCAGCTGCAGGTGTTCACATCTCCCCTCCCTCTTGGACCTCCCTCCCACCTTTCAATCCCACCCCTCTGGGTCATCACAAAGCACTGAGCTGAGCAGCCTGTGTTATACAGCAGCTTCCCACTAGCCGTCTGTTTTACACGTGGTAGAATATATATGGCAACACTACTCTCTCAGTTCATCCCACCCCCCTTCCTGGCTCACACCCACAAGTCCATCCTGAACTTCTGCGGCACCATTCCTGCCCTGCAAATAGGTTCATCTGTACCATTTTTCTAGATTCCACACACATGCATTGATATATGATACTTGTTTTCCTCTTTCTGACTTACTTCACTCTGACAGACTCTAGATTCATCCACATCAACACAAATGACCCAGCTTTGTTCCTTTTTATGGCTGAGTATTATCACATTGTATGTGTGTTTGTGTGTGTATGTGTATACCACATCTTCTGCAACTGCATGACTTTGTAGCAAACGTGCAATGATTGCTCAAAAATACCTTTCATTTGAACTCATGTACACCCGTGGCTGATTCATGTCAATGTATGGCAAAACCAATACAGTATTGTAAAGCAAAATAAAGTAAAAAAATAAAAAATAAACTATGTTGTTGTTCAGTCACTGAGTCATGTCTGACTCTTTGCGACCCCATGGACAGCATCATGCCAGGCTTCCCTGTCCTTCACCATCTCCTGGAGTTTGCTCAAATTCATGTCCATAAAGTCAGTGATGCCAGCCAACCAGCTAGTTCTCTGTCATCCCCTTCTCCTCCTTCCTTCAGTCTTTCCCAGCATCAAGGTCTTTTCCAATGAGTCCATTTTTCACATCAGGTGGCCAAACTGGAGTTTTAGCTTCAACATCAGTCCTTCCAATGAACACCCAGGACAGATCTCCTTTAGGATGGACTGGTTGGATTTCCTTGCAGTCCAAGGGACTCTCATGAGTCTTCTCAACACCACAGTTCAAAAGCATCAGTTCTTTGGCACTAATATTTCCACCAATATCAAGAAAGACAATTGTCTCAACTTAGAAATTATTTATGAATGAGGTATCCCTTTGCATTCCAACTTCAAACCTAATTTGTTTCTAGTATTCTGTTTACTTCTCTTTAAACAGGGTCAGCTGGCCTATCTCTCACCATCATTTCATCATCAGCATCATTTTTATCACCCATTTCCTATAAGCCAGGCATCATCCTGAAAATTGTACATGTGCTGATGAGAATTACTGCGATCCCTATTTTAACAGATGTGGAGACTGGGACACAGATACTGAGTAATTCACACACGAGCAGTCATGCTGGAACTGAGACATAAGGAATGTGCTCGCAAAGCCAGACTCCTTAGCGCCAGGCTCTCAGTGGAATCCTCTTGCTCTCCTGCTTGAGCATGTTGCCATTTCCAAAGCATTTTTTTGATGAATCTTCTTATTTGATTCTTACAACCACACATTAGATTTTATTTAACCTGGAAACCCCCCTTTTATTTCTTCCAAGTCTTAGAAAAATATGTAGTATTTTTTATTTTCTTGAATTATTAAGGATTTGGCTAATTTTTTTTCCAGATGAAAATTCTGAACTGAATCTAAAGTAACATGATGGACTTCTCCACCTAAAAATGTTAAAGTTATATTCAATTGTAAATCATCCTCAAATAACTCTCTATGGCCTTTTTCTCCTATTATAAAGCAAAGTCCTACGTTTTTCAGGGGGATGCTCTGAACTCCAGTAGAAATAGGGAGTGTATTTAAATGTTGTAAGTTATAACTGACTCTACTGCAAAATCAAATAGTTTAGGCTTGACATATTTATAGTTATGTAAGTAGCATTTGTACTCATACGTCTACATTTATATATACCAGGCCAAATTCCAGAAAGGATTTTCAGAGGTTTGGAACATGTACTGCTGGGAATTTATGTATACCCCTGTCCTCTCTTTATGGGAAAAATAAGTAGTTTATTCTACTTTTCTAATATCTCTACTTATATGCACAAAGTTTTAAGAAAAGACATATGTGATAATGTAGCCTAATGAAAACAAATGCTAAATTTGTTACTGGATTACTGTTTCTTTGGATGAACTCATCCAATGTAAGAACTCGTACTCATTCCGAGTTCTTACATTGTTCCCAATTTCTGACACATCATCCTCTGGGAAACATGAGTGTTTTGCAGAGAACAACGGGGCTAAATTACACAGGGATACAAATACTAGAGACACCACGACTTGAATGTCTACACTGTTCCTGGAACGAAATGCCCCTCGTCTGCTATCCTACAGATGACCTTTAGGACATTACAGGGTGGCAAAAGAACAAAAGACCAGGACCTCCAGATCATGCAGAAACAAAGGAACCACTTGGGAGGATTAAACACCCAAGGTCACTTGAAGAACCAGATCCCATGCCTGTTTAGAACAACCTCCCCTGTGCCAGACCTGACATACTTGTGAGAAATGTTCCCTTCCACTGACAGTCAAACAAATATTCCTGCTGAACAATGTACCCACAGCCCTCCACCAAAAAAAAAAAAAAAAAAACCAACAGGGAAACTTGGGCTTGGTTTCAGCTTTGCGGCCAACAAATACCTGCATAAACAAGCTCTGGGTCACCAGTTGAAAGCTAGTACTCATCAAGGTCATAATACATCTCAGCGCTTAACCTAACCAAATACCTTAGGTCCAGAAAGCTTTTCTGAAAAAAAGGCAGTTGCATTTCACCTTACCATATTCAGATCAAAGAAAATATATATCTGTTATTTTAAATCACTGGTAGTTCTCTGAAATGCCAATAGATCACCAAAGTCAATGGCACCCCACTCCAGTACTCTTGCCTGGAAAATCCCATGGATGGAGGAGCTTGGTAGGCTGCAGTCCATGGGGTCGCTAAGAGTCGGGCACGACTGAGTGACTTTACTTTCAATTTTCACTTTCATGCATTGGAGAAGGAAATGGCAACCCACTCCAGTATTCTTGCCTAGAGAATCCCAGGGACGAGGGAGCCTGGTGGGCTTCCGTCTATGGGGTCGCACAGAGTCGGACACAACTGAAGTGACTTAGCAGCAGCAGCAGCAGCAATGTTTTTCTTAAGGTTCAGGAAGACCCTATGAAGCAAGGTCCTGTAGGCTTTAAGATCACTGAAGGAAAAGAAGGATACAGGAGAGCGATCTGACGTGTCCACACATAAAGCCAGCTTCCATTTTGGCTGACAGTCCTTTTAATTCTTTGGATTGAAGACCCAAAATATGAGTTTTGAAACGGGAGGCCCACTTTATCTTTGGTATTGAAAGTGAGAAAGTAATAAAATATATAACTCACAATGTGGGCCAGAGATTTTACACGTTATCTCAGTTTATCCAATAATGACCATGAATAAAGATTTTTATATTCCTATAATTTAAAGAGGAGGACCAGGCTCAAAGAATTTAAATACTTCTCTGCAAATTACCCTGACTGTATAATGTGGACCCAGCTCTATGTGAATCTTTGCTGCCTTCTTGGGATAAGATGGGATTTGCCTGGGAGGATTCCCGGGAAGCGATGGAAGCTTTAACACAGTCCCTGAAAGCACACATGAGCGTGCCCGCCTAAAGCTGAGGATGCAGTAAGACCCTTGCCAGGCACGTTCCCTTCCTAAACAAGCATGCTGAGGCTGCTTGGGGAAGACGAACCTCTGTGCACGAGCACCGTCAGTACCCGTCGAGCTGAGGAGAAGGAAGGAACGGGACTGGCTCCTAGACGCGGGCGTGCCGTCGGGGGCCTGACTGCAGGCCGCTTCCCTTCCTGTTGGTGGGACCCATCTCCGAACTGCCTGCCACCCTCCGAGCAGCATGGAACCCTGGGGATGGGCGATACTCCCCTCTGCTTTGGGCTCTATTTGACTCGAGGGTCCTCCAGAGGAGGACTTGCCTACTTTTTCTTTTTTTCTGGTGGCACAGCTTGCAGGGTCTTAGTTCCCCAACCGGGGATTAAACTGGGGCCACAGGCCTGAAAGCTGAGTCCTAACCACTGGACCACCAGGACCTGCCTACTCTTTCCTTAAGCGTTGCTAGGTAACACATTTTCATAACCCTCCAGGAAACCATGGCTGACTCACAGCTGTCAGGAAGGGCCTTCTTTCATTCACACAGGAAGGAGTGCAAGGCAATGAAACCTCCTCAGACGGCAGCACAGCCTTTCCTGACCGGAAGAGCGCGCCTGGCACTTCGTGCCGGACAGGGCACCCCTGCGCCTGGCGTGTGTTTGTGCGGCTCAGCGTGCAAAATGACTCAGCTCCTTCAGACGCCTTTTGTGATGGATGGATATCACTCTTCCCCTAACTCCTAAGTGCCCCCCAGCAGGGAAACCTCAGACCAGAGACTGTGTAACGGTGTTCTCTGGGGGTCCCAGGTGTGTGTTTAGGCTTTCAGCCAGTATATGGTTCACTGGGGAGCAGAAAGAAGCTGCAATTCGCTGGTGATTCTTTTCTGGAATTAGCTGCCCCATATGCCAAGCCCCGTGAAGTTCATCACACAGCTGATTTTCAGCAAGACGGTCACCGACCACCAGTGAGGAGGCTATTTCAAAACTCATTTAGCATATCCACATCCAAAGAATGAAGTTGGACTCTTTCCTCACACCGTGTAGAAAAACTGTACACAAAGTGGATTACAGATCTAAATGGAAAAGCTAAAACTGTAAAATCTTAGAAGAAAGTAGAGGAGAAATTTTTCATTATCTGGGGTTATGCAAAGCCTTTTTTTTTTTTTTTTGAATAAAATACCAAAAGCCCAAGAAACAGATCAAAAATAAATTAACTTCATCAAAATGATTTATCTCAGACTGATTCTGTGCATTGAATACAAGGGACCCAAAAATGCCAGCTGGGACTATTGCTTTGCTGGTTATCAATACCAAATAGAAAAATGTTGTGGCCAATTGTTTTCCCTTTAGAAACTGACTGATTCTTTCTACCCTGTTTTTTAAGCACAGTTGTGCATCAAAATACTGGCTTATGTGACTTAAAGAACAAAAATGACACATTTCCCAATATCTAACTCAAAACAGAGACAGCAGTTAGAACTCACCATCCAGACTGTCACTTAAATTTAGTTTTATGAAGGGAAAAGACTAAATACTTTAAAACATTCAGATATTGTTGATATAATTAAAAGTCTGCTACTATGAAGTTTTAAGTAAATAGAAGAAAACTTTATGAACTGAGGGAAAAAAGGCAGCTCCTTGGAAGTTTATGAACACTGCATTTGTAAAAGAAAAAAGGAGTGTTCGAAGATTGGTTTGGTGTTTTCAATGATTTAAATGAATACACTCTGGAGTGGCCCATCAAAGAAGGGTATTCTCAGGGCTGTAATATGTCCATTGCCTATCTGGTTGCTTGGAGACCTCCTCCAAACTTCTGAAAGTAGACTCCTAATGCAAAACCATCCAGTGCTCAGTGAGTACCTAGCAGCATTCTCTTTGTCTGCGTTGCTCTTTCATCTCTGGCATGCAGTGATGAGTAAACAAAGAATGTACATTTTCTTTGCAATAATAGAGTCATTTTCATCAGTGTTAACATGTGCAATCAAGGTGGCCCTGCATGCATGCATACTTCACCACATAGAGCGGCCCCTTTTCACCCAGAACTGAGCTCTTCCACTGCAAGGGGGCTGTCCTAGCCTCAAAGCAGAGAGAAGCTCGCTTGATCAGATAAAGTCACTGCTGGTGGAAAAGAAGCCTCCTCCCTAGTCTGACCAGGCACCATAACTGACTACATGGCTCTAGCAGGATTGAACCGGGGCAAGGAGGAACGGAAGGAGGAAAATTTAGACAATCAAAAACTCAGATCGTAGCACTACTATATATAAAATAGACAAACAAGGACCTACTGTGTATGACAGGGAACTATAGTTAATATCTTCTTATAACCTATAAAGAAAAGGAATCTGGGAGACGACATCTATCTGCAACACCTTGCACTCAAAACATCTGAAACACTGTAAACTGACTAAACTTCAATAATTTTTTTAATTTTTAAAAATTAAAAAGACAAACACCCTTCAACAAACCTCAGATCACTGAAAATAACCAAAAATTCCACATTTATATTTTTGCCAATACTTTACTCTCCCAGTCTACCCAAAAGATATTATTATCTTTGCTCAGTCATGTCCAGCTCTTTGCAGTCCCAAGGACTGTAGCCTGCCGGACTCCTCTGTCCATGGGATTTTCTAGGCAAGAATACTGGATTAGGTTGTCATGCTTTCCTCCAGGGGATCTTCCCGACCCAGGGATCTTAACCAGTGTCTCTTGTGGCTCCTGCAATGCAGGCAGATTCTTTACCATCTGAGCCACTAGGGAAGCCCCACCCAAAAGAAACCATGGTGGCAAAAGTGGCAAATTTGAAGTTAATGACTCTTTTTTTATTTCAACTGGTAGACATCTGGCAAGAAATGTATTTCCAAAAGGCAGAGCCAGAGACGTGATTTGTCTGATTCAGAGAAAGATGAAAATGCAGGGTTCTTGTTCATAAATGAATAAGACTTTCAAGACGGTGACAGAAAGGCTCTGAACCAGGCATGGAGTCCCACAGAGCACAGGCCTGGATCACTGCCTGGCTGCTGCGCACCAAGCCAGTCTTGCCAAAAGATAAGCAAGAAGGGAGGCGGGGGTCTGGCTGACCCATCGCTGGATCTGTGGCCTGAGAGCTGGTTTGACGTCTCTTGGCTGAACTCACAGCTTAACAGCGGCCTGTGTCACTTCTTTCGCATTCATAGAAACCAATGCCCAGAGAAACTCTGTGACTTGTCTAAGAGCGTGAGTTGAAAGATCCAGAATGCCATCCCACGTACCCTGGCTCCCACACCAGCATTCTCTCCCCGACGTTACGCTCTGTCTCCAGTTTCAAGGTAAATCATCAGCAAATAGTAACTACATAAAAGGAAGGGTAGGGAAGGACGTTACCTCATCAGAACTTCCTTTTCAGTTCTCCTGAGCAAAGAACAAAGTCAAAATAGATGTCAAATTCCTTTTCTGAGTCAACGCTTCCAAGTTCTAATGACTTCCAAACGCTGAAGCAATTAGCTCTGCTGAGAGAACTGACTGGGGCCCTTGGAGTTAGCGATCGGAGACCAAGGTGGTTCTTAGTGGGTGGTTATGAGGCAACACGTGAAGAAACTAATCAGTGTTCCTGCACAAATATTTAAAATAATTCCGAGATCATCTGAACTTTAACACAGAGCTTGCCAGGCGCATTTGTAATCGGAACCCAAGGTTCTAATAAGTTACTGCCTTTGGCTGTCCTTCAATGTCAGGGACATTTTTAGAAAGATTAGCACTTGAGTGGAAATGAAGATTGACATTTTCAATGTAAACATGAGACCTGGACTTTTTTACACAAAGAGAATGCATGTATCTTCCTCACTCAGGTGTATGTATAAATTTAATATATCAAAATATCTCATACAAGGACATGGTCATTGGAAGATACTGCATGAATCAAATATTTTATTCAACTTTATAAGCCTATTTTTTAAAAAGAGTTCAAGGTAGGCTGCAGTGAAAGAAAACCCTTCAGAGTGGCAAAGAACAGCTGCCACACCCCTTTCAACAATGGCACAAGTTTTAGGATCAGATAGATCTTCAGTTCAAATCTGAGCTTCATCTGTATTTTAATTGTTTGAGCCTTGGCTAACTTATCTGCAAAATGGGGTTGATACATTCAGCCAAACAGCTGAACCAGATGCTTTCTAGACGTCTCAGAGATTCTGACATCTATGATTCATACACCTTTAATTATATCTTATTGAGTTGCCTCTCAGAATTTTCACTGAAGGGTTAAAATTAGTTTTGCCTGTCTGCTTTCCATAACTTTATGGTCTGTAGGTAGCAACAAGGAAAAACAAAATATTTTCTGGCTTGGATAAATTTTGGCATAATTATAGGTCTGGAGTTTGGGAAATGAGGGCCAGAGGAAAATGGTGCAGAGGCCTGCGTAACCCAAAGTGTCCAAGGCTACCGCACTTACATCTCATTAACTGCCAATTACTGTATTCATAATTTAACACAAAAAGGAAAAGCACAAATGGGTTTAAAAAAAAGTCCCTTTTATCTAGACTTTAGTTTATACTTGGCTTCCAAAGGCAGGATTAATGCAATAGGTTGAGAAAGGGGGTAGTTAGATTGAGCAATAAAAACACTTTTTTTTGATAACATATGAGGCTATAAAAATGGCTTGGCTGAATCTATTAGCCAAAGATAAATAATACCCTGCAGAAGGAAAAGAAACAGCTTTTTCTGGATCATAAGGCCTGGTATGTTTTTCAAGACCTTGCTTTCACTGGAAATATAACATACCCATTTAAAGAGACTTTTTTTTTTTTTTAATTTAAGATTTCTCTTTTGATGTGGACCATTTTTAAAGTCCTTATTGAATTTGTTACAATATTGTTTCTGTTTTAAGTTTTGGTTTTCTGGCAGGTGGGATCTTAGCTCCCCAGTCAGGGATCGAACCCATGTCTCCTCCTGCATTGCAAAGCGGATTCTTAGCCATTGGACCACCAGACATATTTTTTAAATTAGTGATTTCATAACATTTCTTGCATTGGAAATCTCGTCTCTATTCTGGTAAGACCATATTCAAGACTTTTGTCAAGACGCTGGAAGACAAATGGTCCTCATTTATTTCTGTTATTTTAAGACTAACGTCACTCTTTTCATGATTGCTGTTTTCCTGCTTGTTACCGCCACTAGCAAGGCTGTTCTACGACCGCATCCACGCCTGCATTTCCACATGGCCATCTATAGGAACGCTAATGGCTAACACTTGATTGCTCAGCCCCTTGAGGACCTGATGGCCTCGACCTCGGTGCAGTCCGGGGCCAGCAGCTTCAATATCACTTGGCAGCTTTTTACAAGTGCATATTCCTGGGCCCCGCCGCAGACCTATGGCATCCGAAGTACGGGGGTTGGGGGCCAGGAATTTGTATCTTCTAACGCTCAAAGTTGTGAAGCTTAGCTCAGCAGAGAGAGCGACCCAGCTGCCAGAGAACAGGCCGGAGGGATGGGAGAGAACGGAGGCCGAACACCTGGGGCCGGCACCTGCAGGCGTGACCTTGTCTGTGTCGGGCAGGCTGCCAACAGCCCGGAGAAAGCAAAGAATGCCAAGGGCAGGCTTTCAGGATGTGGTTGCCCAGCCTCCGGCCTTTGGCTCCAGGCCTGTGTGAGAGGAGGGAGGCCCCACCAGAACTGTCCCCAGACACTGCTGGTCTCTTCCTGCGGGAATGTGAAAATGACAAGACTCCTGATTTTTCATGAATGCAGGCTCACCTGATCAAATTAGCTACAGTTTCTAAATGAGTATTTCTTAAGGTGTGAGGTCTATGTATTTCAGGGTTCCTTGATCCCTGCTCCCACAGAATCAAGACCTCTGCGGGTTGCAACAAGCTCTCAAATGACAACTCTTCAGTGTCAAGTTTGGGACACGTTTTACTTTTTTGGCCTGACCTGACACTTAGCTTGGGATAAAGTTTCAAGATTTATTTGCTCACCTATGGTCTGCTCTTCCTTCCTTGCTTTCTGTAATAACATGTTCCTTCAAAAATACCAATAAAAATATATGCAAAAAAAGAAAATAAAAATTAACTGTACTCCTATCGCCCATTTTGATATAAATAAAATGATACAAAATAATATTAAAATTAGGACATAAATTAACATCATAGTTCATACAAAGGTATTACAATATATGTAACTAATCACCTATTTAAAAAAAAATCTTTTCATTTTGCAGTATAGTCAATTCACACTGTTGTGAGAGTTTCAGCTGGACAGCAAAAGGATTCAGCCATATATATACATGTATCCATTCTCCCCCAAACTCCCCTCCCATCCAGGCTGCCACATGACATTTTGAGCAGAGTTCTCTGTGCTACAGCAGGTCTTTGCTGGTTATCCATTCTACATATAGCAGCGAGTACATATTGATCTTCTAGAAGCTGTTGTCCAGATTTTCCCCTCTACAAATAACAATACAACAGGCAACTTTGTAAAAGGAAAAAGAAAAATCCTTGCATTGATTCCTAATGGCCAATTATTAGAATTGAAATTTCTGGTTCAAAACTTAGGTTTTCTCCTGAAGTATCTGACATACATTGCCAAATTGCTCCCAGAATGAGAAGACCAGTGAAGAGCCTCCTTAGAAGACTTCGCTGGTGGTCCAGGGATTAGGACTCCACACACCCAATGCAAGAAGCCCTTGTTTGATTCCTGGTCAGGGAACGAGATCACAAACGCGACAACTAAGACCCTGAATAGCCAAATCAGTAATTTTTTTAATGCAAAACCAAGAACCACATTAGGTGGTACATTGGTATCGCTGTATTGGAGAAAATTTAGGAATATAGGAATGGAAAACTGACAGGGTGCATGCTCCTATATCTAGGAATTCCATGTCATGGTCTACAGCCTAAAGTGACTCTTGCTTAGGGGCATATTCCTAATAGCAAAAAGCTGAAAATAGTCTAAGGATACATCAGCACAGGAATAAAGAGAGAAAAATATATGAGGTAAAACAAATGAACTAGGTTACATCAACCGAGATCTCTTTCAAAAACAAAATGGCATAATATTGAATGAAAAAAATCTTGGTAAAAGCATACATATGGAATGAAATTACTTTTGTAAAATAAGAAAGAACTATAAAGACACACTGTTGCATTTACACACACAGGGGAATTACAAAACCTCCTGCAGAAAGGGTACACTAACTTCAACATTGGGGGGAAGCTCAGAGGTAGGGATTTTATTAAGATCTATAATATCTTATTTTCTTAATAAACAGGTTTGAAGAAAACAAGGTCAATATCAACATATGCCCAATGTGGGGCACAGTTCTCAAAGTGAGTCTGAGGACCTCTGGGGGCCCCAAGTCTACTGCAGGATGTCTTGAGGTCAAAATAATTTTCATATTAATACTAAGACCTGATTTGGCTTTTCCTGTGTGTTGACATCTGCCACTGATCGTTCACCATCAGTGCTGGGTAAAACTGTGGTGTCAGCACAAACCAAGCTGTTGGTGCCAACTAGGTGAGTAGGGGGCTGCATTCCTCGCCCCAGGCACTTGCAGAAACACCAGACAAAATGAGATAAGCCAGGTTTACTCAAACAGCTCCTTGCTGAAGCAGTAACATTTCTTTTCATTAAATTCCAACTTATGAATGCTTTTTCAATAATGCGCTGAGTAACAGAATAGCAAATATGCCCACAGCACTTCTGCTCTCTGTTTGATTGTTGCCTTCAGGGAAAAGTACTCATGTGATCATCTGAATTGTGAACCGAACTACCTGCTTTTCTCCACAGAACATCATTTTTCTTGAAAGAATGCATGAGAGCGCAATTACGGTTATTCAGACTCAGCTGAACCGCCTGTCACTTTCAAGAAAACAACCGGTAATAGTCATTGCCCATGACAAAATTACAGCTTGCAAATGAAAATTAGAACTTTAGAAAACACATCTACCACCGTGGGCTTGGCAGACGCCTAACTGTTAAAGACTTTTCTGGGATCAGTGGAGGTGTGATACGAGGAGTGCTCAGCCGCTTGGCTGTGTCTGACTCTTCGCGGCCCCGTGGACTGTAGCCTGCCAGGCTCCTCTGTCCATGGAATTTTCCAGGCAAGAACATTGGAATGGGTTGCCACTTCCCACTCCAGGGGATCTCCCCGACCCAGGGATCGAACCCATGCCTCTCGTGTCTTGTGCATTGGCAGGTGGATTCTTAAATATTGTATAAGGTAACATGTCTACATCAGGAAAGCCTACAGTGAATCAACATTTTCCAAATGCTCAGTTCAGCTCAGTTCAGTCGCTCAGTCATGTCCAACTCTTTGCGACCCCACGGACTGCAGCACGCCAAGCTTCAGTCAGTGCATGATGTTAAAAAAATCATGCATGAGTGGAAGATCCACTCAAAGTGCAGGATACATGAGTGGATTTTAATGTCACAGAGTCTGAAAAGCTCAGTGACGTGGTTTCAGATTACACACTGCAGCTGCCACTCGTTGAATGCTGGTGTAATATCCAATAGACTTTTCAGTTGCCAGGCTATTAAAATGTTTCCCTTTTCTAACTACATAACTGCTTGAGGATCGATTTTCTTCATATACTTCAACAATAAAACATATCACAACAGAATGAATTCAAAAGCAGATGTAAGGATCTAGCTGACTTCTTTCCAGCCAGTTATTAAAAAGATCTGCCAAAGTGTAAAACAGCGTCACTCTTCTCAATACTGCTATTTTTATTTTTGTTTTTGACTTTGAAAATTGTACTGTCATGTTTTTTTTTATGTTACCACATAAAGATTTTATTATTGCTATATTAAATGAATTAAATATTTAAAATTTTGTTTTAATTTCTAAATGCAGTAAACAATGTAAATATAAACACTAACAAACAAAAGTTCTTTGCGGTTCTCAATAATTTTTATAAATGAAATCAAATGATTTGAGAACTGCTGATCAAGGGAGTGAGTGAATACACAGATACTCGTCTACTCTTCTATTACTTTCTTTTTTTTTTAATTTTATTTTACTTTACAATACTGTATTGGTTTTGCCATACATCAACATGAATCCGCCACGGCTTCTATTACTTTCTGTACTTTTCTCTGTATACGTAACGAAAGATAAGAGCAAAAAAAAAAAAAAAAACTACCAGCAGCACATGAAGATATGCAGAAACCTGCTTCCCAGGTGGTGCTAGTGGTAAAGAACCCACCTGCTAATGCAGGAGACATAAGAGACGCGGGTTTGGTTCCTGGGTTGGGAAGATCCCCTGGGGAAGCGCATGGCAACCCACTCCAGTATTCTTGCCTGGAGAATCTCATGGACAGAGGAGACTGGTGGGCTACAGTCCATAGAATCGCAAAGAGTTGGACATGACTGACGTGATTTAACACGCATATTGTTGCCAAACTTAAGAATTACTGCTTAAGAGAAACAAACCAAGCCAGTGTATCTGAGAGTAAGAAAATATGCCATAATTTTAATTTGCCTTTCTTTCATTATGTCAGTTTGAACAATCCTGTATTATTTTACTGTTGATTTTGTGGGTTGTCCTCTTTCTATTCATGCACCATGTGTTGGCCGAATATCTTGCACATACCATACTTGCTTCTAGATGTATCTAGAAGCTTCTAGGTGTATCTAGAATACAGCAGTGAGCAAGTTGCAAAAGGTCTACTCGGGAGTTGGCACACTACTGTCCTGTGAGCCAACTTTATCCCACTTCCCATTATTGTAGATAAAGTTCTTCTGGAACACAGTCATTCCTATCTGTTTACACATTGTCTGTGGCTACTTCTGTGCTACAAGGAGAGGCTGAGCAGTTGCAAAAGAGACCATGGTGCCTGCAGAGCCAGACAATTTCTATCTGTCTCCTACAGCAAAGGTTAGCTGGCCCTTGATCTTGTGGCTTCCATAGGAAGGCTTGTCTCTTTCCTTCTCTTTCCTATTTGTAAGATACCTTTGTATATTAAAGAAATCTTGTCTTGCAGATGTTTTCCCATCACATTTATAACCTTTTAACATTGTTTGTGGTTTTTTTTCCATTGCAAAAATTTTCGCATGGGATATAAAAACTTGATCAGATTTTCTCTTTTAATATAATTGTTCTTAAACTTTGGAGACACTGATTTTTAAATTGACTTACTTGTTACTTTTGTTTTTATCTTATTCAACATAAATTTAAAAATCATTTTATCATATAGCTGAAAAAGCCTTCAGTGATTCTGACTGCAGTCAGACTATATTGGTGTGCTACTTTGGGGAGAATTTAATTTTTAAAATATTGATTCTTTTTGTCGAGGAGTATAGAATGTTTCCCAGTTAAATCTCATCTTCTTCCAAATTATTTTATAATTTTTCAATATATAAACTAGAACAAATAGTTCTATAATTCACCTACTGAATAGGAGAAGATATCTATAAACAATATATCTGATAAGGGGTTATTATCCCTGTCTCTTATACACATCTTCTTTGTTTCAAATCATCTTTATAATTTTATGTAATTAGCCTTCTCTGTTTCATTAAGAGTTCTAATCAATAACATATATTAAATCAAACACTTTGGGGAGCATCTATAGAGGTAATAACATTTTTTCTCATTTAGTCTATTGATAACATGAATTTCATAACAAATTTCTCTATTAATAAGATTTCTTGTGTCCTAAGAACAGCTCTTCTGGGTATAGCTTGTTGTGTTCAAGGTTTACCTGATTGAATCCACTGGCCTTTCACTTGGGATTTTTCAACCTATTAGGTTGATTAATAAGGTTTTCGTGTTACCTTTACTAGGATTTTCCTGTATTGTAAAAGGAACAAAATGGGAATGATCATACCTTCTATCCCTAGAATAGTTTACAGCTGCTAAGATGATAAATTTATACAAATTTTAAGTGATAAAATACATTACATAAAATGAAGATCACGAGAATGAGATACGGTGTCAACTTGCCCCACTAAGTAATATAGAGAGGTATCAAAATTGCACAGTGACAGCAATAAGAACACTAACAATTAGAGTCAGATTTAGATTTAAGTTTCTTGGTAAATGGGAACAATGGTAGAGTGGCCCCACCCCTCCAAATAACAACTTGCAGATAAACGCATAAGGTTCTCCTGCAAGCATTGAATTAATTACACTTCCTTGGGTTTATGGGAATAGCCACTGGACTGAGACCAACCACGGAGCTTAATCCATGATATTAACACATCCAAAGAAAGAAAAGGTCAACTCCTGGAGCATGGCCACTTTAGATAAACTGAGCTCAGAGAAAACAAACTTTGGCAGTGGGTGGGTGTTGGGATCTCCTCGTAGGAAGGAGACAGAATCCAAGAGCTCTAAGCAGTCAGCTATGAGAAATGTAAAACAGTGTACAGTCATTTCCTCAGGCTTCTCCATGTCCTGGAGAAATGCCTTTGAAGATTATGGCCTTTTGCTGATTCCATGAACACCAGTAACCTTTTGCTTATGAATTTAGTCATCTCTACTGATCATAGAAAAGTTTGAAGGAGATATCTAGATGTGCAGATCATAAACTTTTTCTGCTAGGAAACATCACCTCCATTTTCACACAAGAAAATATCTTGTATTCCATGGGTATCTCCAAGGGACACATATGTAGCACTAGACGTACTGTCCGAAGGTATACTTCTTTCCGATTTGAAATGCTATTCAGTTAGTATTTTGAGAAGGATCATTTCAAATCTATTCTAATTTATAAAAGAAAAAACAATTTGTTAACTTTAGGACTTCCCTGGTGGCTCAGATGGTAAAGCGTCTGTCTACAATGTGGGAGACCTGGGTTCCATCCCTGGGTCAGGAAGATCCCCTGGAGAAGGAAATGGCAACCCACTCCAGTACTGTTGCCTGGAAAATCCCATGGACAGAGGAGCCTGGCAGGCTATAGTCCATGGGGTCGCAAAGAGTCGGACACGACTGAGCGACTTCACTTTAGGACTTTGAGCACTAGATACAAACTGCATAAAACATACCTCACTGCTTATGGCAACATATCCACATGGAGCTGGGCCCTCTCACTGGATAGCTGAGAACTGGTGGGCTGAATAATCCCAATGGCATGTCCATCCCATGAATTTACAGAGCAGTTCATCTACCTGTAACTTATTAACATGATATAGAATCTTTTCAAGGAGTTATCATTTGGCCCCTGTTTACTTTTCCCTGGCATTACATTTTGTCCATTAGCCAAATGTCTCTAAGGAGAAAGGTCTGAAAGAATTTTAATTTTCATTTTTTGTGACATGTGCTAGTCATGAATAGCTATTCTCACTTTGGCTTTTATAAGGGAACTCATGGATTAAAATATCTTGAAAAAAATTTTAGTAGATGCAGAAACATCAACATCCATTGATGATAAAAACTTTTTATAAAGTGGATATAGATGGAACATCTCTTAATATAATAAAGATCATATATGACAAGCTGATAGCCAACATCACACTCAACAGTGAAAAGCTGAAAGCTTTTCCTTTAAATTCAGTAACAGACAAAGATAGCCACTCCTGCCACTTTTATTCAACATGATATTGGAAGTTCTAGCCACAGCAATCAGACAAGAAAAAGGAATCCAAGTTGGAAAGAAAGAAGCAAAACTGTCACTGTTTGCAAATGACATGATACTATATATAGAAAATACTAAATATACCACCAAAAAACTATTAGAACTAATAAATGAATTCAATAAAGTTGTAGGATACAAAATTAATACAGAAATCTGTTGCATTTCTATACATTAAAGAATGAACTACCAGAAAGAGAAATTAAGAAAGCAATCCCACGTACAATTGCATCAAAAAGAATAAACAACCTAGAAAGAAATCTAACCAAGGAGATAGAAGACCTATACTTGGGAAACCTTAAGATATTGGTGAAAGAAATTAAAGATAAGATAAACAGATGGAGAGATTTTCCATTCTCACAGATGGAAGAATTGATATTATTAAAATGACCATACTACATAAGGCAATCTGAAGATTCAATGCAATCCCAATCAAAATACCAATGGCGTTATTCACAGAACTAGAACAAATAGTTCTATAATTCACCTACTGAATAGGAGAAGATATCTATAAACAATACATCTGATAAGGGGTTATTATCCAAAATATACAAAAACTCATACAACTCAACATCAAAAAAACAAGCAACCTGATTAAAAACGGGCAGTGGACTTGAATAGACAATTTTTCCAAAGAATACATACAGATAGCCAACAAGCACATGAAAAGAAGCAAGAATCACCAGGGAATCACCAGGGAATCATCAGGGAAATGCAAACAAAAACCCCAGTGAGACGTCACCTCACATCCGGCAGATTTCGTATCATCAAAAGGACCACAAATCACAAGTGTTGGTGAGGATGTGGAGAACGAGAAACCCTCGTGCACTGTTGGTGGAAATGTTAATCAGTGCAGCCACTGTGGAAAATGATACAGAAGTTCCTCAAAAAACTAAAAATAGAGCTACTATATGATCCAGAAATTCCACTTCTGGGCATGTGGCCAAAGAAAACAAAACACGAATTTGGGGAAAATATATGCATCACTCTGTTCATTGCAGCACTATTCGTAATAGTCAAGAGACAGAATCAACCTAAGGGCCCACTGATGGACGAATGGGTAGAAAAGATGTGGCTTATACAGACAATGAGATATTACTCAGTCATAAAAAACAAATTCTCTCATTTGAGACAACATGGGTGGGCCTAGAGGGCATTATGCTAACTGAAATAAGTCAGAGAAAGATACTTACACAGAGAATCTGTAAAACAAGTGAACAAAAGCCAAACAAATGAAAAAGCAAATGAATAAAACTGAAACAGAATCACAGATACCAAGAATAAACATGTGGTTGCCATAGAGGACAGTGCTGTGGGGATGAGGGAAACAGGGAAAGGAAATTCAGACAAAGAAACTTGCCATTACAAAATTGATCAGTCCTGGGGATGAAATGTACAGTGTGGAGGAACAGTCAATAATAATGTGATATCTTTGTATAGCAAAGAAGGCAGTCAAAATGTAAAAACTTCCAGTTGTAAGATTAATGATATAATTAACATCGCCATGCATTATACATGAACATTGTTAAGACAGTAAATCCTAGGAGTTCTCAGCACAAGGGAAAATGTGCCTTTTTCTTTTTTCTTAACTCTGTGTCTATATAAGATGATTAATCTTAACGCAGTAATTATTTCATGATGCAGGCAGGTCGATTATTCTGTGTACCTCTTAAACTTTTACAGTGCTGCATGTTAATTATATCTCATAAGTTGCAAAAAAAACTTGACCCATACACAAGTTATTTGCATCAGTAAGGTCCATCTTTCAGTTACACCTTTTTACATGGTTAACACTGTCATCTTAAACACACACACACACACACATAAAAATTGAAGGAAAAAGGAACATAATAAATATTATTTTGTCATACTGAACTATACGAATTTGCAGATACTATATTTTTTATGGTGTGCGATAGATATGGTGTCCTATAGTACAGAAATATCAAGTATCAGCAATTTTATCTCACATATGTCAACCATTAAAGGTTAGCCTACATTCTCTTATAGAACAGAAGTGTATCGATCAATTTGCCAATGACAAGAAAGTCACACTGAAACACACTGATCTACTATTTCCTCCACTGTTCAACCATCGTGCTTCCGTAAGGAGAATGACATTTGTTTTATGACTCGCTGTCACTTGGCTTCTCCCCCAGCATCAGATGGAATGAAACAATATTGTGCCACTCTGCTGTTGTGATCACACCGAATTTTGACATATGTTTAGTATCTGGCTCTGAGTGCCTGCGTGTCCCCAGGTTCCTACTTGGATCCAAACTTGAGTGTGTGTATAAGGACGTGTGTGAGCCTGTCTGCAATTGCATTTGGACATTTGTTTCCTGCTAGCAGAAACCCAAGCATATGTTTGAGACCAAGTTTTCATTTCCATCTGACACATTTTCTGTGATTAGATTCATTAAGAAATACAGAAACAGCATTAAAAATGGGAAGGGATGTGTATTTGTAAACATCAACTGTGGTTGTGGCAAAGACCTTTCTATCAGCTAAACTGTGTCTTCTGGAGCCATAATCCAACCCACAAGACACATTTTCATTTCATAGTTCAAATCATTACAGAAGAAAAAAACCTTATCCATAAAGAAAATAAAGCTGATGAAACAACACAGCTTATTTGAACATTAAACCATCCTCTACAAAAATGTCAACCTAACTGCATTACTTCCATCAATGCTGCAAAAATAGAACCAGCAAATGAAACTTTGTTGGCAGCAGTTGAAACAAATTTTCTTGGTATTTCTGTTCTTGTGGTTTATGAGGTTACTAAAACCTTCAATATAATTATGGTTTGACACTTTGCATCATTCTTTAATTTATAGTCTTCTAAAGGAAGTGGTGTAAATTGCTTTCTTCAAAACATCATTGAACATGTTCTAAGTACCATAATGCCATAGAGAGTGAAATACAATTACTGAAAACATGAGCCCCTCTCTAGCGACAAACTTAAGACTCATTTAAGGGAAACAGAGGAATGAATGCCCCCACTTCAAGTTAAATTAGCACAGGCAAAATTTCTGTAGGAATTCAGGTTTAGGTGACACAAAAGATATCTGGGTATCATATTTATTTGTTTTAAATCAAGTATGATAACAGAAAGAAAATTATATTATTATTCTTGGAAATTAAAAATATACATTTTTTGTGATAATTACTTCTGGGCGGCAGAGTACTATAGCAGTTAAGAGTGTGGACTCTGGATTCATACAGATCAAATTCCAGTTCTGGTTTTGCCATATGTTGGTGTTAGCTGTCTGCTCTTGGGCCAATATTTACTATTAAGTTCCTTAGCTATACAATGAGAAAAACAGCATCTAGTGTATGCCATAAGACCATGGTAAAAAAATTAAATGAAACAATTCATTAAAGCACTTTGCACAGTGCGGGACACCCAGAAGTGCTCGATAAATATTAAAATTCTTAGAAAGAAGGGAACATCATGCATTTTGAAACAAAAGATTTTGAATACAAGTCTAATGGAAACAGAGAATGTGGTATCCATGCCACTGCAATCATAGAAATCAATTTTTAAAAGGCATAAGCTCCCATGATTCACAGATTTTGAAGAAAAATGTATGGGTACCAAAGGCGAACAGGGATAAATCAGGAGCTTGGGATTAACATGTACTATATACAAAAGAGATAAACAAGGGCCTACTGTATAGCCCAAGGAACTAGAGTCTCCATCTTCTACTAACGTATAGTGGAAAAGAATCTGAAAAACAATATATATGTGTGTATACATATATATATGAATATATATATATATATATATAACTGAATCATTTTGCTGTACACCTGAAACTAACATAACATTGCAAATCAACTATACTTCAATTAAAAAAAACTTAAAACTTAAAAAGCATGGAGCAAGCAATCCATGGAACATCTGTTGATCTTCTTGCACTCAAGGCTCAATCTGTTTGGCTTGTCCATCACTATTCATTTGAGAGTCAGTATGTTTAGCAGACCTTTGTTGAGTTGAGGTTAATATCAATGCCTAAAAGCTATTTTCTCCATTGGCTATCAAAGTTGATTGCATTTTGATGAATGCATTTTGAATGGAAGAGCTTGAAATTAAGTATCTGCTCATCACCAGAATATCTACCTACATTTTTGAAAATTTCTATGGCTGTCTTGAAAAGCCAGAAGAAAAATTCAGGAAGCAGTGAGAAGGACCATTGTATAAATAATATTAAGCTCCAGATGCTCCCTACAGGAAAAAAATGTGGCCCAGGATTGGAAAGTATGATCAGAAATCAAAGACCAGAAGAAAATGAAAAGAAGCAAATGTACCTTAATGCTGGAACTGAGAGTATAAACCTAACTGGCCAGGTGTCATTTGCATCCATTACTATATGGTGGTTTAGTAGGAACAATGCAAATATTTTAAAAGCAGAATGGAGTCCAATCTTTTAGAATGAAGGGCAGATGCTGAGGGCCATGTTGCCATGGAGATTACTTTTTATTTAAAAAATTAAAATTAGGTATATTGGTGCTAGGAATCCTTGTTCATATCCCTTTGCCAATGCAAAAGTCATATTAAATGCAAGTAAAATTCTATCTGGGCTTTGATGGTGGTTCAATGGTAAAGAATCCGCCTGCCAATGCAGGAGACATGGGTTTGATCCCTGGGCTGGGAAGATCCCCTGGAGAAGGAAATGACAACCGTTCCAATATTCGTGTCTGGAAAATCCCATGGATAGAGGAACCTGGTGGGCTACAGTTCACAGGGTTGCAAAAGAGTTGGACATGATTCAGTGACTAAACGATAGCAACAAAATTTAATCTCCATTTCAATACTGATAAAAGTCTTCCCATTCCAATGAAAAATGGCCAGAGTTAGCCATTATATTAATAGTTACACCGCAGCAGGGAAATTTATGTGTGTGAACATCTATCCCTCTAAGTGAATGACGAGAAGATAATGTCATCAGTGGATAAAACGTACTTCAGATATATGGCCAAAATTGCAAATCTGAAAACAAAAATAAGAGTTGTTCACCTTCCAAAACTGCAGCTGTTCTATTTGCTAATTTCACCCAAATTTAGAATAAAAAAGGACTTTGCCAGTGATCCACCCTGACTGTCAGAGCAGCTCTGATTTACAGCGTGCTCTTCATTTTGAGTCTCTGCTGTGCATTGGCGGAGGAATACAACACGGATGGCCCATCAGTGGGTAGTGACCTTGTGGTCCAGGCTGCATGGTCCTGGGAGTGCTGAGTCAGCAGCCCCCTCTGTTCTCCTCTTCCTTTTGGCTGTTGGCTGAGTGGTGGTAGGCTTAGCAATTCAGTCTGCTTCTGTGACGCTGGGTTTTTCTTCTGTGAAGCTAATTGAAACTGCAACACTGGCCTCATTACCATCTTGTAAAAACCCTCTGAACTAACCAGCTCAGACAGCCATGGTTATAGGCGAAAATCAAAGGCAAGATGAGTCAAAGAATTATGGATGGAGAGTTCAGGTCATTTTCCAAATGTCAAAATATAGGATTCAAATGCAGGGCATCATTCATTTACATATACCAATATGCTTATCAAACTGACAATGTTTCAAATTTACCATCAGTACAGGCTCTGTCGACAGGAAGGGATGAGCTGAAAGAGATCTGTGAGATGTTTTATTTTGAGCAATCATAATGCCATTCTTCTTTCTAGGGTCACGTTTAAGTCACATGGACAAGCATAATGCCCTCAGGGTGATTTTTTTTTTTTAAGCCTAATGACAGTGAGCCATTGTGCGGTTCATTAGACTGCTCTAGGTTCAACCTGACTGTATTACTACGATTACCAAAAAATGATCATAAATGGATAAAAGTTGAATACATTTATTATGCCACATGCCACCTAAATATTTTGAGCTAAATGAATAATTTTCAATTCAGGCACTTCTGTCCCAGAGGAAATATTTGGCAACATCTGGAAATATTTTTGATTGTCACAAGTGGAGCAGGGAGGAAGGTGCCACTGTGTATAGGACACAACAGAGAAGCTTTTACCCAAAATCTCAATAGTGCTGAGGTTGAAAAACCCTGATTTAAATAGACACATCATAATGCAGGGATTTGGGATCTGATGAGTTGAGTAGCAGCTGGTCATTTCTGCGGCTGAGGAGGAGAAAATCAGCCTGCTGAAAGAGTATTTGTCAAGTCGTTTCAAAGTATCAAGGATACTTCTAAATACATTGTATCTTCTGCCAATGAGCTCAAGGTTAGGGTAGGAGCAGGGCAGAGAAGGATGTAAACAGTATACACAGAGAGTAACTCCATCAAATGACTCAAAAATAGAAGTGTTTATTTATAGAAGGACATGCTGACATAAACTCTTGGCAAGACAATTTGTGTGTTAGCCTGTTTGCTTTCATAACAGGCACTGACTGCATTATATATAAGCAGCAGGCTTCTCTGATTAGAGACAAATGATAACATCATGTCCCAATCTGCCTAGATAATGAAATCCATCTTAAAACTTTAATACAAGTCTCTTACATTGGCCAGAAGTGGATGAGTGGAGTATAATAAATTGTCCTCCAAACAGACTCCAGTTTACAGGTGAACCTTAACAAATGATAAAGACAAATCAACAACAAAGAGACTGATTATGAGATAATTATTTAGGAATTAGGAAAAAGTTATTATCTCAACTTCTCTTTGTGTATCAAAATAAAAGTACAGATGGATTAAAAACAACTAGGAGAAAATTAGATGAATAGTTATCTGCTCTCTGAATGAGAGACAATTTTCTCAAATTTTACTGTGGCAGTAGGAAAACTACAAAGAAAAAGCCTCAATAGAATGTCCCTAAAGAGCCTCCTGATGAAAGTAAAAGAGGAGAGTGAAAAAGTTGGCTTAAAACTCAATATTCAGAAAACTAAGATCATGGCATCTGGTCCCATCACTTCATGGCAAATAGATGGGGAAACAATGGAAACAGTGAGAGGCTTTATTTTCTTGGGCTCCAAAATCACTGCAGATGGTGAGTGCAGCCATGAAATTAAAAGATGTTTGCTCCTTGGAAGAAAAGCTATGACCAACCTAGACAGGATATTAAAAAGCAGAGACATTACTTTACCAACAAAGGTCCGTCTAGTCAAGGCTTTGGTTTTTCCAGTAGTCATGTGTGGATGTGAGAGTTGGACTATAAAGAAAGCTGAGCACCAAAGAATTGATGCTTTTGAATTGTGGTGTTGGAGAAGACACTTGAGTCCCTTGGACTGCAAGGAGATCCAACCAGTCCATCTGGAAGGAAATCAGTCCTGGGTGTTCATTGGAAGGACTGATGCTGAAGCTGAAGCTCCAATACTTTGGCCACCTGATGCGAAGAGCTGACTCATTGGAAAAGACCTTGATGCTGGGAAAGATTGAAGGCAGGAGGAGAAGGGGATGACAGAGAATGAGAGGGTTGGATGGCATCACTGACGTGATGGACATGAGTTTGAGTAAGCTCTAGGAGTTGGTGATGGACAAGGAAGCCTGGTGTGCTTCAGCCCATGGGGTCTGACATGACTCAATAACTGAACTATGTGAGATAATTTTACACTTTTGCTTATTAAACCCCCCAAAATCAAACCTTGTCAACATTCAAAAGCAAACCACAGACTCAGGAAGACATTTGTAACACAAATTTTAAAGTGTCACTATTTTTAACATATAAGATCATTTTTAAAAAGCATCAACCAAATGACAGTAGAGCAGAGGACACAACATTTTAGAAACTTAAAAAAAATGCAGGAAAACATCTCATTTCACTAGAAATATACATTAAAATAATACACCATTTTCTACTTATCAATTTGCTTTTTTTTTTTTACTTTCAACAGGAAGGAGTGGTTAAAGAAGTTTTCTTATGCTACAGGTGGAATATCTGTTGGTACTACCCTTCTGGAAGATACAGAAAGAAGTTCGCATTCGTAGTTTTTGGCCTACTGAACTCACTTAGAAGGATTAAGAGGGGTGAAATCTCAAAAGAGAGAAAAAACAGCTTTACACACAAAGATGTTCACTGCAGTGCTATTTAATAGAGAATTTCTGGGAATTCCCTGGCAGTCCAATGGTTAGAACTCTGCCTGTCCATTGCAGGAGGTGTGGTTTCTGTTTCTGGTTGGGGAACTAAGATCCTGTGTGCCCCATAGTGGGGCAAAAGAAAAAAAAAAAAGAAAAGTTAAAAAGGAAAGAAGGAAAGAAAGAAAGACTTTCTTCTGAATCTCCTTAACGTTCAATAGTTGAAGCGGTAGCTCATGGTGATGCATCCGCTGATGCAGCAAGTATTTTGTGACAATCTGAAAAGATATCACAAAGAGTTTTAATAAAATCGGATCCCACTTGTGTTATGAGGTTGAAAATTTGCTTATGGTAGGTATAGTGGGCAGAATGTCAGTCCTCCAAGAGATACGGCCATGTCCTAGTCCCCAGAACTTGTATATATTTTCATATATGCAGAAGATGTGCTTAAATGAAGGATCCTGAGAGGGGGAGAGGATCCTGGATTATGTAGGTGGGCCCTAAATCTAGACACGTCTCCCTATAAGAAGAGACAGAGGGAGTTTAGACACAGATGCTGAGAAGAGGGTGAGGGATGTGAAGATGGAAACTAACTGAAATGATGCAGCCTCAAGCCAAGGAATGCGGGCCAACGCCAGCAGCCGAAGCAAACCACCGAATCCTCCCTGAAGCCTCTGAAGGGAGCACAGATCTGCGGACACCTTGGTTTTGGATTTCTGACCTCCAGAACTTAGAACAAATGTCTGCTATGTTAATCCATCAAGTTTATAGTAATTTGTTACAGCAGCCACAGGAAACTTATATGGTGAGCTTACATTCAACCATTTAGGAAACCACCAAATGGTTTTTTAATGTGTCTGTACCATTTTCCATTTCCGCCAGCAGAGTATGGAGACTCCGCTCGCCCACATGGCACCATCACTGGGAATGGTCAGTCTCCTTCACTCAAGCCATTCAGATCAGAGTACAGTGGTGGCTCACTATCGTTTTAACGTGCATTTCTGGAAGAGCTGACTCATTTGAAAAGACCCTGATGCTGGGAAAGAGTGAAGGCAGGAGGAGAAGAGGACGACAGAGGATGAGATGGCTGGATGGCATCACCGACTCAACGGACATGAGTTTGGGTAAACTCTGGGAATTGGTGACGGACAGGGAGGCCCGGCATGCTGCGGTCCATGAGGTCGCAAAGAGTCGGTCCACGAGTGACTGAACTGAATGGAACGGAATGATCACTAATGTTAAGTATCTTTTTGTGTGGTTATTTGCCATCTGTATATCTTCTCTGGAGAGGTCTATGTTTACAACTTTTGCCTACTTTTAGTTTGGTTTACTTGTTTTTTTATTATTGGGTTTTGAGCGTTCTTCATGTATTCTGAAGACACCTACCCTAAGACCCATCTCTTCCATTCTTAGGTATTTATCCAAGAAAAACAAAGGTATATATATCCACACAAAGATTTGTATACTACTGTTCATAGATGTTTTGCTCATAAAGGTCAAAAACCAGAAACAACCCAAATGTTCATCAGCTGTTGAATGGATAAACAAACTGTGGTACCCATCCAATGGAACACCAGTCAGTGACAAAAATCAATGAACTATTGGCACAGACAACAGCATGGATTGTGTGTGTGCTAAGTTGCTTCAGCCATGTCTGACTCTTTGTGCCCCCATGGGCTGTAGCCCGCCAGGCTCCTCTGCCCACGGGATTCTCCAGGCAGGAACACTGGAGTGGGCTGCCATGACCTCCTCCAAGGGACCTTCCTGACCCAGGGACTGAACCCACATCTCTTATGTCTCCTGTGTGGATTAGACTTGAATAATTTTTCTGAGTCAAAGAAGCCAGATCAAAAACATTATACATACTGCCGAAGTCTACAATTCTAGAAAAGTCAAGCTGATCCACAGTGACAGAAGGCAGATCCATGGCTGCCTGGGGACGAGGGAAGTGGGGAGAAGGGATAGTTAAAGGAGAAGAGAAGACTTTGGGGTGACATTTACATTCATCGTCTTGACTACAGAGAAGATTTCCAGGTATAGAGTGTCAAACTGTAGACCTTATATGTTGTCAAACTGTAGACTTTAAATATGTTCAGTTCATGGTCTTGGAGAAGGCAATGGCAACCCACTCCAGTGTTCTTGCCTGGAGAATCCCAGGGATGGGGGAACCTGGTGGGCTGCCATCTATGGGGTCGCACAGAGTCAGACACGACTGAAGCAACTTAGCAGCAGCAGCAGCAGTTCACGGTATGTCAGTTACACCTTGATAAAGCTGTTAAAGAAGTTGTTTAATCCTTCTAAGCCTCAGTTTCTTTATCTATAACGGAGACAGTAATAGATCCCACCTCATAAGGTTACTGTGGGATTAAATTGTGGTAATCTGGCAAAGCACTCTGTTCAGAGTCTTGTATACAATGAGCACTCAAAAAGGCTAACAATATTTTTGTAAAAATGGTACAAAAACTTTCATCCTGGTGCAATATGTTATATAATATATATTAAAATACATTATTAATATTTAAAAAATTACACTATATGTTAATATACTAGAGTATGCTTAGAAAAAAGACTGGAAATAAGTATTCTCAAAGTATAAAATGCTATTTGGCTGTGATTGTGGAATTTGGGGTGATTTTATTTTTGCACATTTCTTCTATTTTTTAGGTTCCCTACAATACATTATGTATTGTTCTTATCCAATGAAAAGGTTTATTTTTAAAAAATACTGTTACTAATCCCCTAACAAAGCAAAGCTCCGTGGAACAAATCAGATGGCGTGGAGCATATCCATTTCCTGCTTGTTCGTACCCCTCTTATCCTCCTTCCGATCACGTCCGTCCCCACTCTGCGGTATGCTCAGACACACAGGTTGCGTGTGGGCTCTCTTAAGCCCGTCGACGATTCCCTGTAAGCCTTTAGATAGAGGCCCTGTTCCCAGCACAGCTCCTGCCCACCTCTCTGGTCTCACCTGCCCTCTTCCTAACCTCTCTCGATCTCTGCTCCTGCCCCACTGGCTTTTCAGGACCTCCAGGTTCTTTGGTCTGTCCCATCTCCCTTGCTTCATACCATTAAATCTTCACTCTCTTGCTCCTGGTTACTGACCTCAGCTCAACGGGGAAGTCTTTCCTTGATGTCTCTTTGTTATACTCTCACATGATCCTTTTGGCTAAAATTCAGTGAACTGTTGTTCCAGGGGTCTTCCTAGCTGGTGAGCAATCTGAGCACGGAACCATGTCTGTGCTGTTCAAAGCAGTGGCCCCTGAATGTAGCAGAGTTGTAGGCACTTATCAGCTCAGCTGGTAAAGAATCCACCTGCAATGCAGGAGATCCCAGTTCAATTCCCGGGTCAGGAAGATTCCCTGGAGAAGGGATAGTTTATCCACTCCAGTATTCTTGGGCTTCCCTGATGGCTCAGATGGTAAAGAATCCACCTGCAATGCAGGAGACCCCAGTTCAATCCTTCGGTTGGGAAGATCTCCTGAAAGAGGGCATGGCAACCCACTCCAGTAGTCTTGCCTGGAGAGCCCCATGAACAGAGGAAGCCAGGAGGGCTACAGTCCAGGGGGTCACAAAGAGTCAGATGCAACTAAGCACAGCACCGCTCAGGCACTTATTTCTGGTGTTTAAAAAATGGCTGGTTCAGACTCCCTAGCAAAAGAATCATGGCAGAGGAGGAAGAACCGTGAATCACGAGGACACCCACCTGCCTTGGGTGAGTCTTTTCTTTCTGGTTTAACAATAAATATTTATAAAACAGGCCTACACTATCTCCTAGCGCCCCTCCAGATCTAAATGTAACTGGGTAAAACTGAGTTCATGTCCCACCAAGTATGAATAATTTCTTGAGTGAATTCATGCGACCCTCATGTTCTGACTGCAACCAGAAAAAAAAAAAAAAAAAACTTGTTAGTATAGAAAAAGAGAGCAATATCACCAACGATCTGTCATTTACTTCTTAGAAATTAAACAATTAAAATGATGGGCTTCAGATATTAGCTCCTCTTGAAATTTTCTTATACCTACAAATATTCTAACCTGGACTCACATCATTCTGCTACAGACAGTAAACATCAGGAAACTCTAAAAACAGGAGTGGCCTTGCTTTTGGTCACTCTTGAATTAAATAGGCACACTTAGCAGAGTGAACTGGGAAAAAAGAAGATGGAAAAGGAGTATTTTGGGCCATCTCTGGACGAACCCAAGGATGGAAGATGTCAGTAGTTGCTCCTTTTTCTTTTTTAATCTCTGCTTCACATCTACATACGACTTCATCTAACTGGGACCCCTGCTTATTTAACTTATATGCAGAGTACATCATGACAAACGCTGGTCTGGAAGAAACACAAGCTGGAATCAAGATTGCCAAGAGAAATATCAATAACCTCAGATATGCAGATGACACCACCCTATGGCAGAAAACGAAGAGGAACTAAAGAGCCTCTTGATGAAGGTGAAAGAGGAAAGAGTTGGCTTAAATCTCAACATTCAGAAAACTAAGATCATGGCATCTGGTCCCTTTTCTTCATGGCAAATAGATGGGGAAACAGTGGAAACAGTGAGACTTTATTTTGGGGGCTCCAAAATCACCACAGATGGTGACTGCAGCCATGAAATTAAAAGATGCTTGATCCTTGGAAGAAAAGCTACGACCAACCTAGACAGCATGTTAAAAAGCAGACACATTACTTTGCTGACAAAGATCCATCTAGTCAAAGCTATGGTTTTTCCAGTAGTCACGTATGGATGTGAGTGTTGGACTATAAAGAAAGCTGAGCACCGAAGAATTGATGCTTTTGAACTGTGGTGCTGGAGAAGACTCTTGAGAGTCCCTTGGACTGCAAGGAGATCCAACCAGTCCGTCCTAAAGGAGATCAGTCCTGAGTGTTCATTGGAAGGACTGATACTGAAGCTGAAACTCCAGTACTTTGGCTACCTGATAAGAAGAACTGACTCACTGGAAAAGACCCTGATGCTGGGAAAGATTGAAGGCAGGAGGAAAAGGGGATGACAGAGGATGAGACAGTTGGATGGCATCACCAACTCAATGGACATGAGTTTGAGCAAGCTCTGGGAGCTGGTGATGGACAGGGAGGCCTGGCGTGCTGCAGTCCATGGGGTCGCAAAGAGTTCGACATGACGAACAGCAACAATAGGGACCCAGAATTGACCTCAAGTGGAAGAAGCACACGGAGTCACACTTGTCCTGGATCCCTAGGGTGTATTTGCCTTTTCAGGGACATCTCTTATGGCAGGAAGCAGTGATGCACTTGAACAGCAAATAGAAACACTGAATTCCACCACCCCTGTCCAGACATCAGGGCTGAGAGAATTCAATGACGATATTGTAAAAATGAAGCAAAACAATGCAGCCATGAACGTGCATCTTTATAAAATCTATGTTTCCAGGAAGAAAAAGCTGCCTGCAAATTCTTTATCTGGATTTAAAAGACAGTTAAATAATCGCTCCCAGCCTAAGTATGTCAAGTTTACTTTGACAAAATCAATGTGACGGGAAGTCCAAAGTTAACAGAGAGAACTTATTTGGTATCCTTTTTCCTGTATCTTTCCAAGTACGCTAAATAAACAGCACATATCTGTGTCTTAGAAGCTTGACAACAGGAAAGTAGGTTAGAGTAATTGTGTGATAATTCAGACCAAGAAAATGTTAAATAAAGAAAACCCTTTCCTTGGTTATCTAAGCAAAGCTACATCACCTGATGTAAAAAAAGAAAACGAATATAGAAACAAGAAACACTGCTGCTCCAGGGTGTGCTTCCATGCATCCAGAAAAATCAGCCTTGAATTTTGTCTTTGAGAATACTCAATCGTGCAGCAGTCGTGGACTCTCTGATACTAAACTATTAGTTGTCATGGACAGAAATGGAATAGTCACCCCCTGAGTTGGGTTCTGGGTACAGATGCATTGTATTTGGAGGGAAATAAGTAAAAGCAAAGATTTCCACGAGTCTTGTGCTATCAATGCCCTTTATACATGGAATTCATGTTGGTAGAAAGAGTGATTTCCGACAAAACTGTTTGCCAATAAGCATATCTAAAATAGAATGACATCTGCTGAAACCTATTAACAAAAGACTCAACTGTGCTCAAGAGCAAAGTGTTCTTCACAGCATTCTTGGAGGACAGCTCTGCATGGGTCTTTCAAGTTTCTGCAGGTCTTATAAGAAGAGATATGGCCTGCCTTGTTGCAGACTAGCTTTTTTAGGATGTTTGCACACTGAACAGACTTTCAGCGTAGAGACGATATCCTGCGTGCCTGTGTGCTAAATCGCTTCAGTCACGTCCAACTCCTTGCAACCCCACGGGCTGTAGTCCGCCAGGCTCCTCTGTCCATGGGATTCTCGAGGCAAGAATACTGGAGTGGGTTGCCATGCCCTCCTCCAGGGGATCTTCCCCACCCAAGGATCGGACCCAGGTCTCTCTATCCCTTCTCCAGAGGACCTTCCCAGCCCAGGAATTGAACCCATGTCTCCTGCACTGCTGGTGGATTCCTCACCCGCTGAGCTGAAAAGCTGAGTTCCTTCAACTCGGGATTCTTTCCAGCAATGCATCTCATTACCAGCATTACCTGGACCTCTTGTTATATTACAGTGAAGTAAGTGAGAGATAGAAAAAAAAAAAGTTGCATATTAACATATATGTGGAATCACAGATGACCTTATTTACAAAGCAGAGATAGAGACACAGGCGTAGAGAACAAACGTATGGACGCCAGGGAGGAAGCCGGGGTGGGCTGAGCTGGGAGGCTGGGACTGGCGCGCACACACCGCTGGTCCTCTGGGTGAGGCTAAGGCGGACCCGCTCACCCCCAGGGACTGTGCTCAGTGCTCCGCGATGACCTGAACGGAAGAGAAATCCGAAACAGAGGGGATATACGTGATTCACTTCGCTGTACGTCTGGAATGAACAGAACATTGAAAATCAACTATACGCCAATAAAAATTAATTTTAAAAACAGCAGGGTTAGTGAGCTGCCCTTCGAGAGAGAGCCGGGCTAGCTCCGGCCTGTCCCCTGTGGGTGGGCCCGAGTGTCCACCGTCCAGCACCTCGCCTGGTAACTCTCCGCAGCACGCGTGCCACTGGGGACGTCGGCTCTGTCCTCGTCCCGCTTCACAAATGCAGAAAGGGGGCCCAGGGGGACCGAGTAACTCCCCCACGACCACAGGGCTGGGCGAGTGGCCGGGGCAGACTCAGGCCCACGCGGTCTGCGTCGCGCTGGAGGGCCAGTGAGCGCTCTCAAGGCTTGCACTCTCGCCCCACCCTTCCCTTTGCTTCCCTGTTCTCAGCCTCGTCCGCTTGTCTGACTGTCTCCCACGAGCCGGCTGCTCTTAGAGCCGATGCTGCCCTTCGGCCTGTGTTGTGGTCTTCTGCACCCCACTCCCTCCTCACGGTCACACTCACA
>SJYT01041550.1:254382-338326 GCA_006410635.1 Cephalophus harveyi
AAAGAGGAGAGCGAAAAAGTTGGCTTAAAGCTCAGCATTCAGAAAATGAAGATCATGGCATCTGGTCCCATCACTCCATGGGAAATAGATGGAGAAACAGTGGAGACAGTGTCAGACTTTATTTTTTGGGGCTCCAAAATCACTGCAGATGGTGACTGCAGCCATGAAATTAAAAGACGCTTACTCCTTGGAAGGAAAGTTATGACCAACCTAGATAGTATATTCAAAAGCAGAGACGTTACTTTGCTGACTAAGGTCCATCTAGTCAAGGCTATGGTTTTTCCAGTAGTCATGTATGGATGTGAGAGTTGGACTGTGAAGAAGGCTGAGTGCTGAAGAATTGATGCTTTTGAACCGTGGTGTTGGAGAAGACTCTTGAGAGTCCCTTGGACTGCAAGCAGATCCAACCAGTCCATTCTGAAGGAGATCAGCCCTGGGATTTCTTTGGAAGGAATGATGCTAAAGCTGCAACTCCAGTACTTTGGCCACCTCATGCGCAGAGTTGACTCATTGGAAAAGACTGATGCTGGAAGGGATTGGGGGCAGGAGAAGAAGGGGACGACAGAGGATGAGATGGCTGGATGGCATCACTGACTTGATGGACGCGAGTCTGAGTGAACTCCGGGAGTTGGTGATGGACAGGGAGGCCTGGTGTGCTGTGATTCATGGGGTCGCAAAGAGTCGGACACAACTGAGCGACTGACCTGAACTGAACTGAACTGGGTCTTATCCGCCAAAGAATTTGACTTAGAAAGTCTCAGATGGAGCCCAGTAATCTGTACTTTAAGCATGCTCACTAGGCAAGTCTGATACAAATATTTTGTGACCCACACCCTGAGAAATCAAGAGAAACTCCATGTATTTAACTTCCATAGAGCAATGCCCTAAATTTTCGAGAATCTTCTTAGCCAAGTTCTGGGACTACACTTCTCTCCTAGATACAACAAAGTTAACACTGACAGAAATGCTTGCTCGGTCATCCAACAAATACTGCGTTAAAGTCGACGTTCCGCTAGGGATGGTCAGTAGCTGACAGATGGGACCTGAGTCCCATCTTCCACACATCCAGGGCCCACGGCAGACACCGCTCATCAACACAGCGCTCTGCCCGCTGAGTGGGACCCATGTCTGTGAAGCCATTCCCCCAGTCAGTTGCAGGGCAGTTCCTAGGACGCGGCCGTCAGGTCTGGACCACAGGGCATCGGAGCAGAAAGCAGAAGAGATAAATCATGACTGAGAAGCAGGAGGCGAATTTAGAGGTCCTCCTGTCTCCCCGCTGACAAACACACTGCGCCGCCTCTCCTAGCCTGAAGGCAGGCTCAGCGTCATCAGGCAACCCCGGCAAGCTCCTGGAAACAGAGCCCGCGTCCCGGCCCATGGACTGGGTGAGACAGCCAGCGTGCTGGGGGAGCCCGGTGCACTGGGGGAAGGTCCCTCCTCCTCTCTCTTGTCCCTCCTCCCACTTGCTTAAGCGTCTCCCCCCTCCCCCAAATGAAAAGCCCATTAGAGCTTCCTGCCCTGGGCATAAAAAAGGAATTCCACCTCGGGCTCTGATTACCAGGGAAGCTTTTGATCACAGTTGTAAGAGACGCCTCCTTCCGTCCATCGTTGAGACTCTGAGGAGTCAAATGACTTACCCAAGCATACTTGCTGAGAGCCAAGAGCAGAATTCAGGTCTCTGGACTCCTAGTTGACTGCTATTCATAGATTTAAGAATCCTGATGCAATGAGCTTCTAAAAATAACACTGCCTAGTCCCATGTCTAGTCATTCCAGACATTATATCTTGATCATGTTTACCTATCACAGCTTCTATCTTTGAGAATCTTTCATTAGGGCAGGCTCAACCAGAAATAAGTTGGTAAGTTTTACAGATAATGATTCTACATTACTGTACACTTTAATCATAGTTTATTTCTGCAGAGGTGGAAAGTCACCTCATGGTAACAGACCGGTGAGAAGAAGGTTTTTGTTTGTTTTTGATCTCGACAGCATGGAGAGCTGTGACTTCAGACACACCTGGCCTGGAACCCCAGCTCCTCCCAGAGGTGGAATCTTATGCAAATGATTTCATCTCCCTGAGAATCTGATTCCTTATCTATGACAGGAAGAACTTATTTACCTCTGAGAAATGTTCTGGAGGTGAAAGTGATTAGCAGGCTTACCAGTGACTGGATGCCTGCCCGGCACACAGTCCGTTCCCATAGGTATTAATGTCTCTCTCCTTTTCTTCGCTTCATCTGTGTCACCTTGGAGAAATAAGGTAGGCTAGTCTCTCTAGCCTTTCTCTTTCCCAAGTGTCTCCCAGGTCTGGCTACCTTCATGAGGTTTGGTAGAACATGAAAAGGAGAGTCACGTGTTCAAAAATTATTAGGAATTTTGAGAGTGCCAGCAGAGGGGTAGGCGGAACATGGGGCCCTTCTGAGCAGGGCATGAGCGCTGGCCCAGGTCCCAGGCCTGTGCCGTCAGTCTGGGTACCAGACTCTCTCTGTGCTGGGTCTTCTCTCGTTCACTCTCTGGTCTTGGAGAGCTGGTCCTGGGGTCCCCAGTGGGCACGGGGGAGTGCACACGGGCTCAGGAGTTTATGGGACCTAAATTCTGGCTCCAGTACTTCGCTCTTAAGTCACTCATCTCTCTAAGGCTGGTTCCTCTGCTGGGAACGGGTCTAATGATGCGTGGGCCGTGGAGGGCCCAGGTGAGGGATGGATGAGGTGGGAGCTGGGGGGAGCACCCACCCAGCCCAGCCCTGAGGACGCACAGGTCAGCCGTTGTCACATGTCTTCCTTTCCTTTGAATGTCTCCCAGGTCTTCAGGCTTTGTGACTCCAGTGGAGTCATACTCACAATTTCCCCCGGAGGTGCCACTCCAAGCCCAGCCCCAGCACCCATGCTAAAGAGTAAAAAGGCTGCAAAACCGGCAGAATCCGCATTCTCCCTGGTTTTACTGGACCATTCAGAATGAAGTATACCGACAACACAGTGATGCTGACGTTATTCACAAATCAAAGAAAGCAAACTGCCTGATGCTTGTGGCAATGATACGGTGCGTCGCTTTCCCACTCTTATTGCATTTGATGCCTCCTTTCCTAACACTGTCTACAGACCATGGGTTACTGTCCCCATTTGATAGATCCCAAGACTCTTTTTAAAAAATAAAACTTAGTGATTTCCCTGCTAACTATTAGAGAAATGCAAATCAATACTTCAGGGAGATAACACCTCACGCCGGTCAGAATGGCTCTCATCAAAAAATCCAGAAACAACAAATGCTGGAGAGGGTGTGGCGAGAAGGGGCCCCTCCTGCACTGGGTAATGTAACTGGTGCAGCCACAGTGTGGAGGGTCCTTAAGCTAAACACAGAGCTGCCAAGTGACCCCGCAGTCCCACCCCGGGGTGCACATCCCGAGAAAACATGGTCTGAAGAGATACACGCGCCCGATGTTCGCTGCAGCACTGTTTACAGTGGCCACGGCGTGGGAGCCACCTGCGTGTCCACTGATGGATGAATGGATAAAGATGCGGTGCGTGTATACAATGGAACATTCCTCACCCACTAAAAAGAAGGAAATAAGGCCATCTGCAGCAACACGGATGGACCTAGAGACAGTCATACCAAGTGCGGGAAGTCAGGCAGAGAAGGAGAAATACCATGTGACATCCCTTATATGTGGAATCTAAAAGGAAATGAACTTACAAACCAGAGAGAGACCCACACACTTACAAAGCGGACTCATGGTTGCCGGGGGGGAAGGCTTCGTTAAGGACTTTGTGAAGGTCATGTGCACCGTGCTGTGTTTAAAATGGATCACCAACAAAGACCTATTGTACAGCACAGGGCACTCTGCTCAATGTTATGTGGCAGCCTGGATGGGACAGGGTTTGGGGGCAGAATGGATACATGTGTATGTATGGCTGAGTCTCCTCACTGTTCACCTCAACTAGCACAACATTGTTAATTGGCTAAACCCCAATACAAAATGTTTTTGGTGTTAAAAAAAAAATAGGATTTTTAAAAATGTAGTGATTTTTCTGAAGACGTGTGCTTCTCTGATTCTCTCCTTATCTGATTCCTAGTCCGGTGTTCCTTCTGCCCCATCAATAAAAACACAGTCAAAGCAGCATTGATGGGTCTATCTCTTCTCCTCCTAAGTACGATGTCTCACTGCTTCAGCTGACCATGATTATAGCAACGATTTCACGTGGTTTTCATAAAAAAGGGAAATGCAACCTGGTAGAAATCACTCATTTAACATTTAAGTATCTTTGGGGAGCTTGGCAAATTTCGTAAAGCTTGAAATTCTAACTGTCTGCAATTGTTCACGAAGTTAGCATTATTTCCATAAAAAGTGGACATTTAGGAAACTTGGTGGCATGGGTGGATAATTGCCCAGAGTCAAAGATCCATGCGTGAGGAATTAGGACCATCTGAATTAAGGATGCGGAATTGATCTGAGCAGGAGTTATGCAAGAGTTGCCATTTTTCCAACTTTGTTTTGGGGTAGAGCAGTGGGCTTAAGGAAGCCACGCCAGCCCTGCAGGGCCGACCTTCGAACTTTACAGGAGAAACAAACTTCTGCTTACTTCACTATTACTGGGGTTTCCAAGGCAACAGAAACTAACCCCGAAATGGTCACTCTCCTGCATCTCCTCCCCAGATGCAAATTTAGATTTCCCACTCTTTTATGGCAAAACAGGAGCTGCAAGATGGATAGGCATGAATTCACCATTCTCCTAGCTGCTGCAGAGGAATTTTTGCATCTCTGGCTGCCCTTGAACTTCTGGGACATGCCCATGCTGGTGGGTCCTACTTGGAAGAGTTAAGACCTCACATCTCAACCCCTTCCAGAATGCATCAGTGAAGGGGTGGTGCAAGAGACAGTCTGCAGAGAGAGCCACTGACGCTCTCCTCCCTGAGAGCACATACCATTCCCCCACTGAAGGCAGGAGGCCATTCTCTTCCGTTTGACACTTGGGGCAGCCATAACTTGTTTTGCCCAGGAGAATGTGGAAGAAGAGACGTGCTGGGTCCCAGGACTTCTTGGTATTGTTCAGTCCTAAGTCCTGTTCAGCTCTTTGCCACCCCATGGGCTGCAGCACACCAGGCTTCCCCATCCTCCATCATCTCCCAGAGTTTGCTCAAACTCATGTCCACTGAGTCAGTGATGCTACCTAACCATCTCCTCCTCTGCCGCCCCCTTCTCCTTGGATTTCTTAGCCCAAGACTTAAGAGGACTGGAAGCTTCTGCTTCTTCCTTCTTGGAAGCCCACCCCCATGGGAGAATTCTAAGTCCCGTCCACCACCCACTGTGAGAACACCCATCCCACCTCGTGTGGCAAGGCCCTGAGGAGAAACACCAGCTCAGCCAGAGTTGGGTAAAAGTTTCTCTGCGCTTCCAGCCCAGCCCAGCCACAGGCTGAACAGGCTGAGTGACCCCCACCCGATGCCAAATGGAGCAAAAGAACTGCCCGGCCAACCCTACTCGGAGTCTGCCCCACAGAACTGTGGGAAAGGGCAAGCCACCGCTCTCGAAGCCCCTGAGCTGCAGGGTGGTTTGTTATAAAGCACTAAGCGACTTAGCTGGGGAGGGTCGCCTGCCGTAGACGTGAGAACTCTCAGGAAGTAGAGAAAGGGGGTGGATAAGAAAAACCTTCTCTGCTACCCGTTTGCCTGATTCCATTGTGAGTTTTGAAAAGGGTGGCTCAACAACCATTATTTCCATGCAGATGTAAATTCTGTGTCCCCAAGAATTTAGCCCACAAGACACATTTGGAACCCAACGTATTGGGGGTGGAGCCTATTCAGACACTTCAGCCACCCATTGCTGACCTCCAACTATCAACGTCATCCACGTGTCGGACCCTTGCTTTGGGTGTAAAGGAGACATTCTGTAGCGCCTTAGCCCCAGCCTTTACGAAGGGGTACATCACAGTGCTATATAACAGAGCAGTCCCTGAAGCTAACACAGCATTGTAGATTAACTATACTCTGATATAAGATAATTTTCTAAAAAGAATGAACACCCAGCTATATATGGCCTACTCCAAGAAAACTTTTATTTACTTCACCACAAATGGTTCTCGGAGGAAAATTCTCTACCTTAATCCAGCAGAAGGCAACAATTTAAAATAGAGACATTTTGTAAAATGCTTTTCAGGGCTACTTTAAGCCTGTCAGTGGAGACTCATTCTACTAAAACTACATGCTTGGTGACTGAGGATCTTCAAAGTATGTATAGTTCGGTTAATTGAAGACAGAGGGCTTCAGCATTTTAATTTCTGAAATACAGGATTAGCATGGTGGCTTGGAAGCGTGGTGGCAGCAGTGGGTCTCAGCTCCAGCCAACTGCTAGAAGCACTTGGAGTCCTTCCAGTCCAAGACCCAGAGGTTTGACCTAATTGTTCTGGGCTTTTTTTTTTTTTTTATGCTCCCTAAGGGATTCTGATGTCCAGCTATGATTGAGAACATGGTTGAAATAGTTCAGGCTTTGGGGCACTTCTTAGAAATGCACATTTTTGGCCCCCATCCACACCTCCTGAATCAGAAAGTAGACCTCAGGAGAACTGCTGTGCTATGATACAAATTAAAAGGGCCAACTGATTCTCTGTCCCTTCACTGTGCCTCAAGCCTCATTAAATGTTCATAAATCTAGAAGCCCTTCTTACACTCATTCAAGTAACTTTTTTTTTCAGGATTATAAAAATCTGGTAGCAAAATTTTTAACAAATCAAAAGTACTATTCATTTCTGATTTCTAATTCATTTTTTGTTTTAACACAATGGAAAAGCATAAAGAATAAAAATACTGCTTTGAAATAACATTATTACTTTGATATCAATTTGCTTTTCACATAAAGGACTGTATTACACACATTGTTTTATAACCTTCTTAACCTGCTTTGTCACTTAACACATCCTTTATGTCCTACTGTGTTACTGAGTATTTTTAGACGCATTTAAGCTGCCTTTTCTCCATTACACTGCTGCTGCGCCCAGTCGCTCTGCTGTGTTTGACTCTTTGCGACCCCATGGACTGTAGCCCTCCAGGCTCCTCTGTCCATGGGATTCTCCAGCAAGAGGATTAGACTGGGTTGCCCTTTCCTCCTCCAAGGGATTGTTCTGACCCAGGGATCAAACCCAAGTCTCCTGCATAGGCAGGTAGATTCTTTATCACTGTGACACCTGGAAAGCCCTTTTTCCATCATAGGAATATCCCAAATATATTTTATTGAATCTTCAGCAGTTGTTTCAGATTTTTGCTTTTACAGATAATGTTTTCTTTGATTACTAAAAAAGTTTTTGTTCACATTCATGATGGCATTCTTGGCATCAATCCCTAGATGCGATATTCATAGGTCAAAGTGTGTATACCTTTTAAACCTATTGATACACATTGACAAACTGTCCTTTCAGAAAAATAAGCACCTGAATAGTGGAGGAAAGCACCAGTTCCCTTGCACCACACGTGGTCGTGCATGTTCGGTTGTGTCCGACGGTTTGTGACCCTGTGGACTAGCCCACCAGGCTCCTCTGTTCATGGGATTCTCCAGGCAAGAATGCTGGAGTGGGTTTCCACGTTCTCCTCCAGGGGATCTTCCTGACCCAGGGATAGAACCTGCATCTCCTGTATTGGCAGGCAGATTCTTTACCACTGAGCCACCTGGGAAGCCCCTCACACCATGGTGTGTGAGACTATATATCACCGCTCTATTTAATCTGTGTCACTTTAGTAACGGGATGAGCTCCTATTCTTTAATGAAGTCAATTCTTTTCGTCATTAAAAAAATTTATAGCCCACTTGTATTTATTTTCATTCTTTGTCCACTCTTTAAAAAATCTGACTATTCCGTTTTCTTCCTGTTGAACTGAAAAAATTTTTTGCATACTAAGGATTTCTTGCATCAATACTTAAAGGCACGAAAAATATAGTAAACACTCAATTGAGTGGCTTCAGAATGAGTTCATTTCAGTTCCATTTTCATCAGAAGTAAACTATAATCATTTGGTCAAGTTACATTACTGTAAATCTGAATAGAATCAGTATCTTTCCTCTTCCTAGGCCTGTACTCCACTGAACAAATAGAGTCCTTCTCTGATGACTATCCTGTGGGGCCTCATGGTGATTGTTCTGAATTCTCCATCGTATGAAGAGAATGGGATTCAGAAAGTCTGAGTCCTGGCTCCACAGCTACAATTTATATAAAAATTGTAGACTAAGGACAGGCTTTAGTCTCCTCGCCTTTAAAAACAGAAATAACAGGAATGACCTCTATCTCCCACGGTGACCGTGAGAGACAGTGTGCAGGATAAACACACAGATTTCAGAGCCTGGTTGTCTGGATTGGAATCCCCACGCTGCCATTTAAGCTATGGAACTCGGGCCAGTTCTCTTCTTTGCCTTTCGCTGGAACACGGTTGATTTACGACGTCGCGCTAGTTTCCGGCACAGCAAGTGCATCAGCTCTGTGCTTGGTTGCTCAGCTGTGCCCAACTCTTCGTGACCCCACGGACTGTAGCTCTTCTGTCCATGGAATTTTCCAGGCAAAAATACTGGAGTGGGTGGCCATTTCCTGTTCCAGGAGACCTTCCTGACCCAGGAACTGAGCCCATGTCTCCTGCGTCTTCCGCACTGGCAGGAAGACTCTTCACCGCAGCACCACCTGGGAATCAGCTACACACATGCATATATCCACTCTCTCTCAGACTGCTCTCCCCTACAGGCCTCTCCAGAGCATGGGGTAGAGTTCCCGGTGCCGTACGGTAGGGCCTTAGTAGCTATCTATTCCATATATAATAGTGTATAAATGTCAGCTCCCATCTCCTAATTCAGCCCTTCCTCCCTTTCCCACCTGGTAACCGTAAGTTTGTTTTCTATATTTGTGACTCCACTTCTGTTTTGTAGATAAATTTGTTTGTACCCCCCTTTTTTAACATCCCACATATAAGCAATATCAGATGATATTTGTCTGTGTCTAACTTACTGAGAGTCCCTTGGACTGCAAGGAGATCCAACCAGTCCATTCTGAAGATTAGCCCTGGGATTTCTTTGGAAGGAATGATGCTAAAGCTGAAACTCCAGTACTTTGGCCACCTCATGCGAAGAGTTGACTCATTGGAAACGACTCTAATGCTGGGAGGGATTGGGGGCAGGAGGAAAAGGGGACGACAGGTTGAGATGGCTGGATGGCATCAATGACTCGATGGATGTGAGTTTGAGTGAACTCTGGGAGATGGTGATGGACAGGGAGGCCTGGCGTGCTGCGATTTATGAGGTTGCAAAGAGTCAGACACGACTGAGCAACTGAACTGAACTGAACTTACTTCACTCAGTATGATGATCTCTAGATCTTAATCTCTTTGGTCTTCAGTTTATCTGTCAAATGAGGATAATAATAGAATTGATCTATTGGAGTGGTAACAAGGATTAAATGAATGAAAGTCTATATAGCACTGTAGAACGGGGCCTGGCAAGTAGTAAGCACTATATATGAACACAACAATCATTCCAGTTCAATGACAGAACTTGCCTGTTACATGCTCTCTTAACCAGAGCCCCGACACATGTCGGGGTAGGCTTATAACTGCTGCAAAGGCCACCACAGTCTCGGCAGGCGGAACGAGCTGGGCTGAGTCTCTACCAAACAAACCCAGGATGTACCCTGGAAACGAGTTTCTGAATAAGGCTCTGGCATCAACTTGCTTTTCTGTGATTTACCTCTTTCTTCTCAATGTGGAATGCAGGAAAACCAACCTGTTTTTTATTAGCTGGATTATGACTGTCAAAGCTAACCATGTGGGTTGGTCACTTTGCTTCCAGCCCAGAACTCACAGACAGACAGCCAGCCACAAGAGCAGGGACCCAAGGCACTCTCAGACAGGTAGGCACCAAGTTTCCCACCTCAAGGCAGAGCAGAGACATGGATTTTTAGATGCATTGTCTGTAGTTGGGTTAATTAAATTCTGTGTTCTCTGATTTATGCTCTCAGCTAACAAGGAGATTTTTGGTAAATCATAATATGAATCATAACTAATACAGAAGATGATTCAAAGAAGCTCTCAGCATTTTGGTCATTTTATCTGATAAAACTCCCACTTCTGTCCCCATGAGTCGCACCGTGTAAAAGAAGCTACACTCATATGGAATACGCTTGTGAGTCAAAAACAAAGCCAGTGCCCAAAATACAAATCAAAAACACTGCCGAGAACAACAGGCCTCAACTAATGAATTAAAATGATTGCTGGTTTCTTTAAAATATTAAGCCCATCAGCGCTTGCCAAAAAACCCCTTGGCTAGCTGAGGGATTCAAGCTGCATTGTTCAGCTTGAGATTGAAATCCTTCCATTCATCGTTGACATGTGAGAGACAAGACAAGGCTTTGACAGACGAGGGATGAGGCGCCAGATGGTTTCCATCTGTATCTCCATTGATCGTACAATGAAAACCCACCTTCCCCGATCAGAAGGCCACGCGATATGCAGAAAATGAATACCCAATGTTTTTAAAGGAGCATAATCGCCCTTCCCAACCAGAGATGTATAAATATTAATGAACGCAATCTGGTTCTAAGCAAATTTAGCATGAACTTTTAGCTACCCTCCCCTGACAACTTCCTCCCTCTTTAACTGAATTATGCTTCAAAGTTCTGTGCTTAAAAATAGCAAACCCTGCACTGAAGTTGGATCTGTGACTGAGGAAAACCTCTTCCTTCCAGCTAGTCACCAGTTAACATAGTTCACATCATTGAGCACTTTTTTTTTTTAACCAAAAAAGGGTCTCCGTTTAAATGAATGTTTAAGCAAGTATGAACAGTGAGATACAGTGAGTGAAATTTGCTCAGTCGTGTCCAACTCTTTGGGATCTCATGGACTATACAGTCCATGGAATTCTCCAGGCCAGAATACTGGAGTGGGTTAGCCTTTCCCTTCTCCAGCAGATCTTCCCAACCCAGGGACGGCCTCTTGCATTGCAGGCAGATTCTTTACCAGCTGAGCCACAAGGAAAGCCCAAGAATACTGGAGTGGGTAGCTTATTCCTTCTCCAGGACTTCCCAACCCAGAAATGAAACTGGGGTCTCCTACTTTGCAGACGGATTCTTTACCAACTGAGCTATCGGGGGTGAGATATAGAATCATAAATATGCAGGGAACTGATTAGTAATCTATCATTTCCGCCAAAAGGATTTGAACAAACTTAGAGATTATTACACACGGAACCAGGGGTTGTTAAACAAGCTAAGTTTTGCAAAGCTCTGGAATACATGGAACCCTAGGAAAAGAAAAATGATTCTCTCTCTCTTGCATACATCTACACATATACGCACTTTTCTGCAAACTTAACACAGAGGGTTAACTGAGTACTCTCAGTTAACAGTTTGAATTACTGAAATTCAAGAGAAAATATTAGTTGTTGTTTTGGGATGTTTTGAACTTGCATCATTAGTATTAAAATATCTCTAGCCCAGAAGACTTTGTCAGTCTTCTTCCTTCTTGACTCACTCCCAGAGGCTTTTATCAAAAATATCAGAAAGAGACCCAGATTTGAAAATTTCCATTAATTCCTTCTATTGCTTCCTTTCCTTTCCATTCAAACAAGGAAGATTTGCATACTCCCTCTAGCTTGTATGTCTCTAATCTGTTGAAGCAAAGCATTTTCCAAGAAGCAGATCCCATGTTTTCACCACTAATGTCTCCCTGTGGATCACAGTGGCCAGAATCTTAGAGTGAAAAATGTCAGGTCAGTCCAAAGGCAATGAAATAAATTAAATCCACATTATCAACTTTAGTCCATCAGGTGACTTGAAGGAAATGATCTTTCTTTCCTCTCCTCCCATTTGTATTGTTCTCATTTTGCCAATAAACAAAATTCTGTTGAGGACTACTATGTGCTTCGCAAAAGCTACTGAAAATCAACACAATGGACAATATTGCTATTCTTAGACACAGCTGTTATTTCAGAGACATCCCACAGATATCGCAAAGAATGTTCTTTCCCATATGGTAGCAGCATCACATATAGAGTGGATGGGTGTCTCAATCTCAAGTAATCAAACCCTTCTCTTAGTCCCCAGTCCCCCTTTGGGAACAAGCTCTCAGTGGAATTAGTTACCAGAGTACCCAACAATATTGGTGTTTGACGTTCAGCTTCACTAAGTCTGGACAAGCTTTTTTACCCCACTTTTCCTAGCATAATTTGCTTGTTGGCGGCATGGTCACATGTCCGAATGACATCAATAAAGCTGAAGTCAAGGATGAGCTGAAGCTTGCTGAGAAAAACGCTGAGTAAGTAAAAAATGCATTTTGATTATGTTCAGGGCAAGAAGAACAGGAAGGGCAAGACCCCTGGCTTGAGCCAGATGGTGCAATGTTAGCATATGACAAGGAGGAAGGAAAACGGTCCCTCTCCTTGTGGCTTTTGTAATTTTTATCAGGAAGAATGGTTGTCAAATTGTAAAGAAGAGACCTGAAATGGTTAATGTTAGTGAAAGTGTTAGTCGCTCAGTCATGTCTGATTTTTTGTGACCCCATGGACTGTAGCCTGCCAGGCTCCTCTGTCCACAGGATTTCCCAGGCAAGAATACTCGTGTGGGTAGCCTTTCCCTTCTCCAGGGGATCTTCCTGACCTAAGAATCAAACCTGGGTCTCCTGCACTGCAGGCAGATTCTTTACTGTCTGAGCTGCCAAGGAAACCCATTAATGTTAGCAGTAGACTGGAAAAATGAGAACATTGAAAGTGAGTACCTAATTGTGTTGAAGTTTCCAGGCTCAGATGCATCAGGTCATCAGAAGTAATGGAGAGGAACAAACCAACAGCACACAGATTTTTCCTTGTTGTTGTAGATCAGGAAAGTAACTTTTGTCTTGATTATCAAAAAAGGGATCTGAGGGCAGCAAGGGGAGAAATGGGGCTGTGGGAAATAACGGTATCCCATTATTTCCCACAATTGTAGGCATACCTACATTTCCACAAGTTATATGTAAATTCATGGTTTATGAATACTATTGAAAGAGCGTGAACGAGGTAATCAATAAAGAGTAGCAATGGGTTTGAGAGAAGACATAAACAAATAAATGATACAGGACACACGACATATGAGATAAACAAATATATGATACATGATACATGCTATTTGACAATATGATACAACAAATACATCAAATTATATTTTATGTGCATTTATATCAACGGTTGAGCCTGATGGGCTGCTGTCTATGGGGTTGCACAGAGTCAGACACAACTGAAGCGACTTAGCAGCAGCAGCAGCATACTAGTATCAACAACCTCAGATATGCGGATGATATATCACTCTAATGGCAGAAAGTGAAGAGGAGCTAAAGAGCTTCTTGATGAGCATGAAAAGGGGAGAGTGAAAAAGCTGGCTTGAAACTCAACATTCCAAAAACTAAGATCATGGCATCTGGTCCCATCACTTCATGGCAAACAGATGGAGAAAAAGTGGAAGCACTGATAGATTTAATTTTCTTGGGCTCCAAAATCATTGTGGATGGTGACTGCAGTCATGCAATTCAAAGATGCTTCCTCTTTGGAGGAAAGCTATGGTAAGCCTCGACACATCATTTTGCCCACAAAAGTTCATACAGTTAACGCTATTGTTTTTCCAGTAGTCGTGTACGGATGTGAGAGTTGAATCATAAAGAAGGCTGAGCGCTGAAGAATTGATGTTTGAATTGTGGTGCTGAAGAAGACTCTCAAGAGTCCTTTGGACTGCAAGGAGATGAAACCAATTAGTCCTAAAGGAAATCAACCCTGACTATTCATTGGAAGGACTGATGCTGAAGCTGATGCTCCAATACTTTGGCCACCTGATGCGAAGAGCAGATTCACTGGAAAAGACCCTGATGCTGGGAAAGGTTGAAGGCGGGAGGAGAAGGCAGTGGCAGAGGATAAGAAGGTTAGACAGCATCACCAGCTCAACAGACGTGAACCTGAGTAAACTTCCAGGAGATAGTGGAGGGAGCCTGGCATGCTGTAATCCATGGGGTTGCAATGAGTCAGACACAAGTTAGCAACTGAATAATCACAAACATACCAATGGCATCATAGACCTATTTTAGCAAGATGCTTGACAAAGTCTTATAAGGTATCCTGGGGTGAGATAGTAGAACATGACCTGAATGGCAAAGAATGAATACATGAGTTGAACAACTGTTAGTTAATTCATTAATGTCAACTGAGCTATTGAGGTTTTTCCTGTGAAAAAAACTGTATTGATTTGGATGAAGACAGAGCAGATTACCATCATTGAATGGTTATGAATAGTGAAGATAACATAATCATGTATGTAAGATGATCTGATGAAAAGTCAGATAAAATTTAGAGAGCACAATATAGAGTTCTGCACTTAATATAAAGTGTAAGTAGGAAGTTGCAGGGTGCAGAGTCAGGGCAGCCTTGGATGACAGCTGTATAGAAGAAACAAGTCAACAATAAGATACACTTTAGGTGGCAAAATGCAAGAGTTGACCTTACCACGTATTGTCAAGCACGTGGGACAACAAAACTAACACAACGCTGAGGGGGGGGGCGGGTGTCAACAGGTTCAACCTCTTTGAAAAATAATTTCGAATTAGTAAAGAAGGCATTTGCCCTCTGACCCAGCAATTCTGCTCCTAGGGTTACCCTCACTCATGTGCACCTAGAGACGTGTGCAAGGAAATCCATACAGCAGTGTTGTTTGTATCAGCAAATCACAGGAAATAACCCCAGAGTCCATCCACAGAAGGAAAAATACAGTGATATGTTCACCCAACAGAATACTATACAGCAGGGGTAAGTGAGCAAATCCTAGCCTTAAGGAGTAGGTAGATAAAACTTAGGAATACAACTGTGAACAAAAAAGCAAGTTACAGGAAATTAGATATGGCAGCTACTATTTTTACAAAGCCTACAGACAAGCACAAATTTAAGATATTTATGATTTAGGGAGATAAACACACATAACAAAACTTTAAAAAAAGTTCCTAATGATAAATATAAAACTTATAAAGTATATCTCAGTGGAAGGAAGCAAGATTTAGGAAGAGCAAGGAACATTCTATATATATTCAACAGCAACCATACTATGATGTTCGACTCCTTAAATTGGGCATTAGTTCCATGGGAGACTTATTTCATGATTAAGTTTCATAGCCTACATACATGTTATAACATGTAAATAATTATAAGGAAAATAGGAGCACGACACATACACACACCAAGGAAAGCGGGCCTTCTTAACCCCATCAGAGCTGACCAGGCATCACTTCCAGGGGTCAAGGTGTAAAGGAAGGTTTTGCTGCTTTCTTTGGATTTCAAGTGGCTTATCAGCCAAATCACAATTTAAAAAGATGTCTTTCTGGAAATGAGCTAGTCTGTCCAACTTTCCACTAATTCTGTCAGCAGGGCAATGCTCCAGCGGCACACTTTGCAGTGAAGAGAAGGGAGCATCTCAGTGGTCCTCGTGGTGCTACTTGGTGCTCAGTGGTGCTACTTCACTGCAGCGGCGTATCATCTTCAGTCCTTGGAGATATATTTTGTGAGAAGTATTTGACAAACTAGGGAGTTTCTTGGGAAAGCTAATGTAGACATGAGACTGTCAAACATCCATTTCAGATGAATGGCTAACTAAATTTGAACTTGAGTCACTCAACTGAGAGGAAACAGAGATTAAGCGAAATGAGGCAGATGACTTCAAAAATGAAGAAGAAATGCTGTCAGGTTTAAACGTTTTCAGCTTTATTCTGCATGCAGAATGGCCACCTACTACCAATGGATAGAAATGTACTGAAGCCTACTTAAGCTTTGAAAATTAAAATATCAGCTCACAGCTGCGAGCAAGATGACTAAGTGGAGGGTGGCTATTTGAGTCCAAGAATTACCTAGAGCTGTTAGGGAATGTTATCCTTGAAAAGAAGAAAAAAAAAAAAGCTTAGAACCTTTTCCCTTATAATGGATTACATTTTATAATTCAGACTGCAGGCTTAGTATGCTTTTGGTCTAAATTTTTAATAATAGTAGATCATATTTACTGTGAGCTCAGTTATATCATTTATTTTTCACTCCTTGTAATCCAGTTCCAGGGACAATGGTAAAGGATAAATGACTTTGGTCCTTAGTAACCATCTCACTCTATGGAAGTTTCCTCAGCTGTAGAATAGTACCCCTCTGCACAATTGCCCCACAAATTCATCCACATTGTAGTCCCAGGGACCTGTGAATACAGTACCATATTTTTGTAAATGGGATTAAGTTAAGAATTTCATGATGAGGAGATCATCCAGGAATATTCAACTGGACCAATACAATCACAAAGGCCCAGTATAATGACCAAGTTCTTTAGAAGAGGGATGCAGGGGGAATGAGAGACAAGGAGAAGATTGGGTGATGATGGGGGCAGAGATTGGAAGGATATCCTTTGAAGACAGTGGTAGGGCCCATAAGTCAAGGAAAAGGAGTGGCCACTAGAAGCTATAAACGGTCAAGGAAATGGATTCTCCCCTATGGCCTTCAGAAGGAACCAGGTGTGCAGACCCCTTGACTTCAGTACCACAGGACACATTTCAGAATTCTGATCTCCGCACTCTTGAGATGATACAGCTGAGTTGTTTAAAGTCACTAAACAAATCATTTGTGGTAATTTGTTACAGCAGCAGTAAGATGTGAACTCATTGTGTCACAAGGTTATGGTGAGGATCCAATGAGATAATTCAGTAAAAGTTCTTGGCATCTATTACTGTTATCATCCATCTAATTTGTCCCCAGTGAAGGCTCAGTCTCACAGCCAGCTATATTAATGTACCCTCAGTTATCCGCCTTCATAAGCCATGGTTACATCTTCCTGTATACTGAGGAAGCTGAGAACAGATTCTGTACAGGAGTCAGGCGTTCAACAGCCATTAATGGTGAGGGTCCAGCTGGGTGCTGGACTTCTCCAGGCCTCATTCCTCAGCCATCAGTGGAGGCTAGATCCTTTCAAGCTCGAAAATGCAAGGATTATATGCTCACTTAGGTAGCCTAATACATACTCCCTGAGTCCACTCCACCACCCACCCTCCACCTTCTGCTGGAACCTGTAGCCAGGGGCTGGATTATCTCGTGCCAACTGCCCCTGGGTTATCTTTGCACAGGACACTGATTAACCAGGCAGGCCTAATTCCGCAATTAATAAACAAAACAAAAAGACGAAAAGAGGTCAAGCAGTTCCTAGTTTAAATTTATGCCTAAAAAAGGTATTCAATGGTTCACAAAGACTGTTCTTAGCAAAAAAAATCCTAGCTCCAAGAGTCCAGGGCCCTTCTGTCTTTAATTCAAGGCTCTCACTTTGGAGAACAGAGTTGGCCGTCCATTCTCATCAAGCTCTCTGCCCGGGCTCTTATCCTCCAAAGTGGCAGGACGTTTGACACACTTTCCTTGTTGCTAAAGGTGTAGATAACTGTACATGGGGATCAAAAATGACCAAAATAGAACCACCACCGAAGTGCCCTGGAACACAAGCTCTTTCATATCTCTGCTTTTTCCAACTCACCATGGAGAGAAAGTCTGTGAAAAATGCTTTGCCATTTATAAATTATTCTGTCATGCAAAGCATTTTTTTTTTAAACTCAGTGTGGGGTTAGATGTCATGATAGAGACACGGCCAATATTTAGCTGGGCACACAGAGGCACAGTGACTTCAACTTGAGAAAATCCAGAAAACTTGATAAAACAGTTGCAAAATAAGAATAGATCTTAGCTAGAGAAAACGAGAAGGACATTTTGGGGAGAAAGAAGAAAATGGTATGTGCAAAAGCAGAAAAGCCTCCTCTAAACATAGTAAGAAGTTGGTGTGTCTGGCATGCAGTGTGGAGGGACAGACAGCAGCAGGAGAGGGGGCCGAGGTCCACGCCGGGCTCACGAATGTTCTTGCCGAGAGTTCTGCCATGAAACGAACAGCTATCATCCAGGAGGTGGCATGTTCGGATCTGTTTTTTTTTTTGGAAAATAACAAATAAAAAACGGTAGAGGATTCCAGGATGCTGGAGGAGTCCTGTCCTGGATGAGGGCTCTGGGGCGGGGAGGCACCTAAGGTGCTGGGTGGGTGGAACCTGTCATGAAAAGACCTGGATGTTGGGAAGAAGTCAGAGATGGCCTGGGGTTTCTGGCTTAGCTCAGTACGTACCGGGCGACATCACCAGCCAGTCACTGGAAACGAGAGAGCAAAGGGAGAGAGCACAGTCCGGGGCCTCAGACACTGCGCGGAGGAGACCGCACAGATGGGAGGCGAGGGCTCAGAAAGGTAGACAACACAGCCGCCGGGGGCCAAGTGAGGCAAAAGAGACCGGAAACGCGTGCGCAGGGGTGCAGAGGTAGGAAGGCAGGGAACTGAGCGGGCAGCGCGCCGGGCGGGTCAGCGGTGCCGGGCGGGTCAGTGGTGCTGGAGGGTCAGCGGTGCCAGGCGGGTCAGTAGTGCCGGATGGGTCAGCGGTGCCCGGCGGGTCAGCCGTGCCAGGCGGGTCAATGGTGCTGGAGGGTCAGCGGTGCCCGGTGGGTCAGTGGTGCTGGGCGGGTCAGTAGTGCCGGATGGGTCAGCGGTGCCCGGCGGGTCAGCCGTGCCAGGCGGGTCAGTGGTGCTGGAGGGTCAGCGGTGCCCGGCGGGCAGGGTGCCGGGCGGATCATTGGTGTCAGGCGGGTCAGTGGTGCCGGGCGGGTCAGTGGTGCTGGAGGATCAGCGGTGCCGGTGGGTCAGTGGTGCCGGATGGGTCAGCGGTGCTGGGCGGGTCAGCCGTGCCAGACGGGTCAGCGGTGCCGGACGAGCCCGGCGTCCAGGGCGTCAAGGGCAACCTGGAGGCAGGACCGTGGTGCACCGAGAGAGCCCGGCCTCTGTGCGTGCGCGGGGCGGGCCCTTCTCCCCGGGGCTCGGCGTTTCTCCCCAATGCCCTATTTCCCCGCGTTGCGCAGGGGCCGTGTGCAAGCTCCGAGCCCGCCATGTTTGCCTTCGGAGCCGCTGGGACTGACGTTTCCCAGACTCTCAGGATGCCAGGAGCACAGCCAAGCTCCAGCCGCAACCGCTGGAATACTGAACATCCAACTCGCGCCTGAGGTACTGAGCCAGCAAGATGGGAAACAACATCTGGGCCCAGGAGTAACCGCGAAGCCTGCAGCCCTGCACGCCCCACCTCTCCAAGCTGTTCAGGAAGAGCAGACGGCCAGGCCTCTGTGCAACTGTTGTCTTGCGTAAACGTAGAAGTACATTTTATTCAAGTATATCTATATATATCTGCTTGAGTAAATTAGAAGATCAGTGACAGCAATTAGTATTTTTTAGTTTCATCCTGAGTTGGCTGTCAGAATACATCTATGTCTCAGGCATCTGGTACCACCACGGGGCAGTTGATTCGCTGAGGTTGCTGTTCCAAGCTTGGAGCATCCACTGTTCCCCGAATGGGTGGCCTGGACGATCATGTGCTTCTCACTGTGTCTGTCCAGCTTCTTCCAGCTGCTCCAGAAACTCTAAGTACAGTTATAATAACACTGACCTGCTCACATTATGATCAAAGAATCAGCTGCTGCTGCTGCTAAGTCACTTCAGTCGTGTCCGACTCTGTGCGACCCCACAGACGGCAGCCCACCAGGCTCTCCTGTCGCTGGGATTCTCCAGGCAAGAACACTGGAATGGGTTGCCATTTCCTTCTCCAGTGCATGAAAGTGAAAAGTGAAAGTGAAGTCGCTCGGTCGTGTCTGACCCTCAGCGACCCCATGGAGTGCAGCCTACCAGGCTCCTCCGTCCATGGGATTTTCCAGGCAAGAGTGCTGGAGTGGGGTGCCATTGCTAATCAATACTAAAAACAGAGATCCATATACAAAATGTCAAGTTCTCACATCTGACTAGTCTAGTACAATCCACTGGAAAGGGAACATCCTTAAATCTCATAACAAAGGGTTAATTCTAAAGAGATGACTCCGTCCCTACAGCGATCCTGTGTATGTGGACCAGGCCCTTTTTCTCCATGAAGCATCAAATGGGGTAAACGATCTTTTTTATTTCTCCGAATTTATACAAGGTCCTGCTGTCTTCATGCCCAAAGCCAGAAGGGAATTGCAGGCAAGAAGACAAACATACTTTTGGGTCCAAAGAACAAATGTTCAACAGGAAATGGGCTCATCTTCCTCTGAACTCCTACAGAGCTCTGGCCCGCCCTGAGGGAGCAAACCATCCCCACCTTCAACAGATCTTATTTACGTTCATGCCTCAGAGCTTTGAAGATCTTATGAAAATCCTGAACGAACTGTTTGGCCAAACCAATATTTGGCAAGCTGTACATGAGCAGGACTGCATTTTAATGTAACATCTGAATAATAGCTTGTGTTTGTCATGGGCTTTACACTCTACTAAGATGCCTTTGCTTTCTTTAGTTTAAGCCTGAATTTTGCTATGAGGAACCGTGAAATTAGAAGACAACTACTTCTTGGCAGGAAAGCTATAACAGACCTAGACAGTGTGTCAAAAAGCGAGGACATCACTCTGCCGACAAAGGTCTACGTAGTTCCAGAAAAACATCTTTTGTCTTATTGACTATGCCAAAGCCTTTGGCTGTGTGGATCATAACAAACTGTGGAAAATTCTTCAAGAGATGGGAATACCACACCACCTGACCTGCCTCCTGGGAAATGTGTATGCAGGTCAAGAAGCAACAGTTAGAACTAGACATGGAACAACAGACTGGTTCCAAATAGGAAAAGGAGTACGTCAAGGCTGTATATTGTCACCCTGCTTATTTAACTTATATGCAGAGTACATCATGAGGAACGCTGGACTGGAAGAAACACAAGCTGGAATCAAAATTGCCGGGAGAAATATCAATAACCTCAGATACACAGATGACACCACCCTTATGGCAGAAAGCAAAGAAAAACTAAAGAGCCTCTTGATGTAAGTGAAAGAGGAAAGTGAAAAAGTTGGCTTAAAACTCAACATCAGAAAACAAAGATCATGGTATCTGGTCCCATCACTTCCTGGGAAGTAGAAGGGGAAACAGTGGAAACAATGACAGACTTTATTTTTTTGGCTCAAGAATCACTGCAGATGGTGACTGCAGCCATGAAATTAAAAGATGCTTGCTCACTGGAAGAAAAATGATGACCAGCCTAGATAGCATATTCAAAAGCAGAGACATTACTTTGCCAACAAATGTCCATCTAGTGAAAGCTATGGTTTTCCCAGTAGTCATGTATGGATGTGAGAGTTGGACTATAAAGAAAGCTGAGCCCTGAAGAATTGATGCTTTTGAATTGTGGTATTGGAGAAGACTCTTGAGAGTCCCTTGGACTGCAAGGAGATCCAACCAGTCCATCCTGAAGGAAATCGGTCCTGGGTGTTCATTGGAAGGACTGATGCTGAAGCTGAAACTCCAATACTTTGGCCACTTGATGCCAAGAACTGACTCATTGGAAAAGACCCTGATGCTGGGAAAGATTGAGGGCGAGAGGAGAAAGGGACGACAGAGGATGTCAGGCAGGGGCCGAGGGCTGTCCCCAGGGATGGGGCCACCACCTCCCAGGCGTCTTTGGATGAGACAGGTGCCAGCAGCCAAGGGCAATGCTACAGGGGAGGATGGCAGGGCAAGGAGCTGGCAGCCGCTGGAGGACGGGCACGCCAGCCCAGTGATGGGGCCTGGGGGCCCAGTGATCACACCTGTTACAGGCAGCTTCTCACGCCTAGAAGAATTTGGCTTGATGAACAGGTCGCTGCCCTTTTGTGGGGGATTTGGGCAGCCTCAGGGAGCTAGTCCTCTGCTCAGAAACAGGCTAACCTCTGACTTTAGAAAACCATCAACGTGAGTTCCTGTATTCTACCTTTCCTGATACTTTCTAGCCTCTAACTGTGTGTGGGTGATTTTGGTTCATCCTTGTCATATGGTAACAATGCACGCACAAGACTCCACGCATCTGGTTTCCTCCGCCTCAGCCTCTGAGCCTGCCTCTCAGGGACAGAGGGGTCAATAATGCCCAAAGGCAGCCCGGTATATTTTGGTATGAAGTTTCAAAGCATGTCAATGATTACATCTTCAATGTAAGCAAAGAATCTATTCCCTTGTAAGTTCCATTTGCCAAAGTCATGGACAGGGCGTCTAATCCTTAGGTAAATGTCCACGCTCAGATTGTCCCACTATATCGTGTGTGATCTCAGGTCTGTTCACTCTTCTGGTTCCAGCCCACTGAAGAAATTCCAGTTTGTCTTTGACCACATTAAAGAGGTGCCCAGAACCCCCCAACCCTCCAGGAGTGCCATTGACCCCCATGAGCAAAGGAGAACTTGTCTTCTTGTTCTGTACACAGCCGTTCAATTAACAGAGCTTCAAAAATTAACTTCATGATTCGAATAAGCTCTGTGACATGCCCAGTATATCACTGATTTATGCCAACCTGTAAACAACTCATGTAAATATTTTTGCATATACTGTCTGTCTCACCCCATGCCTCATTTCTAGATTGATGTCTTTTAACTTAACTACAGACTTTTACTCCTGTTTAGCTTAAAGTCCATCTTGGATGAGTTGGCCCACCATCATTTTGACCTGAAATGATCTCTTTGGATCCTAATTGTGTTACTCAAAGTACGTGCTATGCTTTAAGGCCTTACGTCCACCACAACTTTGATAAATATGCAGTCTTTATCTTCACTAAGCTTGTTGATATAAAACAACACTTTGGGCTTCCCAGGCAATCCAGTGGTTAAGAATCCGCCTGCCAATACAGGACACGTGGGTTTGATCCCTGGTCCGGGAAGATTCCACATGATGCGGGGCAACCAAGGCCAGGCACCACTGCTGCTGAAGCCTGCGCGCCCTGGAGCCCACGCTCCACAACAAGAGGGGCCGCCGCAGTGAGAAGCCTGCACACCGCAACCAGAGAAACCCACGCCGCAGCAGAGGCCCAGCACAGCGAAACCAGGCCAGTCAGTCTCCGAAAAATGACTCTCCAAAGGAACACTTTGATAGGACCAAGAGTAGATTCGCATCGCCCACCGTTAACGACTCCCTCCCAGGAGCACTGTGGCTCCCCCACAGCTTCATTCATACCTGTTCCCAGACCCAGTCTAAATCTGACCATCCACTGACCCTTTCATGTGTATTTTGATATGCTGAGTTTCAAAGGATAATTAATTTCCAAGAAAATATTTGTACTTCCATTCATTTCATAGAAAACAGGGTATCAAGGGACTCATTTTGTGATTGAAAATAATCCACGGAGATGATTTTAGAATTTAAACATTGTTTTCTCCCATTGAGAAGAGGATGCCAAGTCTGGGAGGGGCTATGGGGAGCCCTGGCGGGGGGCACGTGGAACGTGCCTGATCTAAGGAAAGCAGGGGACAAGACTAACCGACTGCGTTATTCCTCTAATGCCCCATAGCTTCCCTGGTGGCTCAGCTGGTAAAGAATCCACTTACTTGGGTTCGACCCCTGGGTTGGGAAGATGCCCCCTGGAGAAACAAATGACTCCAGTATTCTGGCATGGAGAATTCCATGCACCTTATAGTCCGTGGGGTCGCAAAGAGTCAGACACAACTGAGTGACTTTCACTTCATTCCTTAGCAAATGACCACAAATGTAGTAGCTTCAAACAACCACATCTGTTATCCCATAGTTTCTGTGGGTCAGTCCCACGCGTCAGGTTAGCCTAGCCCCCACTCAGACCTCATGAGGCCGAAACCAAGGTGTTGGCTGAGGTTTCAGGTCCCCTTCCAAGCTCACTGGCTGTCTGTGGAACTCAGTTCCTTGTGTTGCAAAATTGAGACCTGCACCTTCCTGCAGGCCCCTGCAGCCCCCGCCCGCACCGTGGCCTCGGTGGCACTCTGCCTCTTCAAGGCCAGCGGCAGAGTCTCTCTCTGCCTTCCGCTGGGGTGCGGTCCCGTACAAAGTGGCTCAGAGAGTGACAATCCCATCATATTCCCAGGTCTGGTACTCGGCGAAGAAAGGGGATCGCAAGCGGCGTGCCCAGCAGGGCGCGGGAATCCTGGGGCCCCCTCAGACCCTCCTGCAGCTCAAGGAGCCGCAGGGTCCGTCAGGAGCAGGACGCAGGCTGGAGGGGCCCCCGGGCCCTGCTGCAGTTTCACTCCTGAAAGCAGTGCGGGCGTGTTGGCGGACGCCTGTGCCCTCGAGAAGGTGCAGGAAAATGTCGCAGGTGGCGGAGGTGAGGACGGTACTCTAGGAAGCACAGCAGTGCCAGAGACACCATGTAGTGAGCTGAGGCAATACACAGGAAGCACAGTATCACCTACATGCACACGTGAATCCCTGCTTGAAACTGACGCCCTCGCTTGCCTACCCGACAGCGTGAGAAAGGTGCACGGTGCTTTGCTGTGCTGCTGTTGGGATGAGGTGTGCCCTTCACACACTAGACAGGAAAGAACACAAGTAACGTACATCACTAGAGAGCCCTCTCCAAACAGAAACATTCTAACGCGAATCCCTAAAATTAAAAAAAAAAAAAAAAAAAATTTGTTTAAGACTCGAGCCAATTTCTTTAACTTGCTGGCTCCCTCAAGAAAACGCCTTTAAGGGGCTTCCCTGTTGGTCCAGTGGTTAAGAATCTACTTTGCAGCGCAAGGGACACCAGTTCGATACCTGGTCCCGGAAGATCCCACATGCCGTGGGGCCCCTAAGACCCTGCACCACTGCTACTGAAGCTAAGCGCCCTAGGGCCTGAGCTCGGCAGCAAGGGAAGCCACCGCGTGAGAAGCCCGCACCCCGTGACCGGAGAGCAGCCGCCCGCTTGCCGCAGCTAGGGAAAGCCCTGGTGCAGCACTGGAGATCCAGCACAGCCAAAAATAAATATTCTTTAAAGAACACATTTAAAACAGAAATAGAGTCACGGATGTAGAAAACAAACTTCTGGAGAGGGGGTTAAATTAGGAGATTGGGATTGACATACATACACTACTATATATAAAAGAGATAACTAATAAGGCCCTGCTGTACAGCACAGGGCTCTGCTCAGGACTCCGTAATGACCTATATGGGAAAAGAATCCAAAAAAGAGTGGATACATGTATATGCATAACCGACGGACTTTGCTGTACACCTGGAACTAACGCGACACTGTAAATCAACTATACTCCAATAAAAATTTTTTTAAAAAGAAAACACGTTTATCTCTGACTTTTGGACAGCAATCAGCAGACATGTGAGGACCCACACAGATGGGATAAGCATGTCAGGAACTGCTGTTTTTCCACCAATATGGATTTTGAACTGATGAACTATAACGTCATGGTCTGCTGTAACCTTTATTTACCGTGTCTGGTTCTTCTGAAGGCTAAAATCTTTCCAAATATTACAAGTGAAAACCCTGTATGTTCCATTTGTCTTTGAGTTCCATTGGCAACCCTATCTATACACTGTAACCTTGAGGACACCACAGTGCTTATTCTAAAATATAATAATGACAAGAGCTAACTAAAAGCTACTGACTACATGCCAGAGACTGTTCTCAGAGCTTCATATCCTCATACTCGGATGAGGAAACGATGGCACGGAAAGTTGAAGTAGCTTAGAGATTACATAGGTGGTTAGCAGTGGAGCTTGGCCATGAACCTAGACAGAATGTTCTGCCATAGTTCCCAGCCTCAGGGTGAAAACAGACACCAGCTCCTCTACGCAGCGGGGGCCTTGGAGGTACTTGATAAATGATCGCTGACCGCTTGATAAATGATGACTTTTGAGGTGGCAGAGTCAAAAGTGTATAATAATTAAAGTAATCACTGTGAGATTATGTTACAGATGTGAGGGGTACAAAAAATAATAAATAAATCCAAGAGGTAGTTCTTTAAAATAAGCCAAATAAACCTCAAAATTATACAAAAAAAAAAGAGAGAGAAGCACAGATACTAAAATTTTAGAAATTATGAGTGAGTACTGTGTTCAATTTTATGCTTACTCTTTAAAAATACTAACAAAAGATAATTTTTAGATATAATTTGAATTACTAAAATGGCACAAGCTTAAACAGACACACAGAACAGACAAAATGATTAGAGAAAATAAACAACTGCAAATTTAAAAATAATGTAAAAAGTTGTAAAAGCATTATCTGGTTCAAAAAATAATCCAGGCATAGAAAATTCCACAGGGAACTTCTTTTGCATTCTCAAAGAAAATACAATCCCCATAGGTCCAAAGCACAAAAAAAGATTAAAAAGTTCTGATCATTATAAGAACTTAACATTTTGATGTCAAAACTAGAAAGACAATATAACATTCATCCAAAGACCAAATTATTATAAAAATTGATGCAATAATCTGGAACAAACATTGAATACAGCAGGGAGTTAAGAAAATATTTCATCATACCAAGTAGGCTTTGCTCCAAGAATAAAAAATAAGTAAATACTAAGAAGTTTTATATTATAGTACACCATTTTAACACATCAAAGGCAAAAATTACACAATAATTTTCAAAAAGAATATGATACTCTGTATCAAGTCTGGTGAATTGTAAGCAATTCTCATTGGATACTCACAATATCTTTACAAAATACTCTTTATCCTCATATAACAGTGTAAGAAACTGAAGTTGGAAGACAACAAATAACTCATGGAGTGATAAACAATTTAAGAGGAAGAGGTGCAATATGATCCCAGGTCTGTCTGGTCATAAATTCTATGATCTGATCTCCACGTAATCTTCTCCTCACAGAGGATGAAAAAGTGAAAGTGCAAGTCGCTAAGTCGTGTCTGACTCTTGGCGACCCCGTGGACTGTAGCCTGCCAGGCTCCTCTGTCCATGGAATTCTCCAGACCACAATATTAGAGTGGGTAGCTGGCTGTTCCCTCTTCCAGGGGATCTTCCCAACCCAGGGATTGAATCTACCAAAACAGTAAAGACATTTTATAGCATTTCAAAACTCCTTTTTGATTAAAAATACTCTCAGCATATTGAGAATCCCAGGGACGGGGGAGCCTGATGGGCTGACGTCTATGAGGTCGCACAGAGTCAGACACGACTGAAGCGACTTAGCAGCAGCAGGAGCAGCATATTAGGAATGAAATGAAGTTTCTTTAACATGGTTGGAAAATTCTATCCTAGCTATTAAAATAAAAAGCAAGATAAGAATATCATTAAACGTATTTAACACTGCTGTGGAAATTTGGGCTAATGCTATAAGACATAGTTCTAGAATAAGAAATAGCCTCTTTAGAAAGATATTAGAATCATTCTTCTGTATATTATAACTTTTGCTAAGAAAACTCAGGAGAACTAAGTAAAAAATGATTATCATTAATAAACAGAATCAAAACCAATATATAAAACCAATCACTTTAAGTGAATTCACTGAGGAGCTCGGGTAGTTCTCTGGTGATGCCTTTAGGATTTTCTATCTATAACATCATGTCATCTGCAAACAGTGACAGTTTTACTCCTTCCTTTCCAATTTGGATTCATCTTTTATTCTTATGCACAGTAAAGGTACCATAAATAAAACTAAAAGACAACCTGCAGAATGGGAGAAAATATTTGCAGATTTCCAAGATAAACAAACAGCTATATAACTGAGTCACTTTGCTGCACATTTGCAATCCTGGAACTCAACTATACTTCAGTTATTAATAAAAAATCAACAGCTTTTATATAACAGTAACTACCAGTTAGAAAACACTAGAAAAATACCAAATACCATTAAATAAAGAGCATATAGTACCTAGGAATAACCTTTAAAAATATGCAGAACTTGTGTGAAGAAATAATTTTTCTGCTGTATCAAATTAGACTTAAAAAACAGGCAGATTATGAAATGATCAAAAATTGTAAAGATGCAAACTCTTCCAAAATATTTCATAGTTTGTACATAATTCCATGCAGATACATCAGAATTTTTTATTTGAAAATTAATTCCAACATTCACCTGGAAGAATACTCAGATGATAACTGGCCAAGGTACATTCAAAATATGGAATAATGAAGGAGTTAGGGATTATTATATCAGAAATGGAAAATGCTATACAAAATATAATATGGTTCTGTTTCCACAATCAATAGATGTTAAAGAAATACCAAAATGTATATACTAATTTAATTAACATAGATCTAAACACAACTCAATATAGAATAAAGGGGTACTCAATAAATGATAATGACGTAACTATTTGAATAGTTAAAAAATTACATATCTCCTTCATACAATGTGTCAAACTGAACTACAAATGGATTACATACTAAATTTAAAAATAAAATTATAAAAGATTATGAAAAATATAGGTGGCTATTTATTAGATATTGGGCCAAACAATTTAATACAGAAATAGTACAGTATATCGGAAAGTAGTAATAGATTTGACTGTAGTAATAAACATGAAAAAAATCACATGTCCGATAGCACAACACTCAGATTAAAACGCAAACACCAAACTAGGAAAATAATGTCCAGAGATGTGGCATAGAAAGGCTCTTTAATAGAAAGTTCATAAGCAAAATATTAACACTTCAGTGGATAAATGGGCAAAGAACATGGATCAACAAGTTACAAAAGAATTGTTATACATATCCAATTAACATTCAAAAATTTTAAATGATTAACGCTTATTGCTACTGAAGGGGAGGACCTGAAGACAGTCTCATACACTGCCAGCTGGAATGTAAATGAACGGATACCTTCAGCCACGTCTAAGAAGTATAAACATGTTCATGCCCTTTGATTACATCTACTATCATGTAGCAGCAATTAAGAAAATGGCAAAAGATGAATGCAAAGCATGAGCATCCAACTACGGTTATACACTCCTAAGTACAATATTATATAGCTATTAATTAATCATGTTTTGAAGACTATTTAATGCCACAAGAAGATGCTCCTGGTCAAGTTAACATAAATAAGATACAAAATTGTATCTTATTTGTTTTATAAAGTAACAATACATATAGAAAAAAATTGGAGGAAAATGTACTAAAAAGTTACAGGGCTTATCTCTGAGCATTAGACTAGGTAACTTTTATTTTTTACAATAAATATCAGGATAAAATTTATTTCTGAGAGGATAAAAACAAACCAATGATTGACAAGAAAAATAAGAAGCCAGGCGTATTGGACATAGCCTTCTAAGGAAATGAAGACAACTGTCTTTTCCTTCTATCTTAAGGAAATGCTGGAGCAAGTGTGTCATAAGCCACCTCCTCTTCTCAAAGGCATCCCAGAAACCATTTCTCCATCAGATCTGGCTAATTCCTTCTCTGGCCTCCTCCCACTCGACTCTGCCAGCCTCCATCTTCTTCCCACTCAAAGTCTGGCCACAACAAAACAGTCGCAACACAGGAAGCAGGTCTGGAGGGAGGTCAGCATGCCGAGTGATTACTGAGGGGATGATGTGTGTTTCTGCAGCAATGCAGTCTGCCTCAGCTAAATCATCATTTCATAACACTCTCTACGTTGGGAGGACTTTTCACACACACACACACAAAAACCCACGCTCTTAAAAATTCTTGCAAAATCTACTTGCAATGATGATGCCAGAAGTCCATTTCTCCTTCAGCAGCATAATTCAGGGAGCTTTACTAAAATCATTGAATTGGTCTCTTAATGAAGCGTATTCACCGAATATTTACTGGGTGCCATCTATTGAAAGTGAAAGTGGTTCAGTCCTGTCTGACTCTTTGTGACCCCATGGACTACAGTCCATGAAGTTCTCCAGGTCAGAATTCTGGACTGGGTATAGCCTTTCCCTTCCCCAGGGGATCTTCCCAACCCAGGGATCGAACCCAGGCCTCCTGCATCACAGGCAGATTCTTTACCCGCTGAGCCACCAGGGAAGCCTGGGTACCATCTAGGGTTCTGGGAAATATAATGTGGGTGTGGGTCTGGGGAATAATGGTTTGCAGAGATGTCCACACCTTCATCTTGGAACATGTGAATACATTATATTACACGGTGAAAGGGATTTTACAGATGTTATTAAGGTAAGGATGTTGAGACAGGGAAGCCTGATATAACCACAGGGGATGCTATAAGGGAAAGAGGAGGGAGGATCAGAAGATGTGATGAAAGATGTAGAAGTGAGGTGACTCGGGGCCACAAGCCAAGGAATATGGGCAACCTCTAAGAGCTGGAAAGGCAAGGAAACAGATTCTTCCAGACAGTAGCCAGAAGGAACAAAAGCTGGATGACCTATTTTGAACTTTTATCTCCAGAACTATATATAATAAATTTGTTTTAAGCTACTGAATTGGTGGTAATTTGTTATAACAGCAACAGCCAGTGAACAAGTGATATTCAATGAAAGCTAGAGACTCCACATTGAACATGTATCACCTTATTTTTCTTATTTCTTATTTTTGCCAGAATTTCCCAAACTGTGTTACAGTGAATGCAAGTTCTACAAGCCATTGCACAATTTTAAAGTGTCCTCTAGGCAGATGAATACATTGTGTCACCCTTTTGGAAATTCACAATGTACTTTAGTATCTTAAAGACTGAATACTCTTCACTATGATTAATCCAAAATTCTCTAAACTTATTTGACCATAGAAGCTTTTCAACATCTGTTTATATTAACATTATTAATGGCAGCAAATTGCTTTGCATCCCTGAGCCTTAGGCTATAGGGATGAATCCAGTGATTAAACTACTTCCTGTAACTGAAACAAGTTTAACAAACTGGTAGACTCTATCAATCTCTATGACACTTGAAACATGCTGTATTTTTAGCTGTCTTCATAGGTGGGATTTTTACTCACCCATCAGGAAGTTTAAGTTCCCAGAGGCTAAGTATATGTCTTTACAAACCCATCTTCTGTAGCATCTTTTCACAGGGAGCTCACATTCCAGTTGATGGGACATGCATACATTCATACGAAAAACAGACATTTTGGGAAGGCAAATAGATTTTTGTTATCTGGCTTGATGTAACCCAGAGTATACAGCTGCATTCTCCTCTTTCACTGCATGGCCCCCTTCTCCTCATCTTAAAGTCTGAAGTCCTGAAGTGATATTGAGACAGGCTGGGACCTGGGACCCTTGGCCGCAGTCCCTGCACTTGGACATACCTCTCCCTGAGCTACAAAATACAAAGAAGCTCTAAGGACTAAAAATAACCGCATGCGTGCACAGTTAGGGCAAATTCTAGACCAAAAGATACAAACAAAAAACTCAACTGCCACTTCTGAAGAGTCAAAGCAAAACAAACAAACAAACAAACAAACAAACAAAAAAACGGCATCAGGAGCAAAAGCAGGGTACTGCACATGCCCTCAGCACACATCACCACAAAGAGGGGGGCAAACCACCTAAGCCACGCCTCCAGCCCAACCCCTGGACCCGCCCCTCTCCTCACTCCGTTTAAGGAACCAGCTCACCCGTTTCAGGAGCAAGCAAGGACCGCCCCTCTCCTCACTCCGATTAAGGAACCAGCTCACCCGCTTCAGGAGCAAGCGAGGAAACCGAATCCTTGTTTTTGTTCCCTCTTGCTGCAGCAGGGGTCCCTGTAATGCCTGGCCTGAATTTCTTGTCTGGCCTCTGATCAGTTTCCATTGACCGGGAAAGGCCAAGAACCTTCATCAGTATCAGTATTTCATTGATTTATAAATTATCGTAGTGGTACAGTTGGCGCTTTGGGATCATCACCACATCAAGTAATAATATTGTTAGGGTATTAATTACTCCTGTATTTTCCAAAAGGGACTAAGCAATAGTTCAACATATACTACATTCTCTCTAGTGGTCGCTAAGTCGTGTCCAACTCTTGCAACCCCATGGGCTGTAGCCCACTAGGCTCCCCTGTCCATGGGATTCTCCAGGTAAGAATACTGGAGTGGGTTGCCAGTCCAGCTGCAAATTACTGAGCCTCTTGTTCTCCTTGCAAAGTATTTTTTGCAGCTTTCCAGTCTCCCATCATTATAGGGAACACACTTATGCAACCATAGACTCTGTGTTTTTTCTTTAATAAGAAATTAAGTAATTTTAAAACAAAAGTAGACAAAAACTTTTCTGCAATGTATATTTTAATTACAAAATTAGCAAGTATAGTACCCCATTTCCAACTAATTTTCAACTCAAATCAATGACATTTCAAAGAACTACCTATTTTTAAACTCAAGTAGGAAAAAGATCTGAAACATTTAATAAATGTTATAATAAACTACCACGAGAAAAATCCACATCAGGTCTTTTAATGTATTGTTGAATATTCTATACACTCCTCCAGCCTGTAACAATTAAGTAAACGAATGTCAGAAGGTAAAATCCAAGTTTCTCACTGTTAAACAGGGGATTTACAGATAAACAAGAGGATGAGTCCACTCCAGTACTATCACCTGGAAAATCCCATGGACAGAGGAGCCTGATAGGCTACAGTCCGTGGTGTCGCAAAGAGCTGGACACAACTGAGCGACTTCACTTTCAACCATAAGAAAGAAGTTAACTCCTGAAGTTAATTTCAACAACACAGGTCTACGTGAACCTGCAATAAACCTAGGGAGAGAGCTTTCTCATGCCATGCCCTTCTTCGCAGTAATGAGAAAGGTATGATCTCAGAGGGAGTATGTTTTGTTTCATCTTGTCCTGTTAGTATATTAGTTCCAAGTTCACTTTTCAGCTGTTATGACACAAGGATATCTTTACTTCTTCTGATTTATTTCAACTTATCCTGTGTATTATCAGTGATGTCAGGACTCTCCTCTTATGGGGTGAACCATGGTGGTCACCCCAATGTGAATTTAAAGTCCTAGACACCACACATCTAAGGACCGAGTGCTCTGTGACAATCTAGAAGGGTGGGATGGGGAGGGAGATGGGAGGGAGATTTGGGAGGGAGGGGACATGGGTGTACCTATGGCTGATTCTCACCGATGTATGACAGAAAGCCACAAAATTCTGTAAAGCAATTATCCTTCATTAAAAAAATAAATTAAAAAAAATTTTGTTTAAAAATAAAAGAAGGAGTGGGTGGGGGCTAGATGATGAGTCACCAACAAAAGTCAAGAGTCTGATCACTTCTGTGCTTAGAATCTGTCAGTAGTCAGTGCTCTGCAAAAAGGAAATGTGGAAAGAAGGGTTCACACTCAGCGGTCACCTACTGGTATCACAGGATTTTGAACGATGAAAACACAAGTCGTTGCATCTTGGTGCCCAACAAGACAGCTACAGGTTTTAAGGAATGAGTGTATTTGCCGTCAAAATTACTTCATTCAAAGACAAATACCACAGGATATTACTTATATGTGAAGTTTATGGATATCATACAAATGAACTTATTTACAAAATAGAAACAGACTCACAGAGAACACAAACCAATGGTTATCAAAGGGGAATGGACAGGGTGTAAACTAGGAGTTTGAGATTAACATCACCACACTACTATATGTAAAACAGATCACCAATAAGGTCCTACTGTATAGCACAGGAAACAATATTCAATATCTTATAATGACCTATAATGGAGAAGAATGTGAAACACACACACACACACACACACACACATATGTATTATAACTGAATCATGTTGCTGTACACCAGAAACTAACACAACATTGTGAATTATCTGTGTGTGTGTGTGTGTTAGTCGCTCAATCATGTCCGACTCTTTGTGACCCCATGGACTGCAGTCTGCCAGGCCCCTTTATCCATGGGATTCTCCAGGCAAGAATACTGGAGTGGGTTGCCATTCCCTTCTCCAGGGGATCTTCCCGACCCAGGGATCAAACCCAGGTTTCCTGCGCTGCAGGCAGATTCTTTGAGCCACGAGGGTAGCCCAAGTTAACTATACGTCAATTAAATTTTTTAAAAATTAAAAAAAAAACATGACAATGCACTTAATGAGCCCTGAATATCACTTATGATTCTCTGACTCTTCCTCAATAGGAAGTAACTAATATTCAGATTTGGGAATTTAAACATTCCATATTTTAGTGTTTAATTTTATATTTAAACTTTATAAAAATTGGATTTTTGCCATAACCTTCTCAAGTTCTCATCGAAATTATTTAAAGATTAATTTTATATTGTATCATTCTCCATATCAACTCGACGGCATTTAAAAGAGCAAATGGAAACAGGCCTACTCCATTCAGTAAGCACCGCCTGAGCGCCTGCTAGGCCCGGCTCAGAAGCCCGGGGCGGGCACCGCTGCCGGCTTGCTGGGGGCGTTTGCCCACCGAGCAGAGCACCAGCTCGAGGCGCCTGAAGCCAGTACTCACTCAGAGGACACCAAGAGGACGGTGGCTCACAGGCCAGATGCGCCAGTCCAGGTTCTTTCAGTGAAAAGAAACAGAACCTCCGGGTTCAAATGCTAATCAGAGGACGAGCTTTAAGGAACGGGAGGGTCCTCGGAAGGGCGGCAGGAGCGCGAGCTCGGTGCTGCCCGACGCCCGCAGGGTCTCCCGTTACCCGCTGTGCTCGGCCGCGTCCCCTCTCTCTCCCTCCGCAGCGGCAGACGACGCTGCCCGTCAAGGCGGCCAGTCCCAGCGAGGCCCCGCCAGCCCCGCAGAGTCCCACCCGGTCCACCCGGTCACCCCCCACGCAGGCAGAAGGAGCCTGCTGTCCAAACGCGCACCGCCGCTGCGCGTCTCCCACAGGGCTTGACCTCCTCGCACGCTGAGCTTGAGTTCAATCAAGTAAGTGCCCAGACCTTCCGTGAAGCTGCCTTGATTTCTGTTGGACAGCTTTTCTTTCTTAGTGATATAAAGGCATTTAATAACATACCACGATTGAAGCCAAGTAAACAAAAGTACTTTGGCCACCTGATGCGAAGAGCTGACTCATTTGAAAAGACCCTGATGCTGGGAAAGGTTGAAAGCGGGAGGAGAAGGGGACGACAGAGGATGAGATGGTTGGAAGGCATCACCGACTCGATGGACATGAGTTTGCGTAAGTTCCTGGAGTTGGTGATGGACAGGGAGGCCTGGCGTGCTGCAGTCCAGGGGGTCGCGAAGAGTCAGACACGACTGAGAGACTGAACTGATACTGAAATAAAAATATGCGCAAGCAAACAAGACAAGAGGGAAGACTCTAAAATTCTAACTTATATTTAAGAGATGGAATTTTTCTAGGCTTTCTATAGTGCCTTTTCAAGTGTTTTGTAATATGATTATTTTAATAATGAAAACATTTTATTTGTATGTTTTAAAATGATTTTATATTTTTGTAAATGCCTAAAATGTGTCTAATTCTGAAATGTGACTAATGTAATCTACATTTTGGTGATTAAAAATAGCAATTTTTTAAACAAAATGTTTTCTCCCTGAAAGATATAAAATGTATCTTGTCCTATGAATAAAAAAATAGAAAATTACTATTAATTGTGAATGTCTTAGGACCTTGAGGATTTAAGGAAAATCAAGTTAATACTTTTATAATCTAACTTCAGTGATCAAAGGGATATAACCTAATAACGACAAAAAAAAAAAGAGACCTGCACATGTGAAATAGTCAGCATAAACACATATAGCATTTAACTGTATGCTTAAAAATGGTTAAGATGGGGGAAAAAAGTTTCCCTTAGCAAAACTGTTATAGATTAACTCTGAACAAGGCAATAAAAACTTCCAAAGAGATTAGATAATGAAATTTACAATGTTAAGAATATTAATGATCACCTTGGATAACCATATGAGCAATTTTCCAGAGACAACTGTTACCAATTAGGAAAACTAAAATACACAGATAAGCAGGTCTTTCTCTGGCTTGTTCCATCAAAAAGCAGCCTTTAGAGACGGATCTTTGTTAAAACAGGCTTGGTTACCTCCCATTTTGCCAGGGCCACCAGCTGGAAGTTCATTTCCTAAGCTGAGACACATTCTACAAAGTACCTGCCATGAGATTACCACACAAAACAAAGACTGAGAGTGTCAGTCTTTGAATATTTTCAACAGATTCAGGTTGTTTGACCACATGTGTATTTGGATGGTCAAGAGCTTGCAAGTCCTACAGGGCAGTGGGCCCCAAACTTTTTGGTACCAGGGACCAGCTTCGCGGAAGACAAATTTTCCATGGACTGGGAAGGAGGGGATGGTTTCGGATGATTCAAGCATAATACGTTTATTGTGCACTTTTTCTGTTATTATTACGTCAGCTCCACCTCAAATCGTCAGGCATTAGATCCCAGAGGTTGGGGACCCCTGCTTGAGGGAACAGGGGTTGCCAAGTGGTAGGGGAGGGGGGATGAAAGACTGAGAGTCTGGGATGAGCAGAGGCAAACTGTTATATACAGAATGGATGGACAACAAGGTTCTAAGGTTGTTAGCAGGAAATGTTCAATATTCTCTGATAGACTGTAGTGGAAAAGAACATGAAAAGGAGTGCATTTAGTGTATAGCTGAATCACTGCTGCACAGCCAAAATTAACACTACAGATTATATAAAAATTAACATTTTTATATATTAACATTATGCTGCTGCTGCTGCCGCTGCTAAGTCACTTCAGTCGTGTCAGACTATGTGCGACCCCATAGACGGCAGCCCACCAGGCTCCCCCGTTCCTGGGATTTTCCAGGCAAGAACACAGGAGTGGGTTGCCATTTCCTTCTCCAATGCATGCACGCGTGCTAAGTTGCTTCAGTCGTGTCCGACTCTGTGCAACCCCATGAACAGCAGCCCACCAGGCTCGTCTGTCCATGGAATTCTCCAGGCCAGAATACTGGCGATATTAACATTATAGATTATATAAAAATGAATTATACAGAGATTATATAAAAATCAACACTATACTTCAATTTTTTTTAAATTTCTTAGAAAACACACACACACACACAAAACTGTGAGCAAGTCCTGGGTACAGAATCTAGATTCAGATACAGGAAGGTCTTTCCAGAGGAGACAAGACCTGGGCTGGCTCTGGAGGAGGGGAGACTACAGGCTGGCGGGTGACAGAGAAGGGCCACGTGCCACCAGTTAAAAATAAATGACAGAGGAGCCCACACAAAGGCCAGGGAGGGACGAGTGTGGAGAACGGCAAACCAAGCAGCCAAATTAAGGTCAAGGACACGCGTAAGGCACGCGGAAGTAAGGGCCGAACGGCTTGAGTCTGAAGGCCTGGGTCCAATTCTGAATTTAATATCAGTGGTGGGCAGGTACCCAGTCAGTTAGCAGGGACAGAGCAGTGGCTGCAAAGATGGTCAACGAAAAGTAAAGGAAAGATAAAGAGAAACCTCAGGTTCTTTAGAAATGAGGGTTTCCTGTTCCTGAACGCAAGTTACTTACGGACGTGTGTCAGTAGCAGCATGGTGAACACTGTCTATACCAGGTATGATGAATTTTTCTGACTCTCACACTGCCCCCAACGGTTTTCATAGGTTCATATTTGCAGGACCCATTTCTGAAACCAGAGAGGGCCACTCGCACGTTAAAATTCAGCATGCCGTACCACTGCCGTTAGCCATTCCCAGGAACAGGTGACGGCTGATGGACAGAAATGTGCTTGTCGACAGGAAATTCCCAGGAGCAAGTAACTAACCCACGCTGGGGGCACCACGGGAGAAAGCATGGCAGCACTATATTTTAGCTCAGCAGGAAAGTAGTCAAATCATTCTCCCTGATTACTACCAGGTCAATGTTTAGTCCAACAGCTGCAATTTGTAGTGGAATTTTTGACGTTTTCGCCTGAAAACTGAACGTCAGGTTAAAGGTTTTCTGCATACTATTGTCCACAAATTCTGTGACTATTCACATTTGGTTTAGAGAGGTAAGTGAAAATTTTTCAAAATAGGGTAGCCAGTTTATAGCTTATTATCCTTATCTTTTAGCTGAATAGTATACATATGAGAATACCTAAACCCAAAGAGTGCAATTTGCTGGTGTGACTTTCTGTCCAAATGCTAGTTTTAGTAACTACTGTAATATGGGGCCGGAGAATCGATGCTTTTGAACTGTGGTGTTGAAGAAGATTCTTGAGAGTCCCTTGGACTGCAAGGAGATCAAACCAGTCAATCCTAAAGGAAATCAGTCCTGACTATTCATTGGAAGGACTGATATTGAAGCTGAAGCTCCAGTACTTTGGCTACCTGATGTGAAGAACTGACGCACTGGAAAAGACCCTGATGCTGGGAAAGGTTGAAGGCGGGAGGAGAAGGGGACGACAGAGGATGAGATGGTCGAATGGCATCACCGATTCGATAGACATGAGTTTGAGCAAGCTCCGGGAGTTGGTGATGGACAGGGAGGCCTGGCGTGCTGCAGTCCATGGGGTCACAGAGAGTCTGACAGAACTGAGCGACTGAACTGAACTGTAATCTTGGGACAAGAGAGAAGACGTTTAGATGAAAAATAGTAGGTTAAAAAAGATATTAATTTGGCTTTCAGGTTCTTGGTGGAACTAATAGCTTTGACTTAAAACTAATACTCATAGAGGTAGAATTAAGATAATCTAAGCAATCCAGTGGAGATGATAATAATAAATAAGCAAAGAAAAGAAGGGAGGAGGAGAGAGGAAGGGAGAGAAGAGGAATGGAGGGAAGAATAAAGGATGAAGTTAGACCCCCTTGAACAAGTATCACAACTCAATTACTTAATATCTGTACTTAGACAATTGAAAATCTTGTTTAACTCTTTAAAAGATAAAACCTCCATAGGTATGCTGCACAACCACGCCCAGGGACCATGCACTGTTTATTTATAGTCTGAAAAGTCTTTGCATTAATTCTTGACAAATAAAGACAAGATACTCAAAACACAGAGGGACACGGAACTGCACAGTGAGAGAGATCTACACAGAAGCCATATTTACAAGCTGACAGCCCTCACAAGGCTTAAAAGTCCCAACATTTACCCTGCTTTTGAACTTTCAGTTGTAGGTTCAAGCCTGGAAGATACTTTATTTCCCCCACATGGCATTTCTTCTCCCCCTGTGCATTTGTGTACCTAGCTGACAGCTGTTTCAAAGCATTCTTATACTCTTAAAAGTGTACCCCCAACACATACAGAAGTTTTTCAGTCTCAATCCATGGCAACCCTTGCACTTATTTTTCCTAAAGATGAGTTTCAGAGTTATGTAATAATGAACTTCATCCTTTTGTACAAATTAAACCAGGAGTCATAAAGCAGTAGGTAAATGAAAAACTGGGTTAAACAAACAAAAAAAAAAGAAAACCACACAACTGACCGAATCTATAGCAGGCTCAGCTTTTTTTGAGAGCGAGAGATTAAGGGGCATGCAGTCAACTGGTATGAAGGTCACCAAACAAAGTGTTGCAATCTTAAAGTGCCATTGACATACAGACTGTCCAGCAGCAGCTTGGAACAATCTTCCCCTTTGCTAATGACCACCTTATCCCAAATCATTCATACGTGACAAGGGTATGCTACAATTACAGTAAAACATTTTAAAAAGTAGGAACATTCTTTTCTTTACATTGAAATAAAAATCCTGAATATAACTTTTAAAAATTATATTCTTATTCCCAGTTTTTTGTTAAAGTGACCTGAAAGCTCAAAACGTCCACCATTGGTCTCTGCACGGTAGATATGGGCTTGGACAAATCTGTCTTTTCCTCACTCACTGCCTGCCTGCTGAGCATGTTGAAATCACCAAATTGTCTCAGTTGGAAATCTTCTGATTTTCACAGGAAAAAGCTGAAAGCCACAAGCCACCAACGACCACAGGTACCTCGCGCTTTCTAAGTCCGCGTCAGAAGGAAGCGTGCGACGCAGGGGACCTCCGCGCGTCTCCCACCTGCGGCTGACCTGCGGACTTCCTGTGGGCAGAGACAACTCCTTGCAAAGCAAACAGCTCCCCGCTCTGCATGGAAAGGCTCATCTACCTCCTCAGTCCACACTGCAAGCATCAGACTCCCTGAGAGTCACTGAGAGAGTGAACCAGACTCAGCCGATAAGCACAGAGCTGACCTTTAAACTCCAGCCTCTGATAGAGCACTCCGTGTTTGCTCAAGCAATCCGGGTCAGCAGGGTCTGCATGTACCGAGGCGGGGCGAGCCCAGGAGCCCTGCTCCCGCTCTCACATGGCCCTGACCGAACAGGGCTGGGGGCTGGGCTGGCAGAGGCCCCACACTCCCATCCCGACTTAGAACATGCTATCTTGCAGAGAGAGAGAGATCTTGGGAGTACACAAGTCAGCTGACTGACTCTGAGACACCAAATGTGGAAGAAAGGAGAAAAAGAGTCCTGCGGGCCCAGGAACCGAAGCTTTGTCTCCTTTGCTTTCGCCTAGTCAAACTATCATTCCTTACTGAGCGCTGCTGGTGGTGGCGGCTGAGTAGCCAAGTTGTGTCTGACTCTTGTGACCCCATGGACTGTAGCCCACCAGGCTCCTCTGTCTATGGGGAGTCTCTAGGCAAGAACACTGGAGTCGGTTGCCAGTTTCCTTCTCCAGGGGATCTTTCTGACCCAGGAATTGAACCCGGGTCTCCTGCATTGCAAGCAGATTCTTTACCAACTGAGCTACGAGGGAAACCCACTGAGTGCTGGAGCTTCAGGCAAAAGGAGAAATCAGGACTACCTCCCCCGGGCTTTATTAAAAATAGATTTTAGTCATCATGCATCTGGGGTATGTGTTTTCATTTTTCAGAATATTGCATTGAAATAATATTTATCCTAATTACTTCATTTTTTTCCCTTTTTTTTGGTGCCCTCAGCAAGGGCGTCATTCACTTCACCCTGTTCCTGGCCAAGCTCTGTCACCACGCTGCTCCCATTAACATCTTAACCTGGAAATGGAAGCAGATTCATGCAAGAAGGTTGCAATGCTTGCAGCTGAAAAAAGAGAGGAAGAAGAGCCCAAAGCGTCTCCTATGTACCAGGTACTATGCTAGACATCTTAGGTACTTGGGCCCTTACCTAAGAGGAAAGTATACTAATCTCCAGCTGAGGAAGTGGAGACTTTGAAAAGCAGCCTTTCTTCCCACTTTCTTCCCTCTCGGGAACTGGCCCTACCAGGTTCCTGATACTGAAGACAGGATCCTGGGAGATGTCCCTCATTCCTCCTCTGTGATTCACTGAATTCGTCGCCAACACCTGTAACTGTTCACGGTCATCTACATAGTAAGTGGAGGAATAGACATCGAAAAACGGCCTGTTCGATGACAGTCTCCACACGCCCTCCCCCTACCTGCCGCTTCTTCAAGGGAACCCGGGGTCACTACACTGTGTCAGTATCTCGGTCCTGGGTGGGCCCGTCCAGGAGAAGGTCAAGTTATTTCCAAGTGCTGACTGTTCTACAAATTTACGCGTGACGAGGAGCGTGATCTAAAATATAAGCTCTATCTCTGGCCCAGGACACTACTCTGAGCACCAGATTCCAACTGCCCGAAGTTTCCACTTGAGGATTTCAGGCACGTCTGAAACTAAAACGTTCAAAACAGGCTTCTTGTCCTTCCCTCCCCTCCAACTCTGCTTCTCTTGGGTTTCCTCCATCTCAGGACCTGGCACCATCCACACCGGGTGGGTACTCAGACCAGACACCTGGCAACTGCCTTTGACACCACCCCCTGCCAACTTCCCAATTTAAAATGTGACCTACACCTGTCCATTTAAATACCAAAACAATTTCCACAACAACATTTACTAAAGCATTCACTCTGCGTGTACTCTTATGATGCCTGGAGAGAATTAATAACTCACTCAGTCTTCATAATGACTCTATGAAATGATTCCTATTATAAAGAAGCTTGTTTGCTCATGGTCACACAGCGAGTAAGAAGGGGAACTGGTATTCTAACCGGTTTGTCTGGCTTTAGAACTCACACTCTTAACCATGACATCCTGTCTGCAAAATAATCTCAAACACATTCACCTTTTTGGTTTCCCACTGCCCCGTCCATGCCACCGTCATTACTTACTCAGACACCTGCAAATCCCTCTTAAAGGGTCACCTAGATTCCACTTCCACCTCATCTCTACACATCAGTCTTCATGAAGCAGCCAACATGGTCTTTTTCAAGTTTATGTCAGGTCATGTCATTTCCTCTGCTAAAACCCTCAACACCATCTCACTACTTTCTGAACGAAATTTAAATTCCTCACTGTGGGCTATGACCTGGCTGATCATATGGACTGGCTCTTCCCAGACCTCGCCACTTCCTACCTTTCTATCTGAGGAAGCAGCCTTCTTGCACTCCCATGCCCTGGGATGTTCTTTTCCGCAGCTTCCTTCCTTCTCTGGCTGGTCTGTCTAAGCCTCCTTGTATCTTAGCCTACCTCCCTGATCCCTCAGCCTAAAGACATCTCCACATTATTCTCTCTCAGCACCCTCTCCTCTTCCTTCACAGCAATCCTAAAATGCATTAACTCTACATTCACTTGTATTTTTTTTTACCTGTTGATTGCCTGTGAGCTCCAAGAGGCACAATCAAGGTGTTTCATCCACCACTTTACTCCCTGTCCCTTTTCCCAGAGCTATGAATATAAACAGTGTAATTACTCATTCAGAGAATAAATTCTGGGGCAGCTCTTTTAAAGATCTTTAAATATTTTAAAGATTTCTACATGTTAACCAAAGAAGGCACTTTAATAAACATCATTGAGTCTCAAAAAGAAAAGATATATGTATGTGTGATATCTTTTTTATTTCCTATATGTGAACAAAAATTCTTAAATCAAATATTCAATTTTGGAAAAGGCATAGAAGCAAACAAAAAAAGAGAACTTTCTAATGAATTATTTTGTTAAAAGTCTTACCGGATATCTAGGCTCATGTTGCCATGGTGACTATCAATCCCAATAAGGTGAGAATCAAACTCTTGACTGTTCTTACTTAATCCCAATACAGAGTGGTGTTCCACTATGTATTCATGTTCCACTATGGTGTTCCACTATATATTCATGATAAGTGATGAGCAATTTCAATCACATATCTTTTGACAGTTTATTTCTCTTCATACTTTAGAGGCTGACTTCGCATTGGTGCCAAATCTCTTAACAGGAAACAGCAAACCATTCATTGCATGTGATTTTTCTACTGTTCTGCTGTGTCACAGATGTTCTTGGAATATATACAGATACTTCTTTTCTCTATATAATAGATAATCATTTGGTTTGAGATTAAGGTACCTGTTCTTTCAGATTTCAATACTTCTAAAAAGAAAATGAATGAATCCAAAAAACTGATTATGAACTATGAGAAAAATTTTGCTAATCACGTATCTGGTAAGAGATGTGCATCTAGAATATAAAAAGAATTTGATAACATGAAGACAACACAATTTAAAAATAAGTAAAGAATTTGATGACATTTCTCCAATATAGATATAAAAATAGCCAATAAACATATGAAAAGATGCTCAACATCCTTGGCCATAAGGGAAATGCAAATCTAAAAACCACAACAAATATCACTTCATATCCATTAGGATAGTAACAATCCAGAAAAAAGAGGAAACTAAAATTAATTATTGGAGAGGATGTGGAGAAGTTAGAACCCTTATACACTGCTGAGGGGGCTGTAAAATGGTGTAGCACTTTGGAAAACTTACCATATGACAAAGCAATTTTACTCCTAGCTATACACCTAAGAGTAATGAAAACATATAAAAACATACAAAGACTTGCACACAAATGTTCATAGCAGCATTTATGCTTAATAGCCAAAGATGGAGCAACCCAAACATTCATCAACTGATGAATGGAAAATAAACTGTGATATATCCAAGCAATGGGCTTCCCTGGTGGCTCAGCTATAAAGAATCTGCCTGTAGTGCACGGGCTGCAGGAGTCACGGGTCTGATCCCTGGGTCGGGAAGACCCCCTGGAGGAGGGCACGGCAGCCCACCCCAGCATTCTTGCCTGGAGAATCCCATGGACGGAGGAGCCTGGCGGGCTACAGTCCAGAGGGTCACAAAGACTCAGACATGATTGAAACAACTTAGCACAGCACAGCACGTCTATGTAATAGAATATTATTCAGCAGTAAAAAGAAAGGAAGTACTGATACCTGCTACAGCATGAATAAACCATGAAAACACTGAGCAAAAAAAAAAAAGCCAGCCACCAAAGACCACATATTGTGTGATCCCCCAGATATGAAATGTCCACAAGTAAATTCATAGAGACAGAAAGATGACTGGTGGTTGTCTAAGGCTGGAGGCAGAATGAGGTGTCAGGGGTAATCAGTACCAGGTTTCTTTTGGAGGAGATACAAATGACCTAAAATGAGACAGTGATGGTTACACAACTCTGTGAAGAACTTTAATTCACGTGAAATGAATGAACTGCATTGGCGTGTAAATTACATCTCAATAAAGTTGTTATAAAACTGATGGAATACAGGTTTTACAACACTTTAAAGCTGGAACTACGTTTGGCATTTACAAGAGTAGGCGTGACTTAACTAAAGAGTATACTTTACTTTTGAGCACAGAAGCGGAGTTTTAGACGAAATGTTCTCACGAAGAAATTATGGTCTCCCTCACTTCTCATCATTCCTAGTTGCCTACCTTTGTCCTTGTTTAGAGATAGACTTGAAACACAGGGCCAGGGTTAATAGAATGTTAGAGTGGGAAGCTGAAACTCCTATCCTTTGGCCACATGATGGGAAGAACTGACTCACTGGAAAAGACCCTGATGCTGGGAAAGATTGAAGGTAGGAAGAGAAGGGGATGACCAAGGATGAGATGGTTGGATGGCATCACCGACTCTAAGGACATGAGTCTGAGTGAACTCCAGGAGTTGGTGATGGACAGGGAGGCCTGGTGTGCTGCAGTCCAAGGGGTTGCAAAGAGTCGGACACGACTGAGCGACTGAACTGAACTGAGAGTGGGACGAGATGAAGAAACAATCATTTTAGAGGAAGGAAGTTAAGCTCCAGAGAGAATAAATATCTTCTCCAAGATCAGAAAGGTAAGGAGAAGGAGAATCAGAGGTTGCCAGGCCAAAGGTTTGTTTTTATTCTGCGGCAGCACCATACAGAATAGAGAGCCGTGAGTGGCATTTTCCAAGGTGGCCCCAGCCCAGAGCTCTGCACAACTGAGCCTCCTGCATGGAAAGGAAATCCCATTCAAAGTCTGAGAAGGACAGGCATGAGGCTCAGTCCTTCAGTAAGCACTGACAGCTCCCAGCCACGCCCTAGGCACTGTGGGAATAAAGACACACTTTTTTTTTCTTAAGACAGAAGAGAAGTGGGAAATTTAGATTTGGGTCTCTAACTATGAAGAGTTAGGCTGTCATGACGTTGATCTCCTGGACTGGGCACCTCCATTGATGGTGGTTTAGTCACTAAGTCGTGGCTGACTCTTGTGACCCTATGGACTGTAGCTCGCCAGGCTCCTCTGTCCATGGGATTCTCCAGGCCAGAACACTGGAGTGGGTTGCCATTCCCTTCTCCAGGGGATCTTCCTGACCCAGGAGTTGAACCTGGGTCTCCTGCACTGCAGGCAGACTCTTTACCCACTGAGCCACCAGGGAAGCCCAGTCACCTCCATCACCCAGGCCCTAAGCAGAGACAGAGCAAATGGGGTATTGAAATTGAATCCTCCCTGCAACCTACTCAGCAAACCCATCTGTTTCCACCTTCCGTTCTTCCCCAGACCCTTGCCTTTGAGACCCTGAGCGATCTCACCCAACGGAGGCCTTCAGTGACACCCTGTGATCTTCTGTCCATGGAAATGTGCATTCAGAACTGATTTTGTTTCCCCCGTGTTCCCAAGAGTTGACGACGCAGCATAACTTCAGTTAAATCATTACCCGTGATTCAATTTAAACACTGGTATGAACACAATGCTTTAAAAAAATAATCAAGCCAGTCTGTTTAGATAAGAATTTTTGACCCCCAAAGTTAATTTTTTACTTCTATATTCCTCTGCTACCTTCCTTTTGCAATTTCCCTCTATTTCAGAAAGTCTGAACTGCCTGAGAGAAGACTGGCTCCCTTCCAAGGGGATATTTTATTAACAGGTGGTGAAGAGAAGTGTATCTAAAAGTCAGTGAAATGCAGGATTGATTTTTACTCTTCTATTACTTCTGACTGACGAGGAGAAACGGCCGTGCTGGGCCTGGGGCTGGTTTAAGCGGGCTAGAAACTCAGGGATACTGTTTGACATCACTATTACTGCTCTACTCTCTAAAAAAAAATTTTTAAGTTTTTTTTTTTTAACTGCTTCACTGAATTTCTCTGCAAACTATTATCTTCTTACATAAGTTGGTAAGAAAGTACATGGCCCTTTTAGATTCTCAGAGCAAGTCATTTAAAAATAAGTTGAAAGAATTTTTGAAGCTTATAGGAATGCGTTCATTCCATCTGTCTTGGCTGCCACCAGATAGAAACTGCCTTCAAAGAGAAAGAGGTCCCGACAGACACATACCCACCACTATGTATAAAACAGGCAATAAGGACCTGCTGCAGAGCACAGGGAACTCTACCCAGCACTCCGTAACGGCCAATATGGGAAAAGAACATGAAAAAAAGTGGACATGCATATAAACTGACTCACTTTGCGGTGCACTGAAACTTTGCTGAAACTAACACAACATTGTAAATCGACTATACTCCAATAAAAACTTAAAAAAGGAAAAGAAAACAAGTTTTCTCTCCACCATGTGGGACTGTGAGATAGAGGTTCTCTCTTTTTTTTTTTAATTGGAGTATGGTTGCTTTACAATGTTAATTTCTACTGCACAGTAAAGTGAATCAGCCATGTGTACACACATCTCCGCCTTTTTGGGATTTCCTTCCCATGTGGGTCACCATGGAGCACTGGGTCAAGTGCCCTGTGCTAAACAGCAGGTCCTCATTAATCCCCTGTTTTATACCCAGCAGTGTGTGTATGTCGACCCCAACCTCTGAAATAGAGAGTTTTGCACGTGGTAGTGACAAAAGCGTGCACTCGCTTTCCTCCTTCGGCAACCAGCCTGTATGTGCTCCAGGTTCATTTAACAAGGCTCTTTCAGACTTTGTATTCATTTAGCCATTAGTTAGCATTTATCCCTGGTTGAGAGTGAGGGGGCAAAGGTGGTGATTTGCGAATCCATCTAATTTCTAATTTGCTGGTCCTTCTAGAAGTAGTTTTGGGGAAAGAGGATAAAACTAAAAAAATTGTGGGGTTCCAGTTTTTTTAGTGTCACAAATTGGCAAATTTCACCTGTCTGTGGGATTGACCAGGCTTTGATGGACTACACACTCTTTGGAGAGAAGGCAGAGATCAAATTGCCAACATCTGCTGGATCATGGAAAAAGCAAGAGAGTTCCAGAAAAACATCTACTTCTGCTTTATTGACTATGCCAAAGTCTTTGACTGTGTGGATCACAATAAACTGTGGAAAATTCTGAAAGAGATGGGAATACCAGACCACCTAACCTGCCTCTTGAGATAGCATTTTCAAAAGCAGAGACATTACTTTGCCGACTAAGGTCCGTCTAGTCAAGGCTATGGTTTTTCCTATGGTCATGTATGGATGTGAGAGTTGGACTGTGAAGAAGGCTGAGCGCTGAAGAATTGATGCTTTTGAACTGTGGTGTTAGAGAAGACTCTTGAGAGTCCCTTGGACTGCAAGGAGATCCAACCAGTCCATTCTGAAGGAGATCAGCCCTGGGATCTCTTTGGAAGGAATGATGCTAAAGCTGAAACTCCAGTACTTTGGCCACCTCATGCAAAGAGTTGACTCACTGGAAAAGACTCTGATGCTGGGAGGGATTGGGGGCAGGAGGAGAAGGGGACGACAGAGGATGAGATGGCTGGATGGCATCACTGACTCGATGGACGTGAGTCTGAGTGAACTCCGGGAGATGGTGATAAACAGGGAGGCCTGGCGTGCTGCGATTCATGGGGTCGCAAAGAGTCGGACACGACTGAGCGACTGAACTGAACTGAACTGAGGGAGGCAGGGAAGGAATTCCTGGTGGAAAGGAGCTTTTTGGCCTCACATCTCCCTAGGCCAGAGGTCGGGCTTTCTGGTGAGGACATCGCTTTCCTTTTTCTTAATTATTTTTATTTTTAATTTAAATATATGTATATTTTAAAATTCTACAGTGCTGTGGTTTCTGCCACACAACAGCCCACAGTAGCCGTAACTGTATGTGGGTCCCCTCCTTCCCTAGCCAGCCCCCCTGCCCTCACCCCAGCCCTCCGGGTCATCACAGACTGGGCATCCTGTGCTCCAGGCACGTTCTCACCAGCTGTGCATCTTACACCCGACAGTGTATACACGCGGACGCTACTTCCTCCGTTCGTCCCACTCTCCCCCGCTGCATGCACAAGTCCACCCTCTCCCCCCGCGGAGGACACCGCTCTGAAAGAAGAGCAGAGACTATCTGGAAGCTCCAAGGACTCTTCAGAGCAGCGATTCACTCACTGCTTCCCTCTTTCACAGCAAAGCTTGGCAGATGTTAACGGGTCCCCAGGGCGTCCCGTCAAATGCAGGCCCGGGGCCAGCAGGGCTGGGTGGGGGGCTGAGACCCTGCGTGTCTAACAAGCTCAGAGGGCTGTCGACGGGGCTGGGCCAGGGCCCACGCCTGGAGAGTGGGGTTCTGAAGAGATGGAGCGAGGTACAAGAAAAGAAAACTCTGTGGGGCTGAGTGACAGACGTCACTTAGGGCCGATAATGTATTAGGGGCTCATTTTTCTGTTCCTAAAAGGCAGCAGCTGTGTCGGGCTGATGGCTTTGGAGCTCTGGTCGGCTGTTTTCCCAGGCTCCGGACCCTGTAACTTTGACAGAAGGCTGAAATGATGGTCTTTAGTTTACATTCAATTGCTTTCGGGCATTAAAAAAAAAGAACAACTTCCTTCTCCCCAACTGCAATCTCATTAACTCTCAGTGAGTTAAATATTTTCAACTCTTTCAGGCCACTCGGTAGGGTACCAGTTCATGCATTGGCTGCTAATAATTTAGCTCTTGCTTTCAATTTCCTCCATCAAACCTATTATAAACGGCAAAATTGACTGAGTCAACACTCCTCTCCTTCCCTCACACTGAGTAAATCTCGTATCAGTAGCCTGAAAGAATATCCAACTGATGGCCGAGCTGTGACTTAAGTCTAGGGAGAATCAGACTCACACTGTTCAATAAGAAAAACCCAACTCCGAACCCACAGTAACACAAAGGTGATGTTTAGATAGAGCCTCAGATACCTATGTGGCATGGCCTTTAATCCTCAAATATGTTACATACTATACATATTCTAAAGAGAAAAGAATTCTTGCAAGTAGTATTTTTTAATTTTTCTGTTTTGTTTATATTAACTTCTTTTTTCTGCCATGCCACACGACTCGTGGGATCTTCGCATGTGTGTGTGCTAAGTTGCTTCAGTCCTGTCTGACTCTTTGTGACCCCACGGACTATAGCCCGTCAGGCTCCTCTATCCATGGGATTCTTCAGGCAAGAATACTGCAATGGGTTGCCACGCCCTCCTCTAGGGGATCTTCCTGACCCAGGGATTGAACCTGTGCCTCTCGCGTCTCTTGCATTGGTAGGCCGGTGCGATTACCACTGTGCCACCTGGGGCCTGACAAGATATTGAATCCTGCCCCTTGCAGGGCAAAGTCCTAACCACTGGACCACCAGGGAAGTCCCTGTACATGGTTTTTATACAAGTACTTATAATGCAAATATTAACTGAGAACGTATTTATCTGTATTCTGAGAAGCTCAATATCACATTTTACTTTCAAAATACATTGACGTCAATAGGGCAGAAGAGTTAAATTTTAGGCTTTCAATTCTAAGAAATCATTTCGCATACACCAGAGAGCTTCTACCTAACACCTCACCGGCTGTCCCACAACGTTGCTACCACTTCCCTGAAATTTAAGCAGATTTCATTTAGCACATTATCTTAGTGGCATTTTAGAATGTACTACATGGTGCACTCTGTCATTTGAAGAGCAACATATATAGGAAAGTTAAAATGACAGGCTTATCTATCTGTGACTTACCTATCTAAAATCAAGCTGAAGTTACTATTTCTTGTTTGCTTGCACACTAAGAAAATAAATCTACTGGTTTAAAGTCTAAAGCTAACATCATCAGGAGCATCAGAGAGTTCAGAGATGATCGGAAAAATTGCCCTAAAAAACAATTTACTCTCAATTATATGCATTAATGTGGGGAGTAGCAGCACAGAAAATGTTCAAACCATCGTGTTGGTTTTATAATAATGCTCATGGTTTTCTTTTGCACCAGACTTTTTTTCATTTTCTTAACAGGTCATACAGACTAATATTTAAATAATTGGTCCCTGTTCCTTTCAGCTCAGTTCAGTTCAGTCACTCGGTCGTGTCCGACTCTTTGCGACCCCATGAACCGCAGCACGCCAGGCCTCCCTGTCCATCACCATCTCCCGGAGTTCACTCAGACTCACGTCCATCAAGTCCGTGATGCCATCCAGCCATCTTATCCTCTGTCGTCCCCTTCTCCTCCTGCCCCCAATCCCTCCCAGCATCAGAGTCTTTTCCAATGAGTCAACGCTTCACATGAGGTGGCCAAAGTACTGGAGTTTCAGCTTTAGTATCATTCCTTCAACCTACCCCAATCTAACTAAGCAGGGAGAACATGAAGGTTTTACTTCATATTTCACTAAATAATTGTGAAGAACTTGCCTGCCAATGCAGGAGACAGGGGTTCGATTCCTGGGTCGGGAAGATCCCCTGGAGGAGGGCACAGCCACCCACTCCAGTATTTTTGTCTGGAGAATCCCACCGACAGAGGAGCTTAGTGGGTTACAGTGCAAGGGTCACAAAGAGTCGGACATGACTTAGCAACTAAACAATAGCAACAACAGTCCTTTCAAATAGACCATTTTCTAGGCAACGGTACAGATTTTCAAATGGCTCTACAATCTTCAAAAAGTTAAAAACCACTGCTAAGAAAGGAATTTAAATCATCACAAAAAGACTAATTCGCAGAACTGCTTTGGAGAAGTTGACCGCAATCTTGGGTCTTGGAGTGAGGCAGTCCTGGGTTCCAGTCTGCATTCTGCCACTCATATACTGTACCACCTCAGGCAAGTTACTTAACCTCTCTGAGCTAAAGTTTCTTTCTCTCTAAAGTGGGATAAGGCTGGTGCCTACTTTGCTGGGTCCTTGTGAAGACTGAGTATAATGTTTGTAAAGAACTTGCAACCTAGCTATTATATCGCATATGCTCAAGAAATAGTTCAGTTCAGTTCAGTTCAGTCACACAGTTGTGTCTGACTCTTTGTGACCCCATGGACTACACCACACCAGGCCTCCCTGCCCATTGCCAACTCCCGGAGTTTACTCAAACTCATGTCCATTGAGTCAGTGATGCCATCCAACCATCTCATCCTCTGTTGTCCCCTTCTCCTCCCGCCTTCAACCTTTCCCAGCATCAGGGTCTTTTCCAATGAGTCAGTTCTTGGTATCAGGTGGCCAAAGTATTGGAGTTTCAGCTTCAACATCAGTCCTTCCAATGAATATTCAGGACTGATTTCCTTTAGGATGGATTGGTTGGATCTCCTTAGCTGTTACTATAATTACTATTATTTGCTTTATTAGCATTGTAAAACAACACTCTGAAGACAGAGGCTTTATCTACCAAGCAATGAGGCATATTATTCTAAATCTTCTTGCAGTTGGCTAATAAAACAGACATGTGGCTAATAAACAATGATTAAGCAAAAACAAGATTGGGAGCTGAATGTGGCTCAGAATATGAACTCCTTATTGCCAAATTCAGACTTAAACTGAAGAAAGGGAAAACCACTAGACCATTCAGTTATGACCTAAAATAACTCCCTTACGATTATACAGTGGAAGTGAAAAACACATTCAAGGGATTAGATCTGATAGAGACAATGCCTGAAGAACTATGGACGGAGGTTCGTGACATTGTACAGGAGACAGGGATCAAGACCATCCCCAAGAAAAAGAAATGCAAAAAAGCAAAATGGCTGTCTGAGGAGGCCTTAAAAATAGCTGTGAAAAGAAAAGAATTGAAAAGCAAAGGAGGAAAGGAAAGATACACCCATTTGAATGCAGGATTCCAAAAAATAGCAAGGAGAGATAAGAAACCCTTCCTCAGTGATCAGTGTAAACAAATAGAGGAAAACAATAGAATAGAAAAGACTAGATATCTCTTCAAAAAAATCAGAGATACCAAGGGAACATTTCATGCAAAGATGGGTTCAATAAAGGACAGAAATGGTATGGACCTAACAGAAGCTGAAGATATTAAGAAGAGGTGGCAAGAATACTCAGAAGAACTATACAAAAAAGATCTTCACGGCCGAGATAATCACGATGGTATGATCACTCACCTAGAGCCAGACATCCTGGAATGTGAAGTCAAGTGGGCCTTTGGAAGCATCACTATGAACAAAGCTAGAGGAGGTGATGGCATTCCAGTTGAGCTATTTCAAACCCTAAAAGATGATGCTGTGAAGGTGCTGCACTCAATATGCCAGCCAATTTGGAAAACTCAGCAGTGGCCACAGGACTGGAAAAGGTCAGTTTTCATTCCAATCCCAAAGAAAGGCAATGTCAAAGAATGCNGGCATTCCAGTTGAGCTATTTCAAACCCTAAAAGATGATGCTGTGAAGGTGCTGCACTCAATATGCCAGCCAATTTGGAAAACTCAGCAGTGGCCACAGGACTGGAAAAGGTCAGTTTTCATTCCAATCCCAAAGAAAGACAATGTCAAAGAATGCTCTAACTACCGCACAACTGCACTCATCTCTCACGCTAGTAAAGTGAAAGTGAAAGTGAAGTCGCTCAGTCATGTCCGACTCTTTGCGACCCCATGGATTGTAGCCTACCAGGCTCCTCTGTCCATGGGATTCAAGTAATACTCAAAATTATCCAAGCCAGGCTTCAACAGTATGTGAACTGTGAACTTCCAGATATTCAAACTAGATTTAGAAAAGGCAGAGGAACCAGAGATCAAATTGCCAACATCTGTTGGATCATTTAAAAAGCAAAAGAGTTCCAGAAAATCATCTATTTCTGCCTTATTGATTATGTCAAAGCCTTTGACTGTGTGGATCACAATAAACTGTGGAAAAGACTTCAAGAGATGGGAATACCAGACCACCTGACCTGACTCCTGAGAAATCTGTATGCAGGTCAGGAAGCAACAGGTAGAACTGGACATGGAACAACAGACTGGTTTCAAATAGGAAAAGGAGTACATCAAGGCTGTATATTGTCACCCTGCTTATTTAACTTACATGCAGAGTACATCACGAGAAACGCTAGACTGGAAGAAACACAAGCTGGAATCAAGATTGCCGGGAGAAATATCAATAACTTCAAATATGCAGATGACACCACCCTTATGGCAGAAAGTGAAGAGGAACTAAAAAGCCTTTTGATGAAAGTGAAAGTGGAGAAAGAAAAAGTTGGCTTAAAGCTCAACATTCAGAAAACGAAGATCATGGCATCCAGTCCCATCACTTCATGGGAAATAGATGGGGAAACAGTAGAAACAGTGTCAGACTTTATTTTTTTGGGCTGCAAGATCACTGCAGATGGTGACTGCAGTCATGAAATTAAAAGACGCTTACTCCTTGGAAGAAAAGTTATGACCAACCTAGAGAGCATATTCAAAAGCAGAGACATTACTTTGCCGACTAAGGTCCATCTAGTCAAGGCTATGGTTTTTCCTGTGGTCATGTATGGATGTGAGAGTTGGACTGTGAAGAAGGCTGAGCGCTGAAGAATTGATGCTTTTGAACTGTGGTGTTGGAGAAGACTCTGAGAGTCCCTTGGACTGCAAGGAGATCCAACCAATCCATTCTGAAGGAGATCAGCCCTGGGATCTCTTTGGAAGGAATGATGCTAAAGCTGAAACTCCAGTACGTTGGCCACCTCATGCGAAGAGTTGACTCACTGGAAAAGAATCTGATGCTGGGAGGGATTGGGGGCAGGAGGAGAAGGGGATGACAGAGGATGAGATGGCTGAATGGCATCACTGAGTCAATGGATGTGAGTCTGAGTGAACTCCGGGAGATGGTGATGGACAGGGAGGCCTGGCGTGCTGCGATTCATGGGGTAGCAAAGAGTTGGACACGACTGAGCGACTGAACTGACTGAACTGATTGTACCTTTACAAAGAGTTAACATTTTATTTGATCTAAACACATCAATCCAAAAAAAGCCAAAAAATCACACAAGTGACAGCCACAGTCCTGGAATAAGTGACTCAAGTCAAATAGAACAGACAGTTATGAGAAGGAGATGGTTTTCTTGAGAAGTCTCAGACGTGAAGTCCTTTGAAATAAATAGAACTATCACCTGTAGCATTTCAGGAGCAAGGTATTGGTAAGATCACAACCCAGTCCAAACTATTAAATGTCAGGGAAATACCTACATGATTAAAATTGTTTTACAGAAATAAGTAGCAAGGAAATCAGATTACTCGAAGCCTCAGAATCCAAACAGAACAAAACACATTCTAGACTCCTGCTTTCCGTCCTGGGTCTAAAAGAAATGTGCAACATCCCACTTTTCAGGAGCCTGCAAAACAGAGAGGGGAGACGATTCTTCTTTCCTCCTGCTCAGATTGTTCCCCTGGAACTAGTGGGCTCCTTGGCTGCCAACGAGAAGTTTCCTCGAGGTGCTTTTTAAAAGGCATTGAAAGGCGGTAGCGGTGACCCAGAAGCCTGGGAAAAATACCCAGTTTCTCAGGCTACCAGCCCTACCCCCTTCTGGGCAAGGCACCTAGCCCAGTGGCGCTAGTCCCCAAAGCTGATCTGCTTCTGTGCAGGAGCGAGAAGCTTTTTTCCACCCACGTCGTCGGGTAACCCCGCTCCCGCCGGGGAGTCGGGTTACAGAACCTGGCTTCCCTCCTGGACAGAGGAGGGGTGCTCATCCACAGGATCTGTTGAGGCTCAGCGATTGACAAAGAGATTGCCTTGGCCTGATTAGTAAGAGCTTGGGCCTGTTTTCTGTAGCAAAGGCTCCTTATGAGGGGAGGAAGAAGTAGCTGAAACCTTAACAGAATGTTAAACGGATTAAGATTTCTGCATAACTTTGTTCGTAGAATAAGCATTTTAAAGGAGGTGGGAAAGAGCTCTCTTTACACCATCTCATTTTAAAATTTGATAATCATCTGTACAGACCCTCCCAACTATCTTTTTAAAAGCACAGGTAATAATGTTACTGTTACATGAAGGAAGCTTAAAAGTCAAGTATGCTACCGACTACAGTAGGTCCCCTACAGACGAATGAGTTCTGTTTCCAGAGCATGTAAGTCCCATAATGTTAGCCTAGGCCCAGCTAACACAATCAGCTGTGTACCACTGTACTGCAATAGGTTTATAATACTTCTCACACAAACAATACATAAAAACAAACACAACAAAAAAACATTTCTAATCTTACAGTAGAGTATCTTGAGAAGTACACGAGTACCAACTACATCACTTGTGCACTTGCTTCAGAACGCCCTGGGCTTGGAACAAAGATGCCACACTACTGTACTATATACAGTACGGTACAGTAAAGTGCACACAAACACAACCACACACATAACAATGTACACCAGACACGCGAACTAACATGACTGGACATGCGAACACAGCTCCCATCTTTGAATGTACACAACTTGAAGGTTCACATGTAGGGAACTTACTGCACTGTATATAAAACAGGTCACTAATGCTGCTGCTGCTGCTAAGTCGCTTCAGTCATGTCCAACTCCGTGTGACCCCATGGACGGCAGCCCACCAGGCTCCTCCATCCCTGGGATTCTCCAGGCAAGAACACTGGGGCGGGTTGCCATTTCCTTCTCCAATGCATGCATGCATGCAAAGTCACTTCACTCATGTCCGACTCTGTGCGATCCCACGGATAGCAGCCCACCAGGCTCGTCTGTCCACGGAATTCTCTAGGCAAGAGTACGGGAGTGGGTTGCCATTGTCTTCTCCAAGATGACTAATAAGGACCTACATATTGCACAGGGAACTCTACCCAATACTTTGTAACAACTTATGTGGTGAAAGGATCTAAAAAAGAGTGGATATATGCATATGTATGGGCTTCCCAGGTGGCGCTAGCGGTAAAGAATCTGCCTGGCAACGCAGGAGACCCAAGAGATGCAGATTTGATTCCTGGGTCAGGAAGATCCCCTGGAATAGAACATGGCACCCCACTTCAGTAATTTTGCCTGGGAAATTCCACGGACAGAGGAGCCTGGCGAGCCACAGTCCATAGGGTCATAAAGAGTTGAACACACACACACACACACACACACACACACACACACATAATGAACAAACACGGATGCAGAACTACTCGTGTGGGTCACATTCAGGTAGCCACACCACCACACAGGAGGCTAATGACGTGATCTGTTAAATGGTATGCTTTATGAAAGAATTGCTGACAGTTTTAACGTGTCCAAGAACATCCTTAAGAAATGGCTGTGTTAACTTGGTAAATATGGTGCTTTTCCACACAAATAAAGATAAATCTATATCATTAAATTTTGGTCCAAATGATCAATGTTGATGACAGTCTTTAAAGTCTGACCTTAATATTTTACTTAACATAATATTGCTACTTTAGCTTTAATTCCTATTTATCTGATATATCAACGTTCATCCCATTACACTCAAAGTTTTTGAGACTGTCTTTTAGGTATGATGTTTGTAACAGTATATATACAGCTGGAGCTCAAATTTTTATGCATTCTGGCCACCTTTGTCTTCAAGCTGGAGAGTTCAGTTCTCCTTTTTACTGTGGTTAAATATATATTTGGACCTATTCCAACTGGACCTATTTCTTGACGTTATATTTTCTATTGGCCATGCTTCTTTCTTGGTCCTTTTCCCCATTCTCTTCTGCTATCTATTGAATTGATCACATTTTCTTTATTTCCTACCTCTGGTTTATAAGTTATTCTATTTCTAAGAAGTTCATCCCCAAATCTGTATACCAACCAAAATCTAAAGAGAATCACTATCTCTATTCTTCTCTACAATAATAGATGGAATGTGGAAGATACTACTTCCATTTCCCCTTCACTCCATGCTATTATGGCGCAACAGTTAAGTTCTATATTATTTTTTACAAACATTCATCAAAAACTCTTACTATTACTGTGGCTGCGATCGTTTTACCAACAGTGCTTATTAAAATTTCCCGTAATGTTTACCAATTTCTTTGCTCGTTGTTGTCCCCATTCTTCCTGCTTAATTTTCTTCTCCTTCAAGTGTATCTCTTAACAGTTCTTTCCGCAAGGTTAATTAGCCCAGTCTGATTTATTTGGACAGGTTTTTAACTTGCCCCCAGTTTTGAGTTCTCCCTTAGCCAGCCCAGAATTGGGGGTTGAGGACTTTGCTCAACATTTTGAAAATCACATTCTGCTGCTATCCAGCCATTGCTGTTGCTGGGTGGAGGTTACCTGGCTGTTTGAGGATGGTCACTGTGCAAGTAATGCCATCCCCACTCCCTTTACATCTGACAGGCTGCATTCTCATCCTGCCCAGGACTCAGAGTTGTCTTTTCGTTTCATCTGCCACATCCTAGCTGTATGCTGGGCAACTTTATCACTGCTATCTTCAAGCTCAGTCATTTTTTTTTTTTTTTTCCCATCCATGTTTAGTCTGTTCTTTTACCAGACATTTTTAGATAGTTTTTTGGTTTTTATTTTTATCAAATGTATACTTCCACATAAAGTATCAAATAGTTTTATAAGACGTACTATGGAAAGCTTCTCTCCCAACTCCTCCTCCCGTCTCCTCCACTATCCCTACGGATAACCATCCTGAGGGCTTTCATGTACTTAAGGAAAAGAAGGCTTTAACCCCCATGTTCCTGATGGCATGAATGTTATCACCCAACATTTCAGTTTCAGGCAGCACCTACTTCTTTACCATCAGAGAGGAGCTGACTCTGACTCTCATCCTCTCTGATGGTAAAGAATAGGTGCTGCCTGAAACTGAAATGTTGGGTGATAACATTCATAAGGTTGAGCATAATTCAGGGTGAAAAAGAGGAAATTGAAAGTTGATCAGTCGTGTCTTACTCTTTATGACCCCATGGACTATATAATTCATGGAATTCTCCAGGCCAGAATACTGGAGTGGGTAGCCGTTCTCTTCTCCAGGGGATCTTCCCAACTCAGGGATCGAACCCAAGTCTCCTGCATTGCAGGTGGGTTCTTTTCCAGCTGAGCCACAAGGGAAGCCCAAGAATACTAGAGTGGGTAGCCTATCCCTTCTCCAGAGGATCTTCCTGACCCAGGAATCAAACTGAGGTCTCCCGCTTTGTAGGCAGATTCAGGTACCCCTGGTTCAATATCTTTAGGTCCTTATTCCTGGGAAGCTCAGATTTTCCAGAAAAATGCCTTTTTCAAACTGCTGCCTGCAAAGTGAAGGCCCAGCTGCTAGGATTCTGGAAACCTAGTGGGGTAGGAGGCCTGAGAGTCATGTGTCCAGTATACATACATTTACCTAATTCACACACACACACACACACACAAACACACACAGACGCCCGTGACTTTCCCAGTCTTACTACTACTAATTCTTCAAAACAGACCCAGCAGTACCTCCTCTGGGAAGGTCTCCATGATCTTCCCAGTAGACACCCAGTCTGAGCTAACTCATAGAACCCAGAGTTTCCCTCTGTCTTTGCAGGTATCCCCCTGCCTCTGTAATTGTCTAGTTAGATATCTGTCCTTCTCCAAAATCAGTTCTATGCAATTACAGATAGAACTATAGTCACAGAACTATACCACAGGACACTGTGCTCTGGGCACTGGGACTAGTACTTGATAAACTCGATAGATTTATGAGTTATTAAATCAATTCTGGAGGCAGCCCAGTTAAGGGAGCTGCTCTTCCATGCAGGAGCCACACAGGAGGCAGGAAAGGACTTCAGGTAAACTCCACTGTCACAAACCTTGGGCATCAGCATTAGGGCTACCCCTTGCTGTGCAATTCCCCAACAGAACATGGCACCCAAGTAAGCTTTTTCTCTCGGTTGTGTTGTATTCCTTATCACATTTGTACATGTATCTCAGGGAGAGCATTCAACCGACTTCTTAGGAGTATAATGAAATATCTCTGAAAATAATCACTAGTGCTTTAAAATATGAAGGTTTCAGGTACATGCAAAACAATCAAACTGCATTGTTACTAAGGAAAACTCAGGTACAAAGAAATCAGGCAAGAAGTAGCTGCTAGATATTAGTACATATTGTTGACATTTAGAAGAAAGTGTTGAAGAGCAACAGTCTATGAGCAGGTTCTGTGCTGGTAAAGATGAGATATGGGTGAAAATAGGAAATAGTTTGGGTAACTGACTTTTATAACCACCTTATCTGTGACAGGCAGAATCTTGGAGAATCTACATAAGTCTTTCAGTGAGCAAAGGGGAAATAACCAAGCCATCTGACGAAGGCTGATACTTCCAATGAATGAAGTCAGTGTTTTCCATAGTCACAGAATGTTTTTAAAGCCAGAGTATCTGTGAGTCCAGCCTCCCCGCCAAGGTGTGAATGCTATTGCTGATGGTCCCACTGGAGGGCCATCTGGGTCCTAAGACTGTCCTCCCAAAGCTGACACCCTAGCACTGTTCCTGGACCCAGGAACTGATAAGATAGGTTTTAATACTCCCGAGTCACAGTGTGACCCACCCTAACTTTACCCACTGCTCCTAGTTTTGAGTATCACAAAAGTCCACACACCAGACACAAGCAAGATGCTCTACAAACACTACCCCTTTCCGCTCTTTGGAACAACCCTATGAGAAAAGGAGTGTGTCTGTTTCAAAAATGAAGGAACTCAGTCACGAGAATCTGGGGATGTCACTCAGGTCTCGCAGTCACTAAGCGGAGAGGCGGGAACAGCAGAAACACAGCATCACGCGCTAGTTAGGAACATGGGCTCCGATGCAGCTGCCTGAATCTGAAGCCCAGCCCTACCACTTCCGAGCTTTGCGACCTTAGGCAAGTTGCTCAGCCTCTCTGAATTATGAGACTGTTTTGTTTTGTTTTTTTTTTTTGATGAGGATTAAATGAGGTTTTATGTGTAAAGGGACTTCCCTTGTGGCTCAGCTGGTAAAGAATCCACCTGCAATGTAGGAGACCTGGGTTCCATCCCTGGATTGGGAATATCCCCTGGAGAAGGGAAAGGCTGCCCACTCCAGTATTCCGTCCAGGAGAATTCCATGGGGTTGCAAAGAGTCGGACACAACTGAGCGACCTTCAGTTCATATGTGTAAAACATTTGCAACAGTGCCTGGTACTTAGCACCATAGAAAACACAGAAAAGGATGGCAGAATTCTCAAATCAAATCCAGGTTTATCCGGTTCCAGTGTATACACTCAGCCAAGACTCTTCAGCATGTTAATCTCTCAAGGGTTGGAAGGCAGGACTAACTACATCCTTGAAGATTTTCTCTTCTCCATATACTCTTCTGTCCTCCACGGCCCCTAATATTACCTGGTTGCCAGAATTCTTTTCATCCTTCTGGCTTTTGACCTAACTGAAAGAATGAAATGCAAAATTGCTTCCATACTTCAGGAGATGACAGCCATCTTCCCAGATCTGAGCAAGGTTTTCCTTCTAACTCAGCAGTTTCTCTGGAGAAGGCAATGGCACCCCACTCCAGTACTCTTGCCTGGAGAATCCCATGGACAGAGGAGCCTGGTGGGCTGCAGTCTGGGGTCACTAAGAGTCGGACATGACTGAGCAACTTCACTTCTGCTTTTCAATTTCATGCATTGGAGAAAGAAATGGCAACCCACTCCAGTGTTCTTGCCTGGAGAATCCCAGGGATGGGGGAGCCTGGTGGGCTGCCGTCTATGGGGTCGCACAGAATCGGATGCGACTGAAGCGACTTAGCAGCAGCAGCAGTACTTTCTCAGCACCACCTGGGATCTCACTCAAAATATGGCCTCTCCAGCTCCAATGAAGACCAGCTGAATCAGAAGCCCTACAGATGGGCCCAGCAGTCTTATGTCAATAAGCCCTCCAGATGATAAGAACCATTGTTTTCATCGACTCATGATCACGGTAGAAGTTGAGACATCACACTGCTTGTCAGCTCATACTAAACTGACGATGGGTGGTCTCCTGGAATTTGGGCCTCCAACCTGTATTTACTGTAGCGTTGTGCTTTTAACCCTCCTTTGGGTCTTCTTGATCCGGAGCTGCTTCTCCAGCCCCTCAAGATCTCTCTGAATCCACTCTGGGGTGGGGGTTCCTGGTTCTCCCCTCCAGCTCTGTCACTCTGAACATCTGATGAGCATGTCATTCGTGTCTCCACAGTGTCACCCACAGCTCCCACCCAGAGCTGGGGCAGAAGGCTGGGGGTCCTTGGCAGACCCTCCTCCTCTGGCCTGACATTAGTCCACGAGAACATCAGTTCAACTTGTGAAATTTCCTATTATCACCCTGCGTATCTCCACTTTGCCCAACAGGAAACCATGAGAGACTAGCTTTGCTTTAAAACCCTGAATAAAAGCTTTAAAAAAAAATCCCTGATGAACAGAGCAGCTTTTGATAGGCTTCTTAAGTTTAATTTTTTCTACTCCTTCTTCTCCTCCAAGAAGAACTGGTCTGGAAGCAGGCACATCTCAAAGCTTTCATAGTAAATGCAAAGCTCTGCTTTTCCTTTCATTTTACACTAAAAATTTCTTTTCCAGATATTTCTACTCTACCATAGTCCTACACGGCAGGCTTTCTTTTTTTTTAACATTTTATAGAATTGGAAGTTAATGAATTTTTCCTAATGCCATATCAGCTACCTTAGTAGGGACAGTCATATTTATATTCAGGTCTGTCCAAGGTTCATATCATACCTGCTATGTTACATTAACACTATTGTGGCTGAAAATGGCAGGGAACTTTAAGAAGATGTTCATTATGATTTTTGAGACCCTCTTAACCCACCTTTTGTTCCAGAGAATATTAAATTCAATTACTGATGGTCAAAATAACACATATCACAGCTTCCAGGAAGGTGACCAGAGAAGGCAATGGCACTCCACTCCAGTACTCTTGCCTGGAGAATCCCATGGATGGAGGAGCCTGGTAGGCTGCAGTCCATGGGGTTGCTACTAGTCAGACACGACTGAGTTCACTTTCACTTTTCACTTTCATGCACTGGAGAAGGACATGGCAACCCACTCCAGTGTTCTTGCCTGGAGAATCCCAGGGATGGGGGAGCCCGGTGGGCTGCTGTCTATGGGGTCGCACAGAGTCAGACACGACTGAAGCGACTTAGCAGCAGCAGCAGGAAGGTGACATCTTAAAACATCCACAGGGATCTCGCACTTGGTCCCTTTCTACAAGAACCTTCTAAGCTATGAACACATGTGCATGTGTGTGTGCGCTCAGCCACTCAGTCATGTCTGACTCTCTGCAACCCCATGGACTATAGTCCGCCAGGCTCCTCTGCCCATGGGATTCTCCAGGCAAGAATACTGGAGTGGGTTGCCATGCCCTCCTCCAGGGGATCTTCCCGACCCAGGGACTGACCCTGCATCTCCTGCACTGCCGGCGGATTCTTTACTGCTGAGCCATGAGGGAAGCCCTATAAAGACATATCTAGCCACAGGCCATTTCATCCTGCGGAACAGCAGCCCCTGCAGAGGCAAGGCGCCTGTGCAGAGCCAGCTGTTTCCTACTGCCCTCTCTGCCGGTCGCTGGGCTTGCTGAAGAAAACGATTCCTCTCTCTCTGCGAAGAATGCCAACACCACATGTACAAAAGATTCTCTCATCAATTCCTGAGGACATTATAATCATTCATGTAATGTAAGCAATTATGACCTTCTAGGGTTGGTAGACCTGGAAGTTTGGTAGGTGAGTAATAATGAATAGGTCTTCTCACAGGGAGATTTCAATGAGTCCAATCAAACTAATTAACAAAGACTCAGTTTTACTTGGAATAAGAAACACACACTCTGTAGACCTTCCAACTTCAGCTTTGCACTGTTGGGCTCAAGTCCCAAACTTTCCATCTTCCCAGCTTGGGAGACCCAGCAGAAGCTGGACTGTGATCACCCACCTGCTTTATCTTCTCATATACCATCAATTTCCTTCCTGGTCTCCATGTTAAGGGGCTGGCCAAATCCTTCTGAGAGGATGATATTATAATTGAGAAAGTAAGCAGAGCATGAAGTTCAAATGACAAATTACATACACACATTTTTGCCATTTTAAAATATAATAGAAAATACTGTCTTCAATTCTGAGAACCTAGCATGTCCTCAAAAGAGTTTCAACAATCTTGATATTTCAGTTTTAAAGTAGTATGAATAATATATTTATATATTTGAGTGTCAAGACTCAGAAAACCAAAGAGACAATTAAAAAACAAAAGTTTACCTGTGCTTCGTTTTGTGATATCACAACAAACTTGCCAATATGGAAACACTCTTACACAGTCTCCCTGACTTACAAATGAGTTTTCTCATTTACCATTGACAAGAAAATGAACAAGTCTTCAGAACAAGTACAGTCTCCATTGAAGGGAGACTAAAGCCCAAGGCAACACAATGGGAAACTGTCTTGCAGATTTATCCTCCTTAGGTATGGACACAGGATTAAAAAACAAGACCTGACACTCCAGGCCATTACTCCTAATCATTAGCCCACAGCAGATACTACTAATCAATCACACACTACTGCCAAGCTCAGACACGTCAGCCAGCAAAACCTATTTCAACTGGCACAGAGCTACTTGACCTCAACTCTGGGGCAGATCGACTAGAACTGGCAGGATGAATGGCTGCTCTGATAGTTAAGGTTTCTTACGTGAAAAAGAGAAGGCTGCAGTCACTCAAATGCATCCAGCAAAGATTCTCTGACACTTCACAGGAAAAGTGCCTCTGATTTCTGGATGGAACCAAGGACTGGAGAGACCACGCACGCTCTGCATCACTGCCCGTGGAACTGGAGGCACAGGGAGGGGATCAAGCCTCAGGCACTTACAGATGGGCACGGCTGATTCAACCGGGTGAGTCTATCAGACCAGGGCGTGCTGAAACCTTTACCTGTCTTACTAATTTGAAAACGGTATATATGAAACCTGTCTAAAATGCTATGGATAGAAGAATGACTTAATACAATGAACGGTGCTTTTCAACTGAAAAAACCCCAACATCTATGATAAATCACACAGGAAAGCCATGGCACTAATATGTGGTTTTCTGCAGCTAATGTTCTAAAAACAAAATGTTCCTTTGGCACGGACCTCAAAATTTGTCATGTTCTCATTAGTCTTGAGAGCAACGGTGCTACTTCATACAATTCTAACCATCGTGCAACAAGGAGAGCCTGAAATGTCAGATTTCTTTCCAAACGAGCAAAAAATTGCAAACAACACATGATGACAAATACGAATATCTTCAAGTTCATATTATTCAAATTAATGTTTTATTTAAGTAAAAATACAATATGGAAAAACATCAAACCACAATGTTGAGGAACTGCAATTTATTCCACTCAGAAATAAAATGTAAGAGATTGTTATAAAGTGCTACCATTTATAACATCTGTAATATCGTTTCTCATATTGGTTTCCAATGATATATATTTAATATATACTCAACATATGTTCAAAATACATATGCTCATATATACTCAAATTATATAATTTGAACATATATATTCTCGAAGAGCTGTGCACGAGCAAAAAGGTTTTGGAACAAAGAAACAGGATAGTTTTAAAAACGGGCAAAACCACCTCCTTTAACCCCAACACCCAGTTAGAGATGGAGCACTAGTTTTCTCACCTTTTATAGCACGTCAAATTATTGTTTTAAATTTCCACCCAAACACAGCATCCTTAAAGAATATGGACATCATTGGTTTTTGTCTTCAATTTTAATAAAGAAGGTGTCTGGAGAGTTGACAGACTTATCATAGAAGAAAATAAAGAGAACACCTTCCATGGCTCCTTCACAGCGTATTTAAAATCCTGTTGCATGGAATCCTGCTTTGGTGGCTCCGTGGAGTCCTTCTAAGGCACCACTGGGGTACATAATCCTTGCAGCAAAGTCAGAGGCCCCGCAGCTGAGGAAGAAGGCGGGAACGGGCCTGGAAGCCTGCAGGGGAGGTCAGGATCGGCCCCGCAGGCCCCTCTGGGGCTCAGGGCCCGGCAGAGGTCCTGGTGGGGACACCAAGGCAGGGAGAGGAAGCGTGCCCTGTGAGCGCGGCCCACCCTGCCCCAAGCAGCCGCCTTCACAGAGCCAGCCTGGCCCAGGACAGGTCTCCCCACACGTGCTGAATCCCGACTCCCAAGGCCTCTGCGCCTGAGCCTCACACCGACTGGTGCTCCCAGAGTAACAAGCTTGCCTTCCTCCTCCCCGGGGGTTTAACATCTTCAGAAGGATTAACGCTACACAACTCACACAAGAAAGCTCTGGAAAGCTTCATTATCTCCCTCTCTTGGACACTCATGGAGCTTTGTGGCTTTTGCAAAGTAGATTTCCCTCCCCCAATCCATTGTATATTTATTTGGTAGCAATAAACTATCTGAAAATGAAATTAAGAAAACAATTCCACGAACAATAGGATTTTCAACTTGAATTTTTTTTTGTCTCTCTGATGGAAACTGGCAAATGCCTGAAACAATAAAGTAAAAATTAACTTTTCAAAATCTGTGAAGCTAAATGAGTGTTGAAGAAACGGAAATGATTAAACTTTCAGATCCTTTTTTGTAGGTGTGTAGCATTCACACTTCTGAAGACGCTGACATTTAAATAGCACCGCCACTTTTGAGACTCCCTGTACCCCTCATAACCTGGGGAGTTTCTTTGGGGCTCTAAATTACTCCCTTCCAGTTAACGGATGTCCTTCCATCACTCTACAGCCGTCTTTCCTTGATTTAAAGTGAGCTTGTCTTTGGTTTCTTTTTCAAGATTTTGAGGTAATATTCTCTGATAGAGCATTGTTTTCTTGAACTTAAGTGTGAAATGTAAATGCTAATGTCATAGACATGCAACTGAGATCACTTTACTATTCCTATATGCTATGAACGTTTCACTAGTTCAGGAATCGGATTTAGGGAATGTAATCTCACTATCTTTGGGGAAGAGTCAAGTGACCACATTTCATCAGAGGCATATGTTAGATTTTAGTTTTTATAACACTGATCTACATATATAAAGTGATACATACATTTTAGGAGGGTTTCTTTGTTTGCTTGTTTGGTTTCTTAACCATAATCCCACCCAGAATACTTATTCACCTATCAGAATATACATATAAAGATGGGCTGTGTATGTCTGTATTTTTTTTAATGTAATAGATGTTTCAAAAACCGTGGCTTCCTCTAAGACCTTCTCTTCTAGTTTGTTTTACTTACAACTTTTGTTGCTTGTGACTCATTATGTGGATTCACGGCCCACTAACGTGTTGATAATCAAGTCTGAAAAACAACAGACTACGTATAATGAGTTAGTCAATACCCACCAGGGTTACCCTGCAACTCTTTTCTACGCTTGCATCCCGTGTTTTTTCATAGACAAGATGCAGGTAGAACAAAAGTCCCTCTCCTACTGCAGTGAGCCCCCGGGGGCCTTTGCTGAAACGCCGCGTCTGCTTGGGCTGGGCTGGGGTGCGAGATTCTGCCTTTGTACCTGTGGAGGTTTGGATGGACCGGTCTGGGGGTAGCAGGCTAAGAAGAGGGGGCGCAGAGGAGCAGGGCAGTGCGAAACACCCCCCCCCACCACTGCACAGCCCTGCTGCCTCCAGGCAGGGTGGGGGTGGCCTGCGTTCACTGCAGAGGAGGCCCCCTTATGCTTTCATCTTCTCCTCTGTGATCTGGACTCTTGTGTCCTTCCTCCAGAACCAACCTCAGCCAAAACGAGCAGGGACAAGGCCACTCTTTTGGTGACTGCCAGGAAGCCCTCTGGATGGGATCACCCCAAATTGTGGACAATTTGTCTGTCTCAGCAAAGCAGGGGCAGCAAAGATGGCGCCGGCCAACACGAGTGTGACTTACTAACCTTTCATTTCAGGCACCTGTTAAACCGTGTAACCTGCTCATCAAGGTGGACACACTCATAAAACACTTCTGAACGTGACCGCAGGAAGTCCTGGCATTCAAAGCATGATTTCACAGTTCTAAGCCACGGCGTTAGAATCCCACACTAGGAAACACTGATGCTCACTCTAACTGTTCCTGGTACCATACTGGGTTTCTGCACTTCCAGCCTCCAGAATTCGGAGGATACGTGCATTGATAAAATGAAAACAGTCTTAATTTTGGTGCGGCTGTCTTTGTGGAATCATTTTGGGCACCTGTCTGGAGGGACAGGGAGTGGGCTCACCCATTGCGCCCAAGGGTGTACCCAGCACATACACATTTGATTAAAAAACGAACGTGTGAGCATGATTTTTTAAATGCGACATCTTACTTTATTAGCTGATTTCTCATTACAGCATTTGCTTTCTTGAATTGAGCAGGGCGCTTTAATAAGAGGGAGGCAGAAGTGAAGAATGGCACCTTCCAAATCACATGTGTTCACGATGCGGAAGGGGAGAAGAGAGGGGAAGGGAGGCAAAAGAGAGAGACAGACAGACAGACGGACAGAGTAGGGCAGCGATCCCTGACCCCCGGGGGATGGGGCGGCAGGTGGAAGAGGCGGCTGACTGGCTCTTCCCACCCCCGTGAGGAGCAGCATCTTCATGAAGGGTAATGACAAGTAACGCGGAGTTTGCGGGAGAGAGGGGATGAGGGTCGGAACTGAGGTCTAAGGTAGTGGTTTTCAGGAGGGGGCAATTATGCCTCCCAGGGGACGACTGGCATTCAAGGTCCGGAGACATTTTTCACCTTCATCACTCAGGAGTGGAACACAGGGCCTCCGGCGGGCAGAGGGTAGGGAGGCTGCCCAACATTCTGCAAAGCTCAGGGCGGCCCCTACAGCAAGGACCTGGCGGCCCCCCATGTCTGCAGTGCCCAGGCTGAGACCGTGGCCCAGGGGCACAAAGGTAAGCGGGACAGGAGCCAGAGCAGAAGCTACTGGGAAAGGGAACGCACTCAGCAGGCCCCCTGGGCTACTTCGGCAGGGGGCGAGAGAGAGGCAGGCAGCGTGGAGGGAGATGAGCTCAAGGAAGGGTAGGCATCGGCTGCCCGCTCCTGCCACTGGATCCCCGGTCAATCGCCGGTGGGCTCGGTTCCGCTGCTCCCGCTGAAGGCAGCCTACGCCTCTTCCCAAGCACAGGCTGGAGAGAAGGCAGCCGCCCTCGGGTGGAAATGCGCACCACGCGCTGCCCTGCGGGGTGACGCGCCTCTGGCGAGAAGGGCTCCCCTGCGGGGGTGCGGGCCCCGCCCGGGGGCGCCGCACCAGCCCCTGCGGCTTGGCTTCCAGCTGCCAGAAACTGCATTCCTTCGCCTTGAGGCGTGCTCTTGGCTGCCCAAGTGGCAGTCCTGAAATGCCAGGAAATCAGCTGCCGGGCAGGTCTGGGTGAATAAGTCCCGGCCCCCTTCCTCTGGGTCGGGCAACCAGGAGACCCCCAGGGCTCTGCAGTGTGCCCACGGAGGCGACTTGTTCGGCAACACCCCCTCACTGGCGGCTATTCCTGTCCTGCCCCCTTTCCCCCACTCTCGTATGGCTGCTTTCTTCACTGTCCCCCTAAAATAATTTGCATTTCAGTTCTCAGCTCAGGGCCTGCCTCTGGGGAACTCAAACGCTAACGGCAAGTCTTTCGCAGGGACACTGCGGGTGTCGGTCCCTTGATCCTCAGGTTCCTCGGATGTAGGAGATCCCTGGGTTCTCAGTCGCCCTCTCTCAGAGGGTCCGACCTTCCCACCCCCAGGTCCTGAGAACAGAATCCCAGGATCCGCGGAGCCACGGGCTCTAGACCTGCTTCTTGCAGACCATCAGAAACGCGGCTCACGCCAAGTATATTCCAGTCTCTCCCACATCGTTAGCTCGAGGCTGGCAGGGAACCCAAGCACACTCCCTATGAGTCTCCAGTGGCCCTGAAGTCAAACCTCTGCAAGAACTTAAATAAGGAACACCTAACTCTTGGAGGGAGGTCTTACTCTAGCGCCGGGAACAGGCAAAGCTGGAAACAAGGGCGGCTGCAGTTCAAACGAACTTGGATGGATTACCAGCGGGGACCGAAAACCACAGAACAGCAACATGGATCAGCCGTTTCAAACCCGTGAGACAAAGGAGAGACGTGAACCGTAAGCCCCCTCGGGGCGATGTTGAATCACTCATCTTCCCTACAGTGGGCATCCGAGATGCTAAGGAATCTCACGAAAATGCCCGGAGCTTGAGGCATGTGATGGCGGCAATGTGTCCAGGGGCTCCCCACGCCGCCAGCAGCGGGCCTGTAGACAGGGAGGCACCGACGCCTGGCAAGGACTCCGACTGCGGGACCCGAGCCCTGCCCTGAGGGGGTCCCCCGTCTCTGAGGATGGGCGTGCAGCTCAGGGTCTGTCCGTAGGAAGCCATTCTTAAGGATGGCTCCTTAGGAGTCCTCTGAAGCCACTCTCCTCCGATTGTGGGTGTCGGCTGGATTTCATCTCTGCTGAGAACATCCACCTTGGGGCCCTGATTTCTCGCCAGAGTAGGTGGGGGGGACGGGGAGATCTTCTATCTCAGTTCTTAGCTGTGTAGAGCTTTTTTTCTGTCCTTCTTTCTCTTTTCTTTAAAAAAGGGAAAAGAACAGCAGAGCTTTTCTGCCGGGCAATCTATTCCCTTATTTATAATGCAGGACAGCAGCGCCTTGTAAGTGTATATTCTGGTTCATCTGAGGACACACGGTTGTTCATTTTAAAATTAGATTCATCCTAATTATACAAAAACAGCCTGCATGTGGTTGGTCAAAACAGCAGGACAGCATTACTCAGCACCTACCTTCTGAGCCTGCCATCTAGACTCCACTAAACTTGTTCAGCACACAGCCCCTGCCCTCTTAGAACTTCAAATCCAGCAGAGAAATAGCCACCTCATGGACCAATGTGAGGTTTGGGCAATGAACAGTGAGGAAATCCATATAGTAAGAGACTTAACATGTACTATTACCTTTGGACAAAGGGTTGAAGGAAACTGTCATTAAAGGGGTATGTTTCAGCAAGGAAGAAGCAGAGATCATTTGGATCACAATCCTAATGAACCAGGGCAGGCCTGGGGAGCTCCCTGAATGAAGGATATTTGGAAGCTGGGTTGAGACAGAAGCAGGAAATATATATATACTAGACTGTAAGGGAGAGAGGGCTTCCTTGGTGGCTCAGATGGTAAAGAATTCACCTACAGTGCAGCAGACCCAAGTTCCATTCCCAGGTAGGGAAGAGCCCCTGGAGAAGGAAATGGCAACTCACTCCAGTATTCTTGCCGGAGCCTGACAGGCTACAGTCGGAAAGAGTTGGACATGACTTAGCAAGGGACAGAAGTTTGTTTGTGGACAGCAGATAAGAATCAGAGCAAGAAGCAAGAGTAGATGCTATGAAAAAAAAGTCAGTAAGGTAGTCAGTTTCAGCATCACACTCAGTCCAAGTGGGAGAACCAACTTTGTGTTCAAGAGGCTGGAGCCCTGGGCAGGTAACTGAGCATCTATTATTTTTATTTTATGCAAACCCTGAGGGTTCCCTGAGTTCAATGACTGACCACAGAACATATCTCTTGAGGGTGAAAAATTCCAGGACATCTCTAAAACGCAGAGAAGAAAATGGCAACCCACTCCAGTATTCTTGCCTGGAAAATCCCATGGATGGAGCAAGCTGGTGGGCTTAAGTCCACGGGGTCGCAAAGAATTGGATATGACTGAGGGACAAACCCTTTCACTATAAAAAGGAGACTGTTACCAGTAAATGCATCCTGATGATTTAAAACTGAAAAAAGAGTAACTAATAATACAAAATGATCAAGGAAATTTGATTTCCTGCCTCTGGAACAATCAGGCTCCATACTTCTAGGGTGCAGGTTGACGTAACACAATCAATTTTACAACTTCTGAAATAATAAGATAACGATAAGACTGTTTCCCCATGTACCGCGCCCTCCCAGGCACCGTGGACTGGCTACACAGTTCATAACCACAATCTCATTTAGCGTCCTCAACAAGGCTGTGAAGTATCAATACTATTTTTATTGTACAGATGGGGTGACTGGAGTTCAAAGTGGTTAAGTAACTTGTCAGAGAGACTGCAAGCTAGAAGGTGGCAAAGCTGGGCATCCAACTCAATGCCTGAGTGATGCCACCCCTCTACCCATAACTCCTGATCTCCCCCCAGCGCCCTGGCTCTCAACCAGGCCAGGACCCCAGAGCCCCCATTTCCACCCTCCCTGCAATTTGCACTTTGCCTCTCAGAGAAGGGGACTGTCTCTCCTACCTGCTCTGTGACAGGACTTTAAAATAAGACGTTACTGGTGCCCACACTGCAGGCTACGCTTTGCCCCAGGGATCCTAGTGAGGGGCAGTAACCAGTGCGGGGTAACTGAAACAAGTAGTTCTTATGACGGTATAGCAAGAATTAGCTGGACTCAAAAAGATACATGTACCCCAAAAGCAGTACTATTCACAATAGCCAAGACACGGAGACAACCTAAATATTCACCTTCAGAGGAATGGACAAAGAAGATGCCATACATATATACGAGGGAATACTGCTCAGCCATAAAAAAGAATGAACGAATGCCATCTCCAGCAACGTGGATGCAACTAGAGATGATCAGACTAGGTGAAGCAAGTCAGAAAGAGAAAGACAAATTCCATACGGGATCACCTACACACGGAGTCAAGAATACGGCACAAATGAACCTGTCTATGAAACAGAATCACTGACACAGAGGACAGACTGTGGTTGCCAAGAAGGATGGGGTCAGATGAGGGATGGCTGGGAGTTTGGGATTGGCAGATGCAAGCTACTAGACAGATGGATAAATAATAAGGTCCTACTGTATAGCACAGGGAACTACACTCAATATCCTAAGATAAACCATAATGGAAAAGAATATTTTAAATATATATATAATGGAATCACTTTTCTGTACAGTAGGAATGAACACAGCCTTGTAAATCAACTATATTTCAATGAAAAAAAATATTAGCTGGATTCTGTACTTGAGAGGCACTTACCAGGATTAACTTCTTCATATTGCAAGTTTTAATTTTCATAACTATTGAAAAATATTTCACAAAAATAGACGGTGCCATCAAAGACAGCCCTGCTTAGGGTAATATAAAGGCAAACGATTCTTTCTTTACCTTTTACATGTCCTTAGCATGATACCTCTGATCGCTGGTTGGTCTTATTTCTTCATGAAGTACCAGTTCCCTTACTCTCAGAGGAAGACATTTTAATAATAATTAAATGATAAGTTTTCAAAAAGGTAAAATATGCAGAGTCAGAAGGAAAGAGCTTCTTTGTTCTTTTCACTGACCTCACTTTTATTATTCATTTCTCTCTTCCACTTCCTTCACCAGATGCATTTCTACAGAACAGGCTGAATATCTGATCAAACACATTAATACATTTATAATTTGGGAAGAAAACAAGCAAATATCCTTTTTGACTAAAATAAACTGGGCTTCTCCATTGTAGTAAGGAATGATAAATAGAATAAATACTAGGAAACTTGCTATTTTTAGTCAAGATATTATGTAATCAGTCATTTATTTCAACTGTCTAAAGCTCTGTAAAATGATTCCAGGAAAATAGCTTCAACTCCTCTGTCAGCACACCAAGAATCAGCTCTGCCCTCTGCTTCCTGATAGCTCTACTTTACATTTTAGTTTTCTTTAAAAAATACCAGCACAAATGAGGACCTCCTGTAGAGCACAGGGAACTCTGCCCGGTGTTCTGTGGTGACCTAAATGCCAAGGAAATCCAAGAAAGGGTGGATATATGTATGTATGTATGTGTGGCAGTCCCTGAGTCGTATTCAACTCCTTGTGACCCCATGGACTGTAGCCGAGTCCCGCCAGGTTCCTCTGTCCACAGAGTTCTCCAGGCAGGAACACTGGACAGGGTTGCCATTGCCTTCTCCAGGAGATCTTCCTGATCCAGGGATTGAACCCAGGTCTTCTGCTTTGCAGGCAGACTCTTTACCACCTGAGCCACCAGGGAAGACCTTATGTATATGTAAGGCTGATTACTTTGCTGTACAACAGAAACTAACACAATATTGTAAGCAACTCTTCTCCAGTAAAAAATTTTTAAAATGTATCAGCATCATTAGTAATGTGCCAGTTACACCAGGCTTGGTCAGCAAACTCCCAACACTATATACATATTATGACCCACACAGATTTATCAAGAAGTTCAAGATGACAATCAAAGATTCAAAGGAAAAGGCGGGTGCAGGCAGATTAAAAGCGACCCTGTAAGGGCCCAAGAAGGGAGAAAACAGAACTGGGTCAGCTAGGAGGGCGATCCTACACTAAAACCCAGACGTGGGCTACCTCCTCACTATGGAGAGGTTTCCACCACGGAAGGCCTGGTGGGCTGCCATCCCTGGGATCGCACAGAGTCGGACACGACTGAAGTGACTTAGCATTAGCAGCAACGCCTCCAAAAGCACCAAGACAGCGCTCTGAGGAGAGCCTCCCAAGAACTGAAAAATGGAGTGGCAGAGAGGGGCAGACGCCTCCCGCCCCCAGCCCAAGGGCATCCGGGAGGCGGGGCTGTATGTCCCTGCCCACTTCACCAGGTGTGGGCAGGTGATCGCTGTCACTGATGGAAGTGGAGCAAAACGATGCTGTGTCCCTTAAGCCGAGGCAGGGAAGAGGCCCGTGTGCTTCTGCACCGTGTCTTCCCTTCTAGGGGTCTGACGCAGTGAGGACGGGACCTTGGAAGCCTTGAGCTGGAGACGGAGGGACCAAGACCCAGGGTATCAGGAGTCTCTGAAATTCACACGGAGCAGAGCCCCCAGGGTATCGGGAGTCTCTGAAATTCACACGGAGCAGAGCCCCCAGTGAATCAGGAACAGCAATCTTCAACTTCAGGTGGGTGAAAGATACAATTTTACTTTCTTTAGCCCCTGCCCGTTTGGTTTTTTTTTTTTTTTCAAAGCTTGATGCTTTCCTAACCAACAGTATGGCGAGAAAAGGTAAGTGTCTCAATCACTTGAAATAATGCATAGAGTTTGTGCATGGAATTTGATAGAACCATAGATTTTTAAGGCTAAAGTTGTACAGCCCAATTCTAGCAGCTACTGGCCACCAATGGCAATTGAAAACTTGAAATGTGGCTGAAGCTGAGATCTGCTACAAGTGTAAAATATATACCAGATACTGAAGGTTTAATACAAAAAAGTAAAAATCTCATTATTATTTCATCTTATGTCAGTAATTTTTGAATATATTAGATGAAATAAAATATACTGTTGAAATCAAACACGCTGGTTGTTTTTACTAATTTATAATGTGGCTACTAGAAGATTTTAAACTACCTATGTGGTTCACTTTATATTTCTATTGGACCCCTGCTGGGATAGTAGGTGTCAGCAAATTACAAGTCACTGTTTTTGTAAATAAAATTTTATTGGTACAGAGCCATGACTATTTACATACTATCTATGGCTGCTTTTCCACTACAGAGTAGAGCTGAAAAGTAGGACTCTCAGAGTAGTCCTGAAAAGCTCAAAGTTTTTATTATAATGACTTATTATACAAAGTATTTATAGAAGATCTCTTTTGGGTTACTAAGAAATAAGACCAACCAATGATAAGAAGTATTAAACTAAGGAAATATAGAAGGAAAAGAAATAACTGTTTGCCTTTGTATTACCCTAGGTAGGGCTGTCCTTGACTTACAAGGATTGTCCTTGTAAAATATTTGCAATATTTTTGAAAATTAAAGTTTGCAATATGAAGAACTTAATCCTCATAATGCCCAGATAAAGAATAACTTTGAAACTGCCTAATTCACCTACTCTAACTACTTCATGACTAAGGAAATGAAAGCTCAGATAAGTGAAGAGACTTGTCCAAAATATTTTTATTCTGAATTAAGTGGTATTTCCGTAAGGTCATTATCGTTCATTCACTCAATGATTCATACTCTCCACCCATCTCTAATTTTGATCATTAAAGTAATAAAATCCCTATCAGAAAATCAACACTTAATAGCAGAGGAACCCTTGAGTAATACTGAGCAACAAATAGGCTGTAAGATAGTTTTTAAATTAAGCTTCATTTGAAAATATTTTAAAGAGAACCTATCATGTAATTTGCTTTCAAATTAAACTTGAAATTCCCCCAAACGTAGAGCCAGCTTGCTAAAAATATTCCTTATTGGAATTAAATGTTAAAAATTTGCCATATCTTGGAGAAAGTGAAATCTGTTCCCCAAGACTTCACAGCAACATATAGCTGCCTCTGTTCTAGCAGCTTCCCTCATGTCAGTATATCATTCTAGAACCTTTCACTTGGCTCACCATTTCCAGTCTCCATCCTACTCAAGACCTCCTCCAAAAAAACCCTTTCAAAATAAAACTCTCATACGCTGACCCTTAGTCTCTTCATGCAGTCAAGGTAAAACCCACTTTCCTTACTGGCTTGGAAAGCCTGCACCATGTGGCTTCCACCTGCCCCCATGGCCTCATTTGCTGTCCTTTGCACATCCAACTAAGCTCCTTGCGATCCCCGAATGTGTCATGCTTTTATCTCATTTCATACACTTGCATATGGCTTTCCTACTCCTAGAACTCTCCCCACCCCCTTGAAATGTGGCTAGCTGAGGCTGAGATCTGCTACGTGTAAAATATATACCAGATACTGAAGGTTTAATACAAAAAAGTAAAAAATCTCATTATTATTTCATATTATGTCAGTAATTCTTGAATATATTAGATGAAATAAAATATACTGTTGAAATCAAACACACTGGTTGCTTTTTTACTAATTTATAATGTGGCTACTAGAAGATTTTAAAGTAAAGTACATTATACTTACTCCATCACAGAACTTATCTATATTGTAACTGATTGTAACTGTTGAAGCATTAATTCTACCATTGCTGGGAGCAGTTAATATTTAACACCTCACTGCAGGTCAAGTGCTAGGTTATTTCATTTAATATTCACTGTGTTATAGAGGAAGAGGTAGGGGCACAAGCAACAAAGTCAGGGGAAGACAAGTTAGGAACCCACACATCACCACTCTTAGCCAGGTTCTTAATTCTACACCAGTGGTTTTCAGTGTAGGTGATTTTGCTCCCATGAGACATCTGGCAATATCTGGAGACATTTTTCATGGCTGCAAGTATCTAGTGGGTTAAGAGGCCAGTGATGCTGCTAAATACCCTATAATACACAGCACAGCTCCTCATAGGAAAGAATTGTTCAGTCCCAAATGTCAATGATTCAGAGGCTGAGAAACACTGCTCTGTGCTAAATTAATGCCTGTAGATTGACCCCGGAGACTGAGTATCTTTATAGCAAGGATTTTCAAATGTTCACCATGGGGTCTTGGAACCTACCACAGAGCCTGGTACCCCGTAGATCTCCAGTGCATATAGGATGAATGGGTGGACGGATGAATGCAGGAATGGAGGGATTAATGGATGGACGGGTGCGTGGATGGGGGTGGATGTAGAGATAGAGGGCTGGATTGAGGAATGGACGATTTCAGGAGAAAAGAAACAAATTTATTATTTTAAGGCTTGGTTTCTGTGGCACCTGAAATAAAAATAAATCAGAAAACACATTTTTAATTAACAGTAAATGAATTCATATAGCGTACATTCCAGAGGATGCCTCAGCCTTAGCAATACCTCACATGTATGAATCTGTAGTATGAGATTACATTAACAAGCCAAGGGCACAATTATGCCATAATTATGATTTTTTTTTTAAAGATTTACTATATAAGGTTCCCCTGGTATCTTTTTTTTTTTTTTTAAATAGAACACAAATAATACAAGGTTATACATATGCTTCCTCCTGTTGTAACTACAATTCAGATATAAATACATTATTCTAGGTTTCCCAATGCTGGGAGTAAAATAGGGAGGAGAAATTACAATGAAGCTTAGGTGGAATTCAGAAAAGTAAACAAAAACATATAAGGCAGAAATAAACCATTCTATGCCTGGAGTCAATTAATATATCTAAATACCAGAAATGAAGTCAAGAAAAGATATTCTATGGTTGTAACATTTTAAAGTAACAGTAATTTAGCCTAATTTTTACATCATCACAATGGCAGCATTAATTGCTATGAATACATACTGATAGATTTTTCTACAGAAGAGCATCAAGGTTCACTGTGAGTGATCACTTGTCATAAAATGTAGTAGAAGGGGCTTCCCTGGTGGCTCAGTGGTAAAGAATCCACCTGCCAGTGCAGAAGACATGGTTTTTATTCCTGATCTCGGAAGAGCCCACATGCAGAGGAGTAAGGAGGCCCGGGAGCCACAACTTCTGACCTGTGCTCTCCAGCCCGGGAGCCACAGCCTCGGAGCCCGTGGGCCTGGAGCCCATGTGCGCTGCACCAAGAGAAGCCACCGCTGTTAGCAGCCTGCACGTGGCAACGCGAGCGTGGCCCCCACTCGCCACCGCCAGAGAAAGTCCCGGCAGCAACAAATACCCAGCACAGCCAAAACTAAATAAATAATCTTAATTTAAAAATGTAGCAGAAGTTAAAGCCTGCCTGCTAAGCCACCTCAGCTGTGTTTAACTCTTTGCGACTCCATGGACTACGCTCCCCAGGCTCCTCTGTCCATGGGATTCTCCAGGCAGGAATACTGGAGTGGGTTCTCATGCTCTAAAGCAGATGGGACTAATTTTTCGGTAAGAATCTGCCTGCAGTGCAGGCGACCCGGGTTCCACCCCTGCGTTGGGAAGATCCCCTAGAGAAGGAAATGGCGAGCCACTCCAGTATCCTTGCCTGGAAAATCTCACGGACAGAGGAGCCTGGTGGGCTGCAGTCCACGGGGTTGCAAAGAGTCGGGCTCAACTGAGTGGCTAACACCATGAATTATTCCTCACGACCTTTTGCATCCAGCTTTAGCCATTTGTGGCTTTACATGCACACACACAGGAGAATATGGTGATCAAATAAGCTTTGGTACATGCTACCCCTGTACACAAGCATAAAAAGCAGGCTCTGAAAACACTCGCATTAAGTTGTTAAACTGAGGACTTCCCACAGAGTAACCAGTACAAACGAAAATCAGAGGATGTGCCCAAACATTTAGGAGTGTGGAGGAGGACTGAAGCGGATGACAGGGTTTGCGGCTGGGCACATCGGCATGGCCGTGGCATTTCTCGCCATGGGAACCGCGGCTGAAGACAGAGTCGAGCAGTGCCTTTCTCGCTGTATGTGAGAACAGGACACAGGCTTGTTAGAGGAGCCTCTGCGAGTCCGGACATGCAAGCGGGGAGATACTGATGCAGACAGGAGAGAAAAAGGAAAGCGCTGACCCTAACCCAAGAACGCCACGGTCGCTAACCTCAATCATGAACTGCTGAGCAGCTGTTCTGAACAACCAGGGCTGAAATCTGGGCAAACAGTCTTGAGACAAATGAAAAGAAGGAGGAGTGTACCAGGACCTTTCTGGGAACCACTGAGCAACCTACGTCACAAGGGTCAGAAGACGCAGTGGGCTCTGAAAGCCACGATCATACAGCCTGCCACCCAAACAAGGACTGTCTTCTCCATTCTCCTCAACACAGACACTCCTGGGCCTCCAGAGGAGTCAGACAGCGTACTTCTCAAATGAAGAAGATACACCTGCGGTCAATCAGCATGTCTTTGTCCAAGCTTTTGCTTTCATCAGCTCATCATTCATGACTTTCTGAAAAAAAAAAACCCTGCATTCTTGATCACAGAAGAGAAGCCATGGTACCTGAAAGCTCTTTTTTTTCTTTTTAAACTAGGAAGTTGAGTAGTTCAGTTCAGTCCTTTCCTGATTGTTATATGTGTCCCATCTACAGTCCACTTTTGGCATACACACATATGTATGCAGGAACACACATGCATATGTTACTTACACAGTTATCTACACAATGCAAATAATACAAATATTACTGTATGCGCTGTGAAAGTGAAAGTGACGTCGCTCAGTCATGTCCGATTCTTTGCGACCCCGTGGACTGTAGCCCACCAGGCTCCTCCATCCATGGGATTCTCCAGGCAAGAATACAGAGTGGGTTGCCATTTCCTTCTTAAGGAAAGGTGTATGCGCTGTATACACCTATATATATCCTTACATGTATATGTATATGTCAGAGCATCTGTCATGAAGGAAAAGCTACAGTATGCTTCCTGGGAGAGAGTCAAGCTCCCGGGTCCTAATTCCTGGGTCTCCTGACTTGTCACTTGAAAAGGATAACTGAAGTTCAGAGCAGAGCTCAGTTTCTCACTCAGTAAAAATAGTACCACAGATGAAGAGCTGCCAGGACATAAAGTCTCCAAAGGGCCTTGAAATTAGGACAGTATGGACCAAACAACAGAGAAGGCAATGGCAACCCACTCTAGTACTCTTGCCTGGAAAATCCCATGGGCGGAGGAGCCTGGTAGGCTGCAGTCCATGGGGTTGCAAAGAGTCAGACACAACTGAAGCGACTTAGCAGCAGCAGCAGCAGGACCAAATAATATTAGCATTAAATGTAGATCACGATTCTAGCCGTCAGTTGGGCAGATTCCTGAGAAGATGTGGAAATACTATTTATGACTCGATGATGTGGACATTCCCCCTCGCCCCCACTGGCCTAAATCCCACATCTGACTAACACTTTAGGCCCTTAAGGTGGAGAGTGAGCATCCTTAATCAGAGATGCACCAGCCTAAACATATTCAATCCCAGACCACATGGATCCCAAGAGAGTCCTGGGTGAATCGTGGTGCAATTTACACTAATACACATGGGTGGGAAACCTCACAAAACCATCATCTCCTCAGATTAAAAGAAGTTTATTTTATCTAGGGGGCCATGTGAGGGACCCCGACAGGCATTCCATCCCATCACAGTGGAAACCATTTCAGAATCTCTCTGCGTTAACATCACCTAGTGTCTCACAGTTCACTAGACTACATGCTGAGCTACAGAGCAATTAGAGGGGCCAGGCACACAGTAGGCACACAAATCTCTGTAGCCTGAAAGAGAAATCAAATCAGGTAATTAAAATGAATTTAAATAAAGTAGGGAGTTAACCTGCCATCTATTGTTCAAGCAGCTCAGACACGAGAATGAGCTCTTCTAGCAAAATTCTCTGCTGTGATACAGACATACAATGTAAGCCAGACAGCAAACATTCACTTGAACAAAACTAAGTCAGAAGATGACACCAGATACAGTACCAGACAGGAAAGAGAAACATCTTCCCTTCTGCCCCTCCCATTCATTCTCCCAAAGGAGCATCTCCCTGAGCCCAGATGTCAAAGCCTTGGCTAGATGCACTATGAGTCAAGGATGAGGAAACCCACAGCCCATCATCACAGTTCAGAGGGGAAGACAGAGATGAAACAGACATAAACAAACTGTCCTGCAGGTCGATAACTACACAGTGTGTGCGTGTGAGCTTAGTCAGTTCTGACTCTCTGCAACGCCACGGACTGTAGCCCGCCAGGTTCCTCTGTCCATGGGGTTCTCCAGGCAAGAATACTGGAGTGGGTTGCCATTTCCTACTCCAGGCGATCTTCCCCACCCAGGCATCGAACCTGCGTCTCTTGTGTCTCCTACACTGGCAGGCAGGCTCTTAGTCACTGCGCCACCTGGGAATACAGACTAAAGCACAAAGCATCAAGGCCACCTGCTGAGAGAGGTTTACGGCCGTAGGGTCATTTCCCAGTACCTGGACCTGAACCGGCCTCTCAGACTGCTCCAGTTTAAAAGCTTGGCTGAGACACTGGATATTTGAGAAAGTCAGCCTAAAGAACATGTTAACCATTCATTCCTCCAGGTCTGAGCTCTATTTCTGCACTAGAGACAGCGTCCAAAATCTCCACCACTGAGCATCGGAGCTCAGGTCCCCACAAATAAAGTCCCACTAGGTGACTTTCCATTACTATACTTTCTGCATCATTTTTTCTCTCGTAGGTTGGCAAAAACTTTACCATATAAAGAACTTTACTTCATTTTCTGTAGAAATGAAGTTCAAGTTATGTGACATGATATTTCATGGGAGTATAAGTAGTTGGCATGCATGTAGAGGTAAGCCCTCTACAAATGTTATCTGATTTATCCTTACAGGTTCTGTACACACTTGCCACCTCAGTGGCCCCCTCCCCACCTTTTCTTCTCTGTTAACTTGGACACAGAAGTTCAGAGCTAAATTAAAAACTGAAAAGCAATAAGCACTTATTTCAGCTTAATTTATGCCTAAGATTTTGATCTCTCTTCCTTTACCATTTTTACTGGTCTCATCACTTTGTGGGCTTTTTTTTACTATGTTTTTTTACACTTTTTTTTTTTTTTTTTTACTATGCATTTACTGGTACACGTTTCTGGAAGTCAATACTCTGTAAACAAAAATAAATGACCAGAAGCATCCATTTGTAATTTCCTTTTAGTCTCAACTGTCACAAGAGCGTTCATGAATAGCTAATTTGAAGACGCCCCCTTGGGTATCACACCTCCGTCACTTGGAAACTCAGATAGTGTAATATTTCCCATAATTATCAGGTTCAGAATCTGTTTATGAAATGGGGCAAGGAGACAGGGAAGAGGCTGACTGACCGAATTTGCACGTAGGGTAGCGGCCCAGAGTAATTCCTAATCTACCAGCAAGGGATATTTGTATCGTGTGCTGGGTCTTGACGGTCCCATTCGCCCCTTCCCCTACAGCTACTTTTGCAGACCAGTGACACCACCACATGCCCTTGGGCCCCTTGGGGCTGCCAAGGCCAAAGGCATTGCCAGAACCTGCTGAGTGAGAAGGCACTGCGATCATCCAGTGACCCCTGTTCCCCGGAATCTCGCTCTCGGCACTGACAACGCCTCTGGAACCCATAAAGAGTCTGCCGAAATCCGGGGAGCTGAAGGTCAGTGTCTTCAGGGAATGACGGTAACACGTAAGACAAACTGCTGCTGAGGATTTCCAGGCACTCAAGGCAAATGCCCCCAGGAAGAACTCACAGAAATAACTCTGAGCTGTCACTACACAAAACAGGGCTAGCTTTCATATCAAAAGAGAGAAGCTGAGCCATATACACATGGCACACACAGGGACAGGCCTTGGCACACCCCATTGATACTCACTTAGATGCTTACTTAAGTATTTGGGGGAACATGGGGTTTGGGCACAACCATTTATTTACTCAACAAAGATTTATCTAGCACCTACCTGTGTGCTAAGCACCGGTCAAGATGCTAGATAATTATGAGTAAACAAGGTAGTCAAGACTCTTTTTCTCCTGGACTCTATATTCTAGACAGGGGAGACAAGTACTCAACAAGTAGCAACTGAAATGAACAATTCAGATACCAAATAACACCATGGAAGAGGGCAAAGGTAAGCAAAAACAACACAAGGGTTCTGAGAAGCAACGGGAGCCTGCCTTTGCTCCAACGTCAGGGAAGCGCTCTTAATAGAAGCAACACATAGTCTTACAGTACAATGACAAAAAGGAGCTCAAGAAACCAATCATCTTTACTCTGATTTCCTTCAAAAAGATGAGCATACTAAAATGAAATGTGCAATATCATTTGTGGCTCCCCACACCATGTTTCAGCAACTGAAAAAATCCCAGGAAAGGAAAAGGATCCACGACTTTCTCCACTGGGAAGGAAAGTTCAAGAAACCTCCTTTTCCCAAAGTTGCTAAATTAAAAGGGATCTGTCTTAATTTGCCTCTATAGCAGAATTTGCTACAAAGAGTCTAAAGAGGGGGAAATGGAATGCTAATTTCTCTTTTAATGTCAGTTACTTTATAAAAAGCATTTTTCAATGTCAATAAAATTATGCCTTTGCATTGTAATGCCAACAGGAATTGCTTTATTTAGGAAAAGTCTATGGCTAAATTCAGTATCATTTGCTTTCAGTTGTTGAAAAATAGAAGCAAATCACGTTTACTAGCAGATGACACAACTTCAATATACAATTAAACTTTGAAACTCATTAAGATTCTGATGATATCTATTCAACATGCACAAATAATAAGTGATTGTTCATCAATGCCTTCACATATCTCATCTTGAATAAGTTGCTTGATATTGAATTTCTGTTGAAGTCAATTAAAACGCTTAGCCAACTGGCATGAAAACTCCTGAAAACATCCACTGCTTAGAATAACTTTCATCAAAACACCTTCTTCTTTCGTGCTTCCTAGTCCCTGCCTTGTTTCAGAATCAGAGAGGTGAGGAGTAGTGAATCAGGGAGCTGATCTGTCACTGTGAATATCCAGAATGAATCGGTGAAATATTTTGACTAACATGCAATCTGTATTACTGTGCAATCCAGAGCATGCTACATATTACTGCAATGTAAATATGCATACTAAAAGAAGGTCAAATAAAATTATTGCCCCAAAGGTCTACATTACCCAGTATACTGATACTATTAGAAACTGCTGTGCTCTGTTAATACACTGTCCAAGGAATGCTGAATTTCTTGAACTTCAAAACAGGTCTTTAAAACTGACTCTCACAAGCACCTAGGATCAATAACACGCCAAGGGGAAGACTTTGTTTCACGTATTTACTAGGCTGTGTTTGAATCTTCACAAACTCTGTGTGTGAGAAGGGCAGATGTCTGCTCGGGTACACCCTTGTCTCTTCCTTCGCTTCACTTGACGGAACTGTCATGCTTCCAGACCCCACCTTGAACATTTCCCATTTGGGGAAAATTCTACATTGAACCTTCCAGACCCAAAACACTCATCCCACCTCCACTGAAAACAAATCAGAGGACTTAAGATTTAACACTAAGAACCTGATGAAGGTCGCTGGGAAATAAAAAGGACCACATCCACCAGGAGTAAAAACTCCCCCAAATGAGACCTTCGCCGAGGGGTGGCGGGGGTGGGGGAGAGCGCGCAGCTGGCACCACTGCGCGGATCGGAACCGACTCGAGACAGCCCAGGGGAAGATGCTGCGTCAAGAGAAGCGAAGCAAGAAGCCCGACCCGGAGGCAAGCGAAATCGTCCGCAAATCCCCGAGGAGGTGGGCAGACGCCAAGTCGCCAGGCGCGGGCACCGGCGCACGCCACCCGCGGGGTCCGTGCCGCCTGCAAAGCCCGGAGCTCCGGGGCAGCAGAACAGGGGGCTGGGGGACCCGCCGTCCCTTTAAACCGG
>SJYT01041550.1:339046-350194 GCA_006410635.1 Cephalophus harveyi
GGCCCAGGTGCGGGCGCCCCGGGGCCCGTCCCGGCCGTGCCCTCCACCCTGGAGTCCTCCCCCCGGCGGCGATGTCGCGGCCGTTTTGGGGGCCGCGCGTCCACCCACCCGGCTGCGTGCGCAGGGAGGTTCGGGCTCGGGCGTCATTCCTCTAGTCGGCAGAGAGGAAGGGACGGGGGACGGGGACACGGGCCGGGAGGGGTGACTTCCAGAAGCCCCGGCTCCGCCGGGCCCGGCCGCTGCGCTCCTCCCTCCCTCCTCCAAACCACTTGTGGCGCGTGTCGGGGCCGACGCGGCGCTCTGGCTCCTCCTGGGGCCTCGCTCCCGCCGGGCGACGGGCGGTCCCCCCCATCGCCAACCCCGGGACTGGAAGTTTTGGAAAATACCTGGCTTGCGCTTGAGGGAGACACCCCTCCGCAGCACTCCGCACATCCTGGGAGCCCGGCGCGGGGTGCAGACCCCGCACGGGTTCCAGAAAGACCGCTGGCTCGTTTGTCTTTGCCCGGGACACGTCCAAATAAAACCCGGAAGACAAAAATAATTTACACTCTTCAAAAGTCCTGCCCGAGTCAGATATGCACTTATAAAATCCACCCCCCACCCTAGTCCTGAAGGCCGAGGGTCCAGGCTGGCAGAAAAGGAAGCAGGCTTCTGCGGTTCTCGGCTAGAAGCGTGCTTTTGAAAATTCTCAGTATCCAGAAAACGAAAATGTCATCGGTCAGAAGCTCGGGTTGCCAGAAAGCTATTTGAACAACAGGGTATAATGATTTTCTTACAGATAATATTAATATAATTCCGACTTCATTATTCAATGTACACATGTTTTAACATAACCAACTGTTGTGACAGAGCTTTGACTTTTTTTTAGCCACAACTGTCTGAACGATGATTTATTGGAGAGTTTTCCAGATCTGCAGCCAGTGACGTGTGTTTTAGTCCCAGTTCTTGTGGGAAGGGACGAGAAACCTCTTGACACAACTGTCAAGAATTCAGAAACTGCCCTGCTCCTGGGTGCAGCGTTGCAGACCCCAGGATTCCCTGGCGAGAAGGAGGGACCTCTCCCTTCAGACTCCACGGACCCGCTTTGCCCCTGGGTCCTTGGCAAGAAATCCGGGCTCTTTTTTTTTTTTCTTCACGCTGAACAAGGCGGCACCCTAGGACTTTCAGGGTTTGTTCTCCTTTTGCAGGGAAGTTCCTGGGCTTTGCTCCAAAGCAGCCCGGGATGTTTTGGTTGGTCTGGAGGAAAGCTGCGGCGTCTGCACCATTTGAACCAAACAGGCGGCCCTCTGGTGGCTAACCGTGGGCGAGAAGCTGGCCACTGAGGGAAAAGCTGCCCTGAGAGGCCAGCACCATTGACAGCTGGCCTTCTCGGGGTCCTGGAGCCCCTAGAACTGCTTTGAATGGGCAGGAGGTGGGTGCTAGGTTCTAATCCGCTAGGGCATTTTTAAAAAAATTTTATTGAAGTATAGTTGATGTTAAAATATTGTGTTTAATTTTTGCTGTACAACAAAGTGATTCAGTTTTACACATATAAACACTTTTTATACTCTTTTCTATTACGGTTTATCATAAGATATTGAATATAGTTCTCCCTACAAGACCTTATGTTTATCTATCCTATAGTTTGCATGCTTTTCAGCTGGGAGCTCACTTCCTTCTTAAGTAGGAAACATCATACAGAGAACGGAATATAATAAAAGCTGTCGCTTCCCTTTGGTCCCTGACTTTGTTTTTCTGATCTCATTTGGCCTGGAAACTTCTGAAATAAAGAGTAAATGAAAGCTAAGTAAACAATGTGGCATTATTCAAGCAATTAATGAAGCAATGTTATATAACAATAAGTCAGGGTAATTTTTTTTTTTGGCCACACTGGCACGTGGGCTCTTAGTTTCCGGAACAATCATCCCCTGCGCCCTGCAGTGGGAGCTCAGAGTCTTCACCACTGGGCCTCCAGGGAAGGCCCCAGGCCAGGGCAGTGCTGTGCAGTGTTGTTGAGACAGCGTGATTCCATCGGAAGTCAGCCCACTGAGCCTTCCAGGCTGCATCACAGTGAGGAAGGGTTACCAGCAGGACATGGTGTTTGTTTTTCTAATTTTACACAAGGGGGTACACTGGAGGAGAATTTTATAGGGACCTGACTGAAGGTAGAAACTCGTATTCGAATTGTAGACCACAGGCTCCTATGTTCCAATCTGAGAGGGCACGCCAACCCTGTTCTCCTGACCTAGGCTCGCCCTCCACCTTAGCCACCATCATTACCAGGGTCTACAAATTTCAGGCTGGCGACTTGGTTCAAGGAAGCAAATCATTCATCTATTCATGTATTCATCAACTGCTGGGGTAAGAAGGTAAAGAAAACACAGCATTCAACAGGGCTGGGGTTACACTGAAGGCCTCGAGGCCGGTGGTGCCGACCCACGTCCCAGCCGCTCTCCACTGAAAATGCTGATACACTGTTCACCTTGGATAATCGTTGCTTTCATTTTGATGTTTAAAATATGGCATTAAAATATTGTCTCTCCACTACTGAGTTTTTTATGTTCTTTTAAATTTTGCCCTCAGAATGAAGCAAGAGCCACATTTATCTCATCCTGGGCTCCCTCAGCTGTGACCTCAGTGTTAGCGGGGTCTAATCAGAGAAGTAAAATTCAATTCAAACTGTATTAGTATTGAGGATAATTCGTATATGGTCAGGAACTTCAGGGCTTTCCAGGTGGCTCCGTGGCAAAGAATCCGCCTGCCAAGCAGGAGACGCTGGTTCGATCTCCGAGTCGGGAAGGTCCCTGGAGAAGGAAACGGAAACCTACTCCAGGATGCTTGCCTGGGAAACCCCATGGACAGAGAAGCCTGGCGGGCTACCGGCCATGAGGCTCGGACACGACTTAGTACCTAACAACAACAAAGGAACTTGACGTCAGGTTTAGAAATACGGGCGTGTGGGAACGGAAAAATTGGGAGATTTCACTGAACAGGCCTGCACTTAAACCAGTCTGTTAAGGACGGACCAGATTTCAGCATGAAGTGCTGGAACCAGAAGTACCATTGTAGGCCCCAGAACCAGTGGTTTTCGCTCGTTCATTCAACAGCTGCTTCTCAAGTTCACTGTGCAACCGAATTACCCAACCCTGGAGCTCTTGATTCTATCTGTTGATTGTCAGTTCCTGGAATTTACTTTGGCTGTGAGGGCCCCAGTGATTCTGATTCATGGCCAGCCAAATAAGAATGTCAAGTCTGCCCCTGCCCCTCAGAGAAAAGACAGACTTAATAGGGCGATACCATGCTCAAAGTTAATGCTAAAAGTCAAGGTGCAATGAGAAATATATAAATGTAAATTACTAGGTAGCTGCTGGTGAGGAAGACTGGGGTGATCAGGTGAGACTTTCTGTAGAAGGTCCTGGGTGGAACTCCGGGGAAAGCTGGAGTAAAGAAAGGATGTTGCCAGCTGTATTATTAGCAGGACCCAGTGGAAAATGAAAACGCAGAGCCCTTTATTCAAGAAGCAGGAAAAAAAAAAAAGTGCCACACTAAAGACAAAAATATATAAAGCTCTCTCTTTTGTTCCATGTTCTCTCTTTGGAATGATTATGGTATTTTTTTATTTGCTATTTAATATCATTCTAAGTAAAGGAAAACAAGCATTTTAAATGACTAGCATCAATTTCACTGCTCATTTTTAGATCGTGCAATGCTAGTTTTAAGGGAAAATATAGGACCATTTAACTCATTGCAAAATCAACACAATTACTCAATCTGTATTTTGTAGCAAGTATGTGCGGATACTTTGTGGTTTGCATATGCAGATATGTTTTGTTCTCGCCAGAAGAGTTGAAACACAGCACAAGACTGACTCAACATTTTTTTTTTAATTGAAGTATAGTTGATTTACAATGTTGTGTTAGTTTCTGGTGTACAGAAAAATGACTCAGTTATAATACACATACACATATATTCTTTCCATTATAATTTATTGCAAGATACAGAGTACAGTTCCTTGTGCGATACAAAAGGCCCTTGTTTGTTTTATGTATCAGTTCAGTTCAGTCGCTCAGTCGTGTCCGACTGTTTGCGACCCCATGAATCACAGCACGCCAGCCCTCCCTGTCCATCACCAACTCCTGGAGTTCACTCAGACTCGCGTCCATCGAGTCGGTGATGCCATCCAGCCATCCCATCCTCTGTCGTCCCCTTCTCCTCCTGCCCCCAATCCCTCCCAGCATCAGAGTCTTTTCCAATGAGTCAACTCTTCGCATGAGGTGGCCAAAGTACTGGAGTTTCAGCTTTAGCATCATTCCTTCCAAAGAAATCCCAGGGCTGATCTCCTTCAGAATGGACTGGTTGGATCTCCTTGCAGTCCAAGGGACTCTCAAGAGTCTTCTCCAACACCACAGTTCAAAAGCATCAATTCTTTGGTGCTCAGCCTTCTTCACAGTCCAGCTCTCACATCCATACATGACCACAGGAAAAACCATAGCCTTGACTAGACGGACCTTAGTCGGCAAAGTAATGTCTCTGCTTTTGAATATGCTGTCTAGGTTGGTCATAACTTTCCTTCCAAGGAGTAAGCGTCTTCTAATGTCATGGCTGCATAGTACTTGCTAATCCCAAACTCCTAACTTACCCTTCCCGCCCCTTTTCCCTTTGGTAACCATAAATTTGTTTTCTACATCTGTGTGTGTTCTGTTTTGTAAATAAGTTCGCTTGTATCATTTTTTAGATTCCACAGATACGTGCTGTTATATGATCTTTGTCTTTGTCTGACTGACTTCATTGAGAATGATAATCTCTAGGTCTACCTATATTGCTGCAAATGACATTGTCTCATTCTTTCCAACGACTGAGTAATATTCCATTATATATATGTACCGCATCTTCTTTATCCATTCCTCTGTCAATGGACATTTAGGTTGCTTCCACGTCTCAGCTTCTTTATATATGCCCATTCTATCCATACTCCACCTTTGACTTACTGATGAATTAAGAAGAACTGAAAAGAAAACAAATTGCCCTTTTCTTCTCTGTCTTCAGTTAGTTAAAAGAGGGAAGGAACACAAGTAAGAAAAGCTGTGATAGTTTTCCTTGGTTGTCTTTTTTTTTTTTGCATTCAGAACATGTTCTGTTTGGAATAGGAAGCTTGGCCTCGTGGGTTGTCCCACCCAGCTGCAGATGTGACTTGCTTGCCTGGTACCTGACTTGAGCTTTGCTCACCTCCCAGACATCGTGAGGGCATCAGAATTCTGTGTTCAAGGGACACCAAGACAGCCACATGCGAGCGGGGCAGGGAAGGCCACAGTGGACGTGTACCTTGTGTGGATCTCCACTGCTCCAGACTTCATTTACAAAACACAAGTTCAGAGAGAAAATTACTAGCAGTTTCAACATGGTACAGTCAGAGCGTTAAACTAACTGCCAGGCCCAAGCATGGGGCCCCGTGTGACTGCACACATTCCATGCCTGTGAAGCTGGATGGGGGAGAGGACTTGATTGTTTGCTCTGGGAGGAGCCTAGGGCATGCTGGAGAGTAAGCAGAACTTCTGAAATGGCTGGTTATAGCAAGGAGTGTATGATACTGCTGCTGCTAAGTCACTTCAGTCGTGTCCGACTCTGTGTGACCCCATAGACAATAGCCCATCAGGCTCCCCCGTCCCTGGGATTCTCCAGGCAAGAACACTGGAGTGGGTTGCCATTTCCTTCTCCAATGCATGATACAGTTGACATGTTGTCCTAAATGCTTCAAACCCCTTTAAAGTTTGCCCTAGAGTTCTGAGGAGTAGTATTCTTATGCACTCTGCTTTTCAGGTGTGGGAGCTAAGACACTGGAAGAACACATCATCTGCTTGAGCCCAGACCCTGCTGGCCGAGGCTGCACCCTGAACCGGCCCATCCTGCTCTGTGTATGCAGGAGAGGAAGTGGCGGGCAGGCTCCTGGGCGGAGAAAACGAGCACGTGTTCTGGGAGTCAGGCGATGGCTCTCTAGTTCCTCCTGTGAGGGGCTGTTCTCTGGGGCAAGCAGAAGAGGACTAAATAGCACATGCCTGTTACCAGCAGCAACCTAGAAAATCCCCTGGCTACATTGTCTCTCCTTGTTTTCCAACTGGCGGTAGAAGATTCTGAGGCTCCTGGGCAGGAAGCTGTAAGCCACAAGCTGGAAGGAGCCTGGGTCTCTGCATCACCGTACAGAGGAATCTGAGGACATTCACACTGGCCTGGGCAGTATCTGAGTCATCCACCTCTGTTGTGTGAAGCTGCTGAAAAGTGAAGGTTTATTTGTTGCAATAATTTAGTGTTATCCCAACACACCCATCAGCCAAGCCAGACTCCACCAGAACATAAACCATCTTTGCTGTAAACAGATACAGTGCAAATAGTGAAACAGGCCTAGGCACTTCAACATGCATAAAGCCCTACAACAAAACGTTGTGTTGAAAAAAGGTGAGTGATAACTTTTTGGTTGAAATGTGGTGGTGGTTTCGTCGCTAAGTCGTATCTGACTCTTGTGACCCTACTGAGTGTAGCCTGCAGGCTCCTCTGTCCACAGGCTTCTCCAGGCAAGAACACTGGAGTGGGTTGCCATTTCCTGCTCCAGGGGATCTTCCTGACCCAGGGATCGGACCTGGGCCTCCTGCATTGCGAGCACATTCTTTACCAACTGAGTTATATAATTTCAATCAAATTCATGTAATTTCAATTCAAATTTCATTTAGTTAGGACTTCCCTGGTAGCTCAGATGGTAAAGAATCTGCCTACAATGCAGGAGACTTGGGTCCGATCCCTAGGTCGGGAAGAACCCCTGGAGGAGGGCATGGCAACTCACTCTAGTATTCTGGCTTGGAGAATCCCACGGACAGAGGAGCCTGGTGGGCTATAGCCCATGGGGTTGCAGAGTCAGACAGGAGTGAATCAACTAACACTTATACAATAGTAAAATAGACAAATCTTCAATTTTAAGTTGGATGAAGTTTCATGTTTTTCTATCCTTGCGTAATCAACATCCAGACAAGATCAAAAATGTTTCCAGCAAGTCAGAAAGTTTCTCTGTGTTTTTTTTTCTCTTGACAACCCTTCCCTTCTAGAGGAAATGTTATTTTGAATCCTGTCATCAGTTATAAGCTTTGCCAGATCTTGGACTCCATACAAAGAGGATCACATCATACCTGTTTTCTTTTACTCAAGGTAAAGTTTTGAGCTCAATCCACACTATGGGTGTGAACAAGAAAGGTTTTCTATTTTTCATAAACATGTGTGATCATTTCACAATTGATGAACAGTTGGGTTGTTTCCAGTTTGGAGCTCTTACAAATAAAGCATCTGTGTTTGAACAATTCTTTTTGTGGATACATGCACTCATCTCTCTTGGGAATATGCTTAGGAGTGGAATTGCTGGTCGTATATCATTTCTTAACCATTCTGTTAAGGATGTCTGAGGTATTAGCACAGTGATGGACAAGTAGACGGCAATTAGAATTTGCTGACTTCTGTTCATTCTTACAGTTATCACAAATAAAATATTCAAATAAAATCATGTGAAGTCTAAGTTGAATGAACAAATAGTATCACAAGTACGAAAATCCTCAAAATAATATTCTAAACTAGCAGTGCCTTATATACCAATTACAAGTCTGTTTGCAGCCACCAATCATTTCCTATCTCCCGGAGTTTACGCAAACTCATGTCCATTGAGTAAACTCAGAGAGTTGGTGATGGACAGGGAGGCCTGGCATGCTGCAGTCCATGGGGTCGCAAAGAGTTGGACATGGCTGAGCGACTGAACTGAACTGAACTGAATTGTTTCCTATGAACTAACTAAGCCACTGACTAAAAACCTAAGTGTGCATAAATGAAAACGCTGATTAATTAAAGTACATTTGGAAAAAAGGTGAGTGGGGAAAGGAAGGTAAGAATACCAAAACACTTCTATATTAAATCTTGATCTTTTCAGCTATCTGAAAGATCAATTTAAGATGAGCTGAGTAATTGCTAATTGGACTGTAAAAACCTATGTTCATTGTGAGCACACAAAAATATACTGTGGTGTTCAATTCTTTGTCAGTCACAGAAGAAGTCTAGGGGTTTAAGACAAATCATCCCCAAACATATCAGTTAAGTGTACTTTTTTTGAGTTATGTTTATATCCATCAAAAGTGGAAATGTAATTTTTAAAAATTCAGTGAAGATATTATTTCTATTTAGGAAGGGAATAAAGAGAATCTCATTCATTTCCATGGAAATCAACTCTAATTCATCCGTAAATAATGACTCATAAATATAACACTTAGCATTAAGGGCTATTTTCAGATTCTTAAAATCCCCGAGTCAAAACTGCTGTGACCGTCATAACTTTGAATTTATTTGTCTTTGTCAGTTTAGAAGAGATGCTCAGTTTGAGGGCAGTGCAGGTCTTATTGATAGTTTTATTTCCATGTATCATAGCTCTCTTTCACAATAAACTTGTCTGAGCCCAAGTTTGCCACATGAATTACCATTTATGCAGATTTAGAGCAAAACCTTCTTCTGTGCTCATGCCAGATAATGGGGTTGAGATCCATGTCTTTTCTGAACCCTCTGGCCAGGTTAGTGAGCTCCTGTGTGTCTCGCTTCCTCATCTGTAACAGTGAGGAAGGTAAGCATGCCGGCTCGGTAGGGATGGCGTGAGGCATTAATGGTTAAAGTAAACAGATGTGCTGTATACAGAGTTTGGCACACAGCAAAGTGGTCAGGGAGTATGATCTGTTATTTTGGGAAAAAAATAAATAAATTGATGCTATTGGAAAAACTCAGAAAAATGCCAAATGCTAAAAATCTTTTCCTCATAAGCTAATTAACTCAACAAAAATTAGTAACACTGCTTCCTAGCTGCTCCTGGCTTGGGCTGGCTCTGGAGAGAGAGCTCTGGAGAGAGAGCAGTCAGCAGGGTAGTTCCACCCCTCTCCTTGCGGGGCTGAACATCATTGAGCAGGATGTAAATTCTCTGAAGGAGGAGGAACGCTCCTGTCTTGGCAAAGACTAAGCACAAACCAGATACACGGCTGAATTCAGACTTGCAGAGAGAATAGCTTCTGGCGACAGACTTCTTTACTGATCTACAAGTTCTAGCCTTTAATGATGATATTTTAAGGAAAATGACTCAGTTCTTAGAAAAATCTTTTTGTGAATTTGTTTTTCCCATAGCATTTCCTAGCTGCAACTAAACTCTGAAGTTAAAATATCTTTCTCTAACTTATCCAGTTCCTAGGATGATTGGATTTTTTTTTTTTTTTCCAATAGGTGAAAATGCAGTCATTCACAAATCTCCGAATGCTGGGTTTGGCACTGAGCTGATCTATCTGAGCCGTGATCATAATTATTTGTATTACCCGGACCCAGTCATTTGTTTCTTTCCCGGTCATTCCACTCACATAAATAAATGCAAGGGACTGGAATAAGCAATTCCTAAAATCCATCCCAGCACTTAATTTCTAAAAGTGAATGCACTTTCATCCCCATTTAATGACCGGAGAAAGACCTTTATTTTATGGAAAGCTCTTTACTTTTCCTTAACCATATTTTCGTACTCATTAAACTAAGAACCTGGGAAATTTAACTTTTTAAAGCAGAATCTGATATTGTCCTTCACTTGATGAGGGAAAGAGAAAAGAAGCTTCTTTATCTCGATTGTTTTAATAGCACTTTCCATTAGACATGTAAGACAAATGGCAGGAGGCTTTATTTGCTTGTTTGGGTAAACAACAGGTTGAATTTGGCCTCACTGTTTGGTGTACTTAATGGCAAGAGAATCTAAAAATTTGGATCATCAAGTGTTCTTTTCTGGCATTTCTTTCAACGATTCTTACTCATTCTGGTACTCATTCATGATGTTAAAAAATGACGATGATGAACCAAATCAGAGAACTAAATAAATGGAGAGATAGCCCATGCTGATGGATAGGAAGACTTAGTGTTGCTAACATGTCCGTTCCTCCCAAATAGACCTGTTGATTCAATGCAATTCCAGCCAGAATTCCAGCTCTCCATTTGCAGACAATGGCAAACTGATTCTAAAGTTTATATGGAGGGGCAACATGCCCAGAATAGCCAATAAAATAGGGAAGGAAGAGAACAAAACTGAAGAGCTGACATTACCCAACACCAAGACTGTAGTGAGCTGCAGTAGGCAAGGCAGGGGTACTGGCAAACCTGGACAAACAGATCGACGGAACAGAACAGAGGGCCCAGAAAGAAATCCTCATAAATGTAGCCAACCGACTTTTGACAAAGTGACAGAGGCAGTAGAACGGAGCAAAGATAGTCTCTTTAACAAATGGTGGGAAGTTGCTGTAAAACACAGGTGGCTCAGCCGCTGCTCCGTGACCACCTAGAGGGGTGGCAGGGAGGTTCCAGAGGGAGGGCATGTATGTATACATAGGGCTGATTCACGTTGCCATATGGCAGAAACCAACACAACATTGTAAAGCAATTTACTCTAATTAAAAATGAATAACATCTTTTTTTGAAGAGTAACCAGAGAGGCAAAAAGTAAAGGAGAAAAGGAAAAATATAAGCATCTGAATGCAGAGTTCCAAAGAATAGCAAGAAGAGATAAGAAAGCCTTCTTCAGTGATCAATGCAAAGAAATAGAGGAAAACAACAGAATGGGAAAGACTAGAGATCTCTTCAAGAAAATTAGAGATACCAAGGGAACATTTCATGCAAAGATGGGCTCGATAAAGGACAGAAATGGTATGGACCTAACAGAAGCAGAAGATATTAAGAAGAGGTGGCAAAAATACACAGAAGAACTGTACAAAAAAGATCTTCACGACCCAGATAATCATGATGATGTGATCACTCATCTAGAGCCAGACATCTTGGAATGTGAAGTCAAGTGGGCCTTAGAAAGCATCACTACGAACAAAGCTAGTGGAGGTGATGGAATTCCAGTTGAGCTGTTTCAAATCCTGAAAGATGATGCTGTGAAAGTGCTGCACTCAATATGCCAGCAAATTTGGAAAACTCAGCAGTGGCCACAGGACTGGAAAAGGTCAGTTTTCATTCCAGTTCCAAAGAAAGGCAATGCAAAAGAATGCTCCAATTACCGCACAATTGCACTCATCTCACATGCTAGTAAAGTAATGCTCAAAATCCTCCAAGCCAGGCTTCAGCAATACGTGAACC
>SJYT01041550.1:350275-425459 GCA_006410635.1 Cephalophus harveyi
CAGGAGGAGAAGGGGACGACTGAGGATGAGATGGCTGGATGGCATCACTGACTCGATGGACGTGAGTCTAAGTGAACTCCGGGAGTTGGTGATTGACAGGGAGGCCTGGCGTGCTGCGATTCATGGGGTCGCAAAGAGTCAGACACGACTGAGAGACTGAACTGAACTGAACTGAACCAGGACTGGGCCAGTGGTTGAGAGGCCACCTCCCAGTGTGGGGAACGTGAGCTGGATCCTGGGTCCGGGAGGATCCCACAGGTCTCAGTGCAACCCAGCCTGTGCTCCCCAACTGCTGAGCCTGTGCTCCCCCACTGCTGAGCCTGTGCTCTCGAGGCCGGAGCAAGAGAAACAGCTGCACCGAGAAGCCCGTGCACCGCAGCTAGAGGAAGCCCGTGCTTGCGACGAAGACCCACCGCAGCCAAAAATAAATAAACAAATGTATTTTAAAAATTCCATGTGCAGCAAAGATGATTTCACATGCGATAACTAAGACCCACCACAGCCAAATAAATAAAAGTTTTTTTTAAGTAACCAAAAAAAAAAAAGCAAAGGGCGCTAGAACAACTGGACATTCACATGCAAAAAAAAAAAAAAGAACCTTACACCCTTCCCAAAAATTAACTTGAAATGGGTCACAAATCTAAACGTAGAACACAAAATTATAACACTCCAAAAGGTAACAGGAGAAAACCTAAATGACCATGGGTATGCCCATAAATTTTTTATAGCGTCAAAGACATAATTCACAAAAGAAAGAATTGATAAGCTGAACTTGGTTAAAATTAAAAACTCTTGCCTTGCCAAAGTCAAGAGAATGAGATGGCTAGCCACAGACTGGAAGAAAATGTTTGCAAAAGACATATCTGATAAAAGACTGTTATTCAAAATATACAAAGAGCTCTTAAAAGTCAACAATGAGAAAACAAACAACCCAATTAAAAAAGGGGCCAAGGACCTTAACAGACACCTCATTGAAGATGATAAACATATGACAAATAAACATGTGAAAAGATGCTCCACATCTTATGTCATTAGGAACAAGCAAATTAAAATAATAATGGCACACTTGTTAGAATGGCCAAAATCCAGAACACTGACAACATCAAATGCTGACAAGGATGTGGAGCAAAGGGAACTCTCATTCAGTTCTGGTGGGAATGCAAAATGGTACAGCTACTTCTAAACATATTTGTAAGATATTATCTAGCCATCATGCTCATTGGTATTTACCCAAAGGAGTTGAAAACTTAAGTCCACACACACACACACACACAAAACTGAACACAATTGTTTATAGGAGCTTTATTCATAATTGCCAAAATTTGGAAGCAACCAAATGGCCTTAAGTAGGGGAAAAGAGAAACAGTGGTCCATCCAGACAATGGAATAATATTCAGCACTAAAATGAAATGAGCTGCTAAGCCACAGGAAGACTTGGGGAAAACTTAAATGTCTATTACTAAGTGAAAGAAGCCAGTTGGAAAAGGCTCCTTACTGTATGATTCTAACTGTATGACATTCTGGAAAAGGCAAAACTATGGAGGCAGTCAAAAGATCTGGGGTTGCCAAGAATTAGCAGTTGGGAAGGGGATGAACAGGCAGAGCACAGGGGACTTTAGGGCAGTGAAATTTCTCTGGGTGATACTATCATGATAGATACATGTCATCATACATTTGTCCAAACCCATAGAAGGTACAGCACCAAGAATGAGCCCTAATTTTAACTATGGACTTTGGCTGATTATACATCAGTGCAAGTTCACTGATGGTAAGCAGCGTCCCACTCTGGTGGGGAATGTGGACAATGCGGGAGGGGGTGCATGTGTTGGGGCAGGTGGTGTATGGGGAATGTCTGTGCTGTCCCCTTAATTCTGCTGTGAACCTAAGCCTACTCTAAAAATAAAGGTTCCATTATATTAATAATGATAATGAGGACATTTGAGTTGTTTTAAAAGCAGGAGGTGGTCATTCCCTTTAGGTTAATTCTCAAATCTATTTTGAAAGTGCCAAAGTGTTAGTCGCTCAGTTGTGTCCAACTCTTTGCGACCCCACGGACTGCAGCCCACCAGGCTCCTCTGTCCATGGGATTCTCCAGGCAAGAACACTGGAGTGGGTTGCCATTCCCTTCTCCAGGGGATCTTCCTGACCCAGAGGTCGAACCCAGGTCTCCTGCATTGCAGGAGACACTCTACCCTCTGAGCCACCGGGAGCATAGGAGTGACTTGCTGGACTGACTGCCCGGAAACTGTCCTCCCAGGAGGTGTCTCCATCCTGGCCTGTGTGTCCCTACTTCCCGGTTCTTCCTTCAGGCTTCAGTGGGGGGTCTGAAAGAAGGTTTTGTGGCTGGTGAGGAAATGCCAGTTGTGAGAATTGATGCTGAGGCACTCACATGATTGCCCTCAGACTCATTTAGTGGACTTCCTGTGTCTCAATTATTTTGACCTACAAGATGGAAAAAAACCCTCGCTGCCAAAGCGACTAACTCAAATCCCACTTTAAACGTGCTCTTTGTTCACTTTGGACTGGAGGGAAGGAAAAGCAGGCTCTACCTGTTGAAGCGGGGGATGGGCAGGGTGGTTCTTCTAGGATGTAACTGAGGCAAACGGCTGATACTCAGAGGCGCCGAGCCAAGTGTCTGGCTTGAGAAGTTTTAAACGAGAATAATCACAAGTTCTTTTCATTTTCCCCTTGTAACTGAGCAACATCTTCAAAGGGCCCTAACCTATCCCCACTTCCTTGCTCCGCTTAGGGCACCATGCCAGGAGTTTTTCTGTATCAAGATGAGCCAAAATTTTTCCCACGTGGCTTCGGAGATTGATACCAAAAGCCAAGAGCAAAGGTCACTGTGTGTGGAGTTGTGAACCGATCTTGGCGCTAACTGTGCCACATTCTACAGGTCAGAGCTCCCCCTCAGTTTGTGCTACACACACACACAGGAGAAAATAAACCAAGGTCAAATAATGCTATGTATTTGCACACAGAAGAAGATGGTCGTGTGTGTTCACATCACACAGCCGAAGGGAGGAAGCCTCCTCGGACAATCTCGGTGCTCCTAGCAGCGATGAGAGAAATGCTCACATACAGAAGTATGGGAACGTCATTCTGGCTTATGCAAGAGTTAACTTGAATTTTTTTCCCCCATTTAGAATAGACTTTACTTTTTAGAACAGTTTTAAGTTGACAGAGAAAATTGATCAAAAGAGACAAAGGGGCCCGCACCTCTCTACCGCTACACAAGCACGGCCTCCCGTGCTATCAGCATTCCCCCAAGAGCAGGACTCACCGTCGTTCAGTTGCTAAGTCACGTCCTTCTCTTTGCAACCCTATGGACTGCTGCATGCCAGGCTTCCCTGTCCTTCGCTGTCTCCTGGAATTTGCTCAAGTTCACGTCCATTGAGTCGGTGATGCCATCTAACCATCACATTCTCTGCCACCCTCTTCTCCTTTTGCCTTCAATCTTCCCCAGAATCAGGGTCTTTTCCAATGAGTTGGTGCTTCACATCAGGTAGCTAAAGTATTGGAGCTTCAGCTTCAGCATCAGTCCTTCCAATGAATATTCAGGGTTGATTTCCTTTAGGATTTTTTTTTTCTTTATTTTCCCTTCACATATATATTTTATTGAGGTATAGTTGACTTACAATGTTCCAGGTGCACAGCAAGGTGATTCAGTTATACGTACAAATGTATATTATTTTTCAGATTATTTTCCATTATAGGTTATTACAAGTTATTGATTATAGTTCCCTGTGCTACTTTTGCCTGTTGAATATTTTTTAAGAATTAGCAATATAGCATTCTACTCATACTAAAGCAAACAAGTGGAATCAAAATGTCATAAATTTTTTAGGTAGGCAAAAATTCATAAAATTAACTTGAATATTATGCTAACTAAAACACCCTGTTTGTGGCCTATCAAATGTACATTGTGAAAAGGAAAAGTGAAGTCGCTCATCATGTCCGACTCTTTGCAACCATGTGGACTGTAGCCCCCCAGGCTCCTCTGTCCATGGGATTTTCCAGGCAAGAATACTGGAGTGGGTTGCCATTGCCTTCTCCTGCTTTAACAATAAAAGAAAAGGGCCCAGTGGCCAGGAGTAACGAATGTCCATGTTAAAGATGAAGCACCTCTCTTCCTGGGATGCCAGTGCTGGTCCTCCTTTGATGAGAAGGCTGGCTTCTCAGATGCTGAGCCCACACTGACCCACTGTGTATGTGCTGGTCTAGTTTTTGAAACCTTGAAGGGATATCTACCTGACTTCTTTGATGTCCTTTATTATGACAGGATATAGAACTGTGCTGAAAACCATGTTTCTCTGCAGAAGTTTCTCAGAGTAATCAGAGAGGCTGTCTTTCAGGCTATAGTCTTCTGTTTGGTTCAAATGAAACTATTTTCTATTTTTATTATAGAAAATAATCAACAATCTATAAAAAAATAGAAAATGGTTTCATTTGAACTGAACTGAGGACTATAGCCTGAAAGACAGCCTCTCATCAACAGCAGTCAATATGCCTTTAGTGGGTAGCTTTTTATCTCACCCATAAACATTCACTGGGGCTTCCCCAGTGGGTCAGAGGTTAAAGCGTCTGCCTGGAATGCGGGAGACCCAGGTTCGATCCCTGGGTTGGGAAGATCCCCTGGAGAAGGAAATGGCAACCCACTCCAGTACTCTTGCCTGGAGAATCCCATGGAGGGAGGAGCCTGGTAGGCTACTAGTCCATGGGGTCTCAAAGAGTCAGACACGACTGGGCGACTTCACTTCACTTCACTTCACTTCAAACATTCATTGAGGGCAAAGTTGGGATCAGAAACTGGGCTCTTAAAGATCACAGTGAACGAAGTAAGATAATGTTTCCTTTCATGGAACTTGGAGTAGAAAAGTGGAGTAGAAAAACATTTAAAAATATATCCAGATAGTTAGATAGACACAGATAGGTAGAGAGACAGACTTAACAGATGGATAGATGTAGACAGATGATAGTTAGATAGACAAATAAATATAGATGACAGAGAGATAGGCATATAGATCAGTGCAGTTCAGTTGCTCAGTCGTGTCCGACTCTTTGCGACCCCATGAATCACAGCACCCCAGGCCTCCCTGTCAATCACCAACTCCCGGAGTTCACCCAGACTCACGTCCATCGAGTCCGTGATGCCATCCAGCCATCTCATCCTCGGTCGTCCCCTTCTCCTCCTGCCCCCAATCCCTCCCAGCATCAGAGTCTTTTCCAATGAGTCAACTCTTCGCATGAGGTGGCCAAAGTACTGGCATATAGATAGATGGATATATAAACAGACAGATATAGATAGATGATAGACATATAGATAGACAGATATAGACAGATATATAGACAGAAATATGCCTTTGGCTTCTTTAAAATCTGACGGGAACGATATTAGAAAGAAGGGCTTTTCTTTAGAATTCTGTGATTGCTCTGAGGCGTGCCATTTTGGCCCACTGCAGGGAGGGTTTACTTTCAGTAAGGTTCTAAAATGAGTAAGGGAAGAGCCCCTGAGTGTTTGTCTCATCGTGTGCGTGTGTGTTTTTACATGTGTGTGTGTTCGCTTTTGGGTGTGTGTGTGTCTAAGTTCCATGACCGCAGCGTTCGTAAGTTTTCTAATGTATCCCAAGCACCTAGCATGGGACCAAACCCAAGGAAAAGGTTTACTAAATATTTGGTGACTATATGGTTTCAAAATCCTGCTCTGATTTTTAAAAAGAGGAATAAAAGCTATTACTTACTGAGCATCTATTATGTGCCAGACACCTTCTAAGCTCCCACTTACTATACACAACAACCCTCTTAGAGAGATAGTATTATTCCCATTTTACAGATGGGAAAATTGAAACTTGTAAGAAATTAAGCAAACTGCCTAAGATAATTTGCTTAATCTCTAAGCTATAAGAAAAGGTTTTATAATATATGGCAGTATCTAGTGGGAGGAAATGTTAAGGAAAGGCTATCAGGCATAGTAGAATACATGTGTAACATATAATATGAGAAACCAGGAGTGAGTCAGGGTAAAGCAATGGGTAAGACAGAGGAAATGGCAAGAGAATCCTCCAGGAAGTGTCCTGAAAAAGAAGAGAAGCAACGCTCAAATCATTGTGCAGTACGTAGAGCCCTTCATCCTGAAGCACCATCAAGGTTTCCCTGGTTTTGTTTGTTTGTTGTTTTATAACATTGCTGGATTCGAACAAAACATAATTTAGAAGAACACGTGGTTTTAATTATCACCCTGTTTTAAAATCTGTGCTCCATAAACAGGATAAAAAAACAGAAGGGTAGCATATACTTTTATAAGTTCAAGACCATATTTAACCATACATTTATTCAACATTAGAAAAGGAAAAAACAAATTTCCTGGTGTGTGATTATGCCATAGCCCGATTTTACAGCACCTTAAAGTTGGGAAGAACATATAAAATGCTTTATAGGGACTAAATAAGCAAGTGGTCACGGTTCAGAGTCACAGAAATGTTCACGCACTTGCATTTTTTAATGAGATATTAAAGATATCTCATATTATTTAATCCATTTGTATCCTAAAGCCATTTAGTTGAACCCAAAGGAATAGAAGTCTCCTTTTTTCTTATCTCCAAGACTGAGTTCCACCCTTAGGGTTGCTACATCCTCCCCTTCAAAAAGGATCATGATCCAGCATGTCAAGTTCAGACCCTCTCAACGGTTTTCCGTTGTCGTTACATTTAAGACAAGATTTGCAGCCAGGCTTTCTCAGGCTCAGCACTGTTCTGGGTTGGCGAACCTTTCTCATGCCCTGCACTGTGGGGACCAGAGAGGCGTCCTTAGCCTGAACCCCCTCGATGCCAGCAGAGCATCCATCCGCCTTATCCTCCCCTCCCTGCCCCTCCCCAGGCTGTGCCAATCAAGACTGTCTCTAGGCTTTGCCACAGGTGCCCTAGGGAGCAGACTCATTCCCAGTTGAGAGCTATTTTTCTCCCTTACTGTCAAAAAGTTTGACCACTGCTGAAATGATTTTCCAGATTAAGAAACTGCTTACTGGCATGATAGAGAAGAGAGAAAATGCGAAGTTTACTAAGAACATACTATTTAATCCATTTCTATCGTAAAGCCATTTAGTTGACTCAAAAACTTAACGTTTTCCTCAAAATACGGGAAAATAAAAAAAACAGCAAGCCTGACACTTTAAAGTTATATATGTCTCACAAACTGCCCAATAGACAGAAATGAACGTAGCAAAAAATGATATGATTTTACAAATGTTGCCACAAAGATTTTGAAAAAAATAACATCTACTAATTATAATCACCTGCAATTCTTTTGTTTGACAGTAAGTCCCTAAAAATGTAGCAAAGAAAATTAATAACCTAGGAAATAAACAGCACCCCCAGAATGGATCTGAATATCTTATCCCCTTGCATAGATGACTCTGAATACAGACACTGTGCATTCAAATTTGTCATTCTAGACTTTCTCTTGCCTTGCTCACATGCTACCCCATTACTAGGTGGAAACCCTGCAACATAAAACAATTCATCTTTTCAGAATACATCAGCAGATAAATAACCTACTCGAGGAACTCTACAAAGAAGTTCCTTTTCTCAGGCTGTGGATTAGAGAAAGTGAGGCATACTCGTTGCTAGCGCTGACCGACATCACGAAATCACGAGGGCGAAAAGGACGTGGTTTACCCAGTGAAGGGCAGCTGCCCAATTAGGATAAACAAGGAGGGGTTATAAAGTGCCTACATGACCGATGGCTAGTTAGCAAACTGTTTACCCAGAAATAAAAGCCCAAGTCAGGCAGCTACTCCACAGGTCACTAGGAACAGAGACCCGCCAGGCCCTAACCGCCTTGACTGGAGAGACCCCTGGGCCAGAGGCCATGAATGCCAGCAGACAGTCTGCCAGGGAAGGCTGGAGCGTGGTGAAGGGGGTCCTGACTGACAGGGTGCCGCCCAGGGGAAGCAGAAGTGGAACAAAGCAGCCAATCAAACGCGAATGGTTTACTTGTTTCCTCTGAACTCTTTTTTTTTTTTTTTTTAAATTTTTATTGGCGTGTAGTTGATTTACAATGCTGTGTCAGTTTCAGGCGTACACAAAGTGAGTCAGTTTTGCATATACATGCATCTCCATTCTTTTTCAGATTCTTTTCTCATACAGGTTTTACAGAATATTGAATAGAGTGCTGTGCGCTTTACAGTAACGCCTTGTTAGTGTTTGTTTTCTGAACTCTTTTCTAATTAAAACATCTTCCCATCTGTCATTAGGAGTTAACTCTTTGGCAATAGCTAATGAGAGACTGGGGACTGTGGGGTGTGTGTACCTACACATTGGCTTAACACTGAGCTTGTAGCCAAGTTTAATTGTTTAAATTCTTTATTCTTTTTTTATTTTTCGGCCATGTCGCTCAGCATGCGCATCCTAGCTCCCCAACCAGGTATTGAACATGTGCTGTCTGCATTGGAAACCAGGAGTCTTAACCACTGAACCTCCAGGGAAGTCCTGTAACTGATGAACTGAACAACAAATGTATTCAAGCAGAATATACAGCATTATGCTATTTCACCTTCTGTTCGTTTGCAGCAACCTTTTCGGAGTCACCTTTGAATAAAATGAACTCAGTCCTCTCTGAAACGTGACTGACCGCCGGCCAGCTGGCCGAGTCTCACGGTGGCACAGGACGGCTCTGGAGGCCACGGTCTGGGTAATTTCTTTCCTCTGGAACAGACCCAGAAGGGAAAAAACCCTCTGAGACCCTCAAGCCAAACCCCGCAAACGGTCACTTACACTCTTCATGGGTCTGCTTCCTCTCGCTGTGCTTGCATTTCTTATCAAGTTTTGTTGCTGGGTTCACGGACCTCTGTAGAGTGGGAAGAGCAGTCTAAGAACAGGCTGAAGACAGAAAGCACGTGTGAGGGGCAAAAGCTGCGCAGGCAGCGAGGAGGCTGTTACCGCGGATGAGCGTTCATTTGCTGTCAACAAAGACCCCATACTCTAAGGCGGTGGCCTCCCTACTGGATATTATGCCACAGTCACTGTGAGAAGCGATCCTGACTGTCAGAATCACAGACTTCTGGGCTGGGGGGGAAGGGGACTCAAAGTCTACCGTGCCCTCCCCTTCCAGACTTTCAAACCCTTCCTTGTTCCCGTCAGTTTTCTCCTCAATGTTTTAACCCCAGGGGGAATGGTAATATGTTATAATCTGGCTCAGAATTGTTTGATCTAATTGAGAAAGAGTAAGGCAAGGCAAGGGCTTCCCTGGTGACTCAGCAGTAAAGAATCTGCCTGCAATGCAGGAGACGTGCGTTCAGTCACTGGGTCGGGAAGATCCTCTGGAGAAGGAAATGGTAACAACCCACTCCAGTATTCTTGCCCGGAGAATTCCATGGACAGAGGAGCCCGGCTATAGTCCACGTGGTCTCAAAAGAGTCGGACACAACTTAGTGACTAAACAACAATGATGATAACAACAGGAAAGGTGAAGGACAGAACTGGCTGGGACTCTCCGAGGAACATCTACTCAGGACCATGCCCTTCTGCCCCACATCCCTTTGATATCGGCTGATATTACTGGCTAGTCCAGTTTCTATACATGCATCACTTGTTCAATTTGCCAACCTAGCAGTCACAACAAGAAGGGAAATAAGGTTAGCCTGAGATACTTCCTCCTTGGGAACTCATGCTGATTGATAAGCAATGCCACTGTCTGTTTAAGGGATCATCTATGACTGTTCTTCAGAAATACACTCTAGAAATGTTCAGGTTCATTTTATGTTCATAAGTCAAAGGCCACACTTTTCTCATCCCTTCTGAAATCCTGACTTCCCTGGTGGCTCAAACGGTTAAGCATCTGTCTACAATGAGGGAGACCCAGGTTCGATCCCTGGGTTGGGAAGATTCCCTGGAGAAGGAAATGGAAATCCACTCCAGTACTATTGCCTGGAAAATCCCATGGACATAGGAGTCTGGTAGGCTACAGTCCATGGGGTCGCAAAGAGTCGGACACGACTGAGCTACTTCACTTTCACTTTCTGAAATCCAGATGAACTACTTGATGACTTCGGTCAAAAAGAAAATTTAACTTGTATATAACAGCCCTTGCCCACAAAGATAAGATAAAAGTGACACTTAAAAAAAACCTTTCATCAAAAATGGGTAGAAATAACGCATCCCATGTGGGGTCAGCTTCATTTACATGGAAAATTCACTTGCCAGGGATTCTTCATCTGCTTATTACGCCAGGTACAGGAAGTAATTCTGTAGATCAGTGGTTTTCAGAGTATGGCTTTCAGACATGTTAGAAATGTTTGTTTTCAGACGTGTTAGAAAGGTGCCCCCAAGACCTCACTACTAGATCAGAGTTTCTGCAGGGTGCAGCCCCATAATCTGTGTTGTATCAAGCCCTCTGGTTGATTCTGCTGTGTGCTGAAGTTTGAGAACCACTGCCTTAGAAAAGAAAACAGAATTAGGATAGTAAAGCTCAGCCTTCCAGGGCTCCTGACTTAATGAAATGGTGATGATGATGAGAGTTTTAATGGATAACATTTTGTGAACACTTTCCGTGCATTGAAGGACTTCCCTGGTGGCTCAGATGGTAAAGAATATGCCTGCAATGCAGGAGACCTGGGTTTATCCCCCTGGAGAAGGGAATGGCTAACCCACTCCAGTATTCTGGCCTGCAGAATTCCATGGACAGAGGAGCCTAGCAGTCTATAGGCCATGAGGTCCCAAAGAGTTAGACATGACTAAGCAAGTAATCCTTTCTTTCACTTCTGTGCATTGAAGTCTGGTGCTATCTTTTTAAATTTTCCCAAAACCTCAATGAAGTACTATTATCCCATTGTACAGATGAGAGAATGAAGTCAAGAAAAGTTAAGTAATGTGCCCCAGGGTAGCCATTAGTTGCAGACCTGGGGACTAGCCCAAGTCTGGTTGATCACACACACACACACACACACACACACACACACACACCCCCCAAGTTCTCACTCTTTACTAGCATGCCATGATGCCTTTCCCACCTTCAGCTCCCTCAAGCTTCTCTCCCTCTTTACCTCCACTTCTTAAGACGTTCATCCTGAGGGCCACATCAGGAAAATCCCTTCTCAGCAGCCATCCCCAGCCAGCCCCTCAGCTTTGTTCTGCCCATCCCTTCTTTTCAAGATCCACTGGAAGTCTAAAGACATAACACCCGGAATAAACTGAGACTGGTTTTCCCCTCAGATGAACCCAGCGCTTTATCCCTTCTTTACGTACAAACAGGCCGCTATCACGATTATAAACTACAGTTCTGAAGCTTGAAGAGACTCTGCTGGATACCACCTACACCTTTGCTACCAAGTCTGATAACCGTGTGGGCTTCCCAGGTGGCACCAACTAGTGGCAAAGAACCTGCCTGCGCATGCAGGAGACATAAGAAACATGGGTTAGGCTCAAGATTCGGAAAGATCCCTTGGAGGAGGGCATGGCAACCCACTCCAGTATTCTTGCCTGGAGAATCCCATAGATAGAGGAGCCTGGTGGACTACAGTCTATAGGGTCACAAAAGAGTCGGACAAAACTGAAGAGACTTAGCATGCACATGAACGATATGCAGGCCGGTAGCGTCTCATTTTGGAAGCTTCTCACAAGTGTGGGATCTTAAACCCCACCCCAACCCCTGCTGAACCAAAATCTACATTTTCACAAGATTCCCAGCTGATTCCACGCACACTGAAATCTGAGGAGCACTAGTTTATTTAGAAATACCCCCTTATTTGACCTGAGGGAACCAAGACCCAAGGGAATTGAATGACCTAGGCAGGGTCACAAATCTAGTTAAATCGGAACTGATCCTGTTAAAAGAAATCTGCTTTTCTCCAGATTCCTGCAGCCTTCAACTCTATGCCAACCTATTGTTGCCACTGCTGCTCTGATTACTGAGAGCTTCCTAGGTTCTGAACGTGTGCTCATCACTTTACATGGAGTGTCTCGTTTGATCCTTTACCACATCCTGAGAGTTCAGTAGCAGTTTTGCCTTTTTTTTTTCCTGATTGGGAACCAGAAACCTAAAGAGGTTTAAGTACTTGTCCCAAATCATGCGACTTCCAAGTAGTGAATCAGAGATTAGCATTCACATAGTCCGACTTTGAAATCAGGCTTGTAGCTGTCAGATATATACTGCATGTATATCCTTGTCTTGTCCTCTGAGTCACAAAGCTTCTGCCTTGCCATCATCCATCTATCGCTTTACCACCATTATCTTCTTCATCATCTATTAGTTGTTTGAAGATCAGAAAGTGCATAAGACAGAGGCATTCTGCTTGATGTCTCTTTAATTTCATTAATCTCAGTGATAGTGTTACCAAGCCTGCCACCCCAGAATCATACCCCAGCCCCTCCCTTAAATAGAAACCGATCACTCCTATTTAAGTTTCAGGATGAAAGTGCAAAGAGAAAAAAAACAAGAACTAGCTAGAAGCTACCAGAAGACCCAAGGTGGTGGAGGATTTGACTTCCAGTGGACCTTGAGTCTCATGATCTATTCACTGAAATTCATTAGCTAAATGACACACCCACCAGCACCAAGACAGTTGCCAGTTGCCATGACAACAACTGGAAAAGCCCTTACAAGGACTGAAAAGGAGAGCTGCATTAGTTCCAGGTCAAAACCACACCCCTGTTCTTGGATAACTCATGACTATTCCTCCCACTCTTTCCAAGTCCCTCCCCTTTACCCTAACTCTCCTAGAGATTTGGTGCCTTCACCTGAATTGGCTTGAGAAGTTGATCTGTGAACGAGGCTCCCACCTCTCCATTCTCTGGCCACTGAGTAAAGCTTGTGCTGTTCCTGTCTCAGCATCAGTTTCACTACTGACTGTGCACATCTGATTGGGAAAAGAACCTCTCTGGCCAAGATGAGAAGCTTTGGGCTGGGCTAGGACCCCAGTGCAGGTTCGGTCAACCAGACCAATCTGGTAACAATAAGTTCAATAGCTACTTGGAAAAGCAAGCAAAAGATCCCTTTGCATTGACTCACCTTCCAGGCCCTGCAGCTCAGTTGTCCTACCTCTCAGATCTCTTTCCCATCACCTCTCTCATCACTTTAGGAGCTTTGGCTTAGAGTTCTCTGCACTTAAGAGGTTGTGACACCCCTGACAACTAAAGTGGAGGAATAAGAGGCAGTGGATCCATCTCCCTCCTCAGAGCACTCAAATGTTGAAGAAAACAAAGACGGAGGACATTTATTACTGAGCCATACCTTAGTCAAGTCAAAGCTGTGGTTTTCCCAGGAGTCATGTATGGATGCGACAGTTGGACTATAAAGAAAGCTGAGTGCCGAAGAATTGATGCTCTTGAACTGTGGTGTTGGAGAAGACGACTGAGAGTCCCTTGGACTCAAGGAGATCAAACCAATCCATCCTAAAGGAGATCAGTGCTGAACATACACTGGAAGGACTGATGCTGAAGCTGAAACTCCAATACTTTGGCCACCTGATGCAAAGAACTGACTCATTTGAAAAGACCCTGATGCTGGGAAAGATTGAAGCCAGGAGGAGAAGGGGACGACAGAGGATGAGATGGTTGGATGGCATCACCGACTCAATGGGCATGAGTTTGGGTAAGCTCTGGGATTTGGTGATGGACAGGGAAGCCTGGTGTGCTGCAGTCCATGGGGTCGTGAAGAGTCAGACACGACTGAGAGACTGAACTGAACTGAACTGATACCTTATATAAACTGGGCTTCCCAGGTGGCTCAGTGGTAAAGAATTTGCCTGCCAGTGCAAGAGTACAGGAGACAAGGGTTTGATCCCTAGGTCGGGAAGATTCCCTTGGAGGAGGAAATGGCAACCCATTCCAGTATTCTTGCCTGAAAGAGTCCCATGAGCAGAGGAGCTTGGTGGGCTACAGTCTATGGGGTCACAAAGTGTCACACACCACTGAGGACCTTAGATAAATAATTGCTTTTGTGTGGTTTTCTTGAAAAGCCAGCATGCAAAAGGTTGTTTCCAGTAGAAACTTCTGTATTTCAATCATCTTCACATCTGAAATGTAACCTAAGAGTAAACTGGAAACAGCCTTTGTGACATTCCAATATAATTATAAAAGTTTCACTTCTCCAGAGCACCTTTAAACAAGTATTTGAATGTTTCAGAATAAAATTTTTCTTGCACTAAGCCAATGCATTCATCTCATTCCATGCACACATATATTGCATAAACAAAAATAATATAAGAAAGCATGGATTTAGAAAAATATCTAAATTAGACTTTCAAAATTTAAATTTGAGTTAATCATTAAGCATTATTAAAATAGCATGTTATCTATGCAAAAGCACACTTTACACAACTTTTCAGAATTTTGCTATTATATACAGTGAGATGTTGTTTAGTCACTAAGTCATGTCTGACTCTTTGTTAACCCATAGGCTGTAGCCCACCAGGCTCCTATGTCCATGAGGTTTCCCAGGCAAGAATACTGGAGTGAGCTGCCATTTCTTTCTCCAGGGGATCTTCCCAACCCAGAGATCAAACTCGCATCTCCTGCATTGGCAGGTGGATTATTTACCGCTGAGCCAACAGGGATGCCCCGAATAGTGAAATGAACTACATATGTTTGTGCTAGGGCCACTGCGAATCTAGACAGTAAACAGACACTTCAGAAATTGTAGCTGTCTGAATCCTAAAGTAATACAATTGCACAGATCTGTAATATTTGCAAAGGAAAATAGTCCAGAATTTTATTTATATCTGGAAATGAAATGAGTCTGTTTATTGGTGTTTTCCATAAAGAATATTGCCTTTATGGAGATTTTCATGCATGAACACACACACACACACACACACAGAGTATTTGATTCCAAGTATTTTCTGTTAGGCTCCAAGACCCTCAAGGTAGGAGGCCTGCTTTATCGTGCTTTAATTTCTCTCATGACTGTAACATGGGTTTTTTGCCTTAATAAATGTTTGCTGAGCTGACTACCACACCTTAGCTACTCATATCAGGAATTTCTGTTGTGAACTTAATAGGGAGTGGGAAGGATTGGTGTTTTTTTTTTTTTTTTTTTTTTTGTGAGACTATAATTTTCAATCTCCTGATTTTTGTGATTTTTTTTTTTAAAGCTGGTCATAATGCTATATAGTTCTCTGATTTTATTTCTTTGGTACAAAAAAAGCAAATTGAATGCATTGTGATTGAGCCATGGAGCCTGGCTGCTTGCATATGTAATAGGGGCTCTAAATTACCGCATAAACACAGCTGCAGTTTCTCAGTCTGGAAGCTTTGAGAAGCATGCCGACTGGTAAGTGGGGGTATTTGGAGCTCTAAATTTAAGAGCATTATTATGAGCTGCAATAGACAATCATCCCGCCTTCTATAAATCTCTGAGCAACTGTAAAACTGGCGTAGGTCTTGCTTAAACATTCAGGTTTCTTATCTATGCCCCAGTCTGAACAAGCAAGTTCAACACATATCTTAAAAGCTGACAACTTGTACTTCATAAAATATATCATCTGCTATTGCATTGGTGAAGTTATCAGAAAGGTAACAGTTTTTAAACCAGCTGTATTCAAATTATCTCATTTTAAAAGTTATTTATTTCAAAGGTCAAACAAATTGATATAAACCATGCTTTCGTACAGTGAAAATAACCTTACGCAGGAAAATAGGTGAAAATATTTACATGTCTATTGCTTTATATATACATACACACACACACACACACACACACACACACACACTTGTATTAAAAGCCTTTTTTGCCTGAATTTTAGGTTGAGAAGCAATGAAGAGAGGTAAATTTAAAAATATGTCTTCTGATAAGTTTCAAATCACTCTTATTTGAGGAGAAAAGATACTTCTAAAGAATAGGTACCTTGTTTGCTAAATTTGGTATTTAAATTTAACAGGAAATACGTCTCATAATTTAAACAGTGCTTTCACAAAATTTATACTTTCAATGCCTTCTCTTTACTATTCCTTAAGTGGTTTTTAAGAGAATTAACCACTAATTGATGGGAAACAGGTAGAACGCTATTTTATGCCAACAGTTCTTGGAAGTGTTTAATTGCAGCAAATCAAATCAGAAACGTTTTGCATACAAATTAAATGGGAAATATCGTGCTCTAATACTAACTCAATTAATTCAATAAAAAATTGGAATTAGAGTCAGTGTTATCATTTGGCCATTTTCTTTGGCTAGCTAGATTTATGAAGAGTCTTTGGACCAAGGTCAGGGCTGGATAACTTGGATTAAAAATTATCTACTTTGTGGTGTAACTTGGGCCAATTATAAATCCAAATACTTTAATAGGTTATCTTCTACTATTACTTTAGGGAATTCAGCCTAAAAACTGGAGTTAACCACTGTTACTCTGAACAATAAACAGTATTAGGACAAGCAGACCAAAAAAGCAGAATAGACAACCTCACCTGTCACCCAACTGTCTAAAATCAGATGGATTTGGGGGTGGTTATAATGTTGAATAATTTCTGATTTTCTGCTCACCATTAAAAATGTTGCTAATTAAGATTTGTAGTTGAAGTGTTTGCTTTGTCTGTTTCCTTAAAAAAAAAGGGATACTTATTTCTAACATTTTTCAGACCACATGGTTAATTCAAACAACCATAGAAAGCTGACATTTTCCCACTGTTCTAACATTTAAAATTTTATTTCATTGACTTTTACTTGACTTACAGTGTTGTGTTAATTTCTGCTGTACAGCAAACTGACTCAGTTATACATATATACATTCTTTTTTCTATATCTTCTTCATTATGGCTTATCACAGGATATTGAATGTAGTTCCCTATGCTATACAGTAGTAGGACTTTTATGGTATCCATTCTACATGTAACAGCTTGCATCTGCTAATACCGAACTCCCAATCCAGCCCTCCCCCACCCCCACCCGTGGCAACCATGTCTGTTCTCTAGTCTGTGAGTCTGTTTTTGCTTTGTAAATATGTTCTTATGTGTCATATTTTAGATTCTACATAGAAGCAATATCATATGGTACTTGTCTTTCTCTGACCTTACTCAGTATGATAATTTCTAGGTCATCCACATTTCTGCAAATGGCATTATTTTGTTCTTTTGAATGGCTGAGTAGTATTCCATTATACACACACACATACACACCCCACACACTACTTCTTTATCCATTCATCTGTTGATGGACCTTAAGGTTCTTTCCATGTCTTACCTACTGAAACAAAGAGTGCTGCCATGAACATAGAGGTACCTGCATCTTTTTCAGCTGTATTTTCGTCAGGACATGTGCCCAGGAGTGGACTGCTGAATAGCTCAATTTTTAGTTTTTTGAGGAACCGTTAAATGCTATTTTCCACAGTGGCTTTACCAACTTACTTTCCCATCAATGGTGTTCCTCCTCTTCTCTTGAAAGCTCTTTGCACAAAAATTGTTTCAACCAGAATCATGGTCACAGACTGTTTCTAGACTTGAGACGCTGGATTTCAGAATCAGACGGTTCTGGGGCTAAACTGGATTCCACTAATGAACTAAGCGACTATAGGTGAGTTAGGTAAATGCTTCAGTTTCCTTACATGTTGCTGCTGCTGCTGCCGCTAAGTCGCTTCAGTCGTGTCCAACTCTGTAAGACCCCACAGATGGCAGCCCATTGGGCTCCGCCATCCCTGGGATTCTCCAGGCAAGAACACTGGAGTGGGTTGCCATTTCCTTCTCCAATGATTGAAAGTGAAGTCGCTCAGTCGTGTCTGACTCAGTGACCCCATGGACTGCAGCCCACCAGGCTCGTCCGTCCATGGGAGTTTCCAGGCAAAAGTACTGGAGTGGGATGCCATTGCCTTCTCCGTCCTTACGTGTTAAAAGGAGCTAATGCGGCTCACGTGGCAGGTGGGTTGTGGGAATTAAAGAGCACTCCGCACAGCGCCTGGGGGGTGGGCGGAACTGCCCAGAGCAGGCTTTGATCTTTCCCTGACTTGCCCTTTGGCCTTGGGCATGTTAATGTTTTTGCTCCGTCTCTTTCCTTTGTGGGAACTCCGTGTGTGTCTAACAGCAGACTGCCCCATCAATGACTGGAAGCCAGAAATATTTTTCAAGTGGTAAAGTCCTTGGCAAAAAGCAGAGTGCAAGCATAAAGCATAATGAGCATTAGTTGTATAGCCGAGGGTGGAACTGCCCTAGGAGAGAAGCGGCTGGGAGTTCAGAGGCCAGGAGAGATGGGTGGTCCAGCCAGGGCCCTTCCTGCCCAAGCAGCAGCACTGTGAACATGAGGCCCTTGGAAACTGCACCCTGGGCTCCCCAAGCCTGGAGGAGTCACCTGGAAGCAGAAACAGAGAGAGCTGGTGTGCCTGATGCCCGTGGCCTGTCTCCACGCAGAGCTGCTTCTCGGCTTTGAGGTCTGGATTCAGTTGTCACCTGCTCACAGAGGCCTCTCTGACAAGCCCATCTTAAGTGCCCTGTCCCATGGCATGGCCCAGTTTTACTGTTTTCTCAGCACTTAACCGTTGGCATTAGCTTGTCTAGGTAGTTGTCAATGTGGGCACTGTTTCTCTCTGCTAGAACTCCTTCAGCACAGGGCCTCAGTGTATTCCGCTCACCGCACACAGTAGGTCTGGGGCCAAAATCTTGGCTCCCTGACCACTGATGCCAAATAGGAAGAAGGAGACAAAGTCTGGAGGAAATAGAAAAGAGTAGCTTTATTATTTTTGCCAGGCGAAAGGGAAACAACCGTCTAGTGCCTCAGGAACTGTGCTCCCCTCTCTCATAAACACGGAGAGGTCATGCAGCCCACTCCAGCGCTCCTGCCTGGAGAATCCCAAGGATGGCAGGGCCTGGTGGGCTGCTGTCTGTGGGGTCACACAGAGTCGGACACGACTGAAACGACTTAGCAGATTATATCCTCACGAAGGTCTTGCATTTTTTTTTTTTTAAACAAGTTGAGAGTGAACAGCTGGCTTCAGGCGTCTCAGCAACCTGCTTTGGTATCCCTGAAGTTATCAGCCTGTGACCTTCCTTCTGAAATGCAGCATCTTACAAGGGAGTGGGTGGGGGAGGAGAATGCCAGGTGTGGAGTATAATCTATATGGAGTCAGAGAGTAACTATGTTTTTGAAGGACAAGTCCAGCTACAAGTGTTTGTTAGTAGTAAGAGGTAAAGGAAAACCAAGATTGTTGAGCTCTTCGCAGGCCTGTTTGGCTGGTATGTGCCAAAGGCTGCTGACTCATTTCTGTTTGTGCTGTAACAGGTCTTCCAGAAATCCTTGGTCTTGGAGCCCTAGGAATTCTCACACATTGCTGGTGAGAGGTACAGCTCCTTGGAAATCCCTTTGGCCACGTTTAATAACGCCCAACACAAGCCTTCTCAAGACCCAGCAATTCCATTCCGAGGTGTGCATCACCAGAGTGCAAATCTATCACCAGAAGGCACTTACCAGAATGTTCACAGTATCACTTTCCCTAAGAACCACGAACTGGAAGCTGCCCAAATTTCCATGCAAACATAAGAGATGGACAAATTGTGGTACATCCATACAAAGAAATACTATATAGAAATGAGAGCCCTCAACCAAAGCAAAAACAGGCATAACTCCCACTCACAAGATGATGTGCTGTTGAACGAGCAGAAACCAGACACAGCAGAGCACACAGTCTAGGATCACGTGTATGTAAAGTACAAAACCTGGCAAAACTCTCAGCCTTAGAAATTACGAGAGAGGTCGCCACCGCGGGGGGATGCATGGATGGGGGAGGAGCTAGGAGGAGATGAGCGGGTGTCAGAGGTGCTGGTCTTGTTCTGTGTCTTGGTCTGGCGGCTGTTCACAGCGATCTGTGCCCTTCGGGAACGTCGGTCCAGCTGCGCACTGTGCGCCTTTCACACAGTCCAGAAGAGAATGAAATCGACACTGAAACGATCGCAGGGGGACTGCCCGGGAGAGTGTGGGAGCAATCAGTAATAACTAATTTTTAAAAAGTGCCGGGGGCTTGGAGCCCTGGAGTCGGGGCTCACTCAGGGCGGGTGGGTCCGTCCGCCCGGGGGGCCCTGGCTGCGCCCGGCGGCCTGCGCTCAGGGCGGCCAAGGCGCGTGGGGACAGAGAGGAGGCGCCTCCAGGGGCCGCAGGGCGCGCGGGGGCTCCTGGAGCTCCGGGGCGTGCCTGCCCGGGGTGCGCGCCCTACGGAGCCGGAGCCGCGCGCTTCTCCGCCTCGAGCCCCGGCCCCGCCCCCGGCGTCCGGGGAGCCACGTGCCCCGCGCTCCCCTCCACCTGGTCGGGGCCCGGGGATCGGCTCTCCCCAGGGCCGGGGGTCGGCGCCGGGGTCGCCAGGCCTTCGGGCTGGACCCCGCTCCACCGGGGGAGGGCCGGGCGGGCGCGGGGCTGCGGGGACGGCCCGGGGGTGGGGGACTGTGCCCACCTGCCCTTTGCCTGGTCCTTCGCGGGGCCCGGCGAGGGGCGAGGAGCCCTCACCTGTGCTTCAGTCCGGGGGCGCGGGCGGGGAGGTGGGGGCGGACGGAGGGAATTGCTGGAGCGCGCGGCCTGAACAACGGCACACCCCGAGTTTCTTTCTAAAAACAGGGACGCTTCTCTTTCGCTAGGCCAACCTCCCCTCCCCCGACCGGATTTCCCTCTCTCCCGGGCTCAGTACGAGGGGAGAGAGCAGAGGCCGGGTCGTCCGCCGAGGTCGCCGGTTCTGGTGTGTCTACTTTAATTTTGAAAGTATCATCAAAGGGCCACTTAATGTCCCAGTCATCACAAAGGAGGGGATCCTATTTTGAAAGTAAAAGAAAGTGAAAGTCGCTCAGTCGTGGCCAGCTCTTTGCGACCCGACCCCATGGACTATACAGTTCGTGGAATTCTCCAGGTCAGAAGACTGGAGTGGGTAGCCTTTCCCTTCTCCAGGGGATCTTCCCAACCCAGGGATCGAACCCAGGTTTCCCGCATTGCAGGCGGGATTCTTTACCAGAGTTTTTCTCAATTAGACCCCATGGACTATACAGTTCGTGGAATTCTCCAGGTCAGAAGACTGGAGTGGGTAGCCTTTCCCTTCTCCAGGGGATCTTCCCAACCCAGGGATCGAACCCAGGTTTCCCGCATTGCAGGCGGGATTCTTTACCAGAGTTTTTCTCAATTGATTATAATTTTCATCTGGGCAACCAGGGACAACTCCTGAAGACACCAAGGATTAAAAACAGAGAAGCCTGCAGGAGGTGGAGGGCGGCAGGTAGAGAGGCTCTTTTCCTAGGGAATGGCTCAGCCAGTTTTTGAGAATGAGGCCATGGCACCCACTCCAGCACTCTTGCCTGGAAAATCCCATGGACGGAGGAGCCTGGTAGGCTGCAGTCCATGAAGTCGCTAAGAGTCGGACACGATTGAGCGACTTCACTTTCACTTTTCATTTTCATGCATTGGAGAAGGAAATGGCAACCCACTCCCGTGTTCTTGCCTGGAGAATCCCAGGGACGGGGGAGCCTGGTGGGCTGCCGTCTGTGGGGTCGCACAGAGTCGGACACGGCTGAAGCGACTTAGCAGCAGCAGCAGCAGCAGCAGCAGCAGCAGCAACCTCGAGTCTGAGTGAACTAGGGAGTTGGTGATGGACAGGGAGGCCTGGCGTGCTGCAATTCATGGGGTCGCAAAAGAGTCAGACACGACTGAGCGACTGAACTGAACCTATAAGCATTGTCTGGTCTGGTGGAGGGGGAAAAAAAGAGTATACCAATACATCCCTCCCTTATTTTTACCCATTTCTTTTACTTGGTCCTATTTTTACTTGGCCAAGAAAAATAACCATCTGCCTGTATTATATACTCAGATTTACCCCCTAACTACAGGTTTCCAAAAAAAAAAGACAAAATGTAAAGTTTTGGTGCACCGTCCAGAAACTATTGTAGTGATAGTAGAAAAGAAAGGTCCTGGAGTGACTGGGGGGATCTGAGCCATTTTCTCTGCCACTCATTCGCTTGTCAGGTGATCCCGTTTTCTCTGCTTCTGTTTCTTTAGTAAAATATGGGTGTTGCCACAGGTGACCCCAGATCTCAAAGTCTGCTATTCCAAGTTTCTCTTGAGAGAGATTAAAAGAATTGATTCAAATAAATTTCCACCAGGTGTATGGCTTAATATTTAATTCCCTCCCCACTTTAAGCTGAGGAGTAGATGTCTGAACATACATTTCCTCATCCTAAAATCCCTCTTATCCCCTCCTAATGCTCACAGTGCAGTGTTGATGTCTGGCAGGCTTTGTGTTCATTTTGCACCATTTGCAAACACAGTGAGAATTACCAGGGAACGGTGGAACGGAGGAAAGAGCGGCTGTAGATTTCTTGGACCTGAGACACTCACACTTCTCTTTCCATTTTCACTCTAATTAGCACACAACTTTTAAAAGTTGGCCTGAGCACAGCAAGACTTTCACACATCCGTGCTAAAATCCTTGCTAATCTTTCCCATGGGATGTAATGCAATTGAATTGACATGCTAATAAAATACTGGCAAGGACACAATCACAGTTTGCCCATGATGCATAATTAAAATAGCACGATGCAGTTACTTAAACCTCAGATAATGGCTTCCTCCGTATTGTTGGTTATGCACTTTCAGGGTTTTATTCCTGGATGTTAATAGCACATTAGAAAGCTACTGTTTTTTGTTTTTTGCAAATTGGGTTGTGCTTTTAGCTTGCTGTTGCTGTGTGTGTGTCTGTGTGTGTCTGTGTGTGTACTCAGTTGTGTCTGACTCTTGGTGACCCCATGGACTGTAACTTGCCAGGGTTCCTCTGTCCATGGCATTTTCCAGGCAGGAAAAGTGGAGTGGGTTGCCATTTCCTACTCCAGGGGAACTTCCTGACCCATGGATCAAACCAGTGTCTCCCGTGTTTCCTGCGCTGGCAGGCAGGATCTTTACCAGTGAGCCTAGAAATATACTAAAGCCTAAGTGGCTTTCAGATTGGTCTTGGACAATTGCTTAAAGCATCCAAACTTACCTTCAAATTTGAATTTTCTGTTGATTGTGGACTGCCTCACTCTGCTATCTTCAAATCACTGGCACAGCTACGCGTTGGCTCAGAGGCCATTTGTATCTACTACATCTGGCATTTGGGAAATCTTAACTTTTCTAAAAGGCTGAGGACAGGAGCACTTGCCTTGGGTAATGAATTTCAGCTTTTGCTGTTTTGCTCCAAAGTATTTTACACTGAAAAAGCAACCTTGATTTAGCATTGTCATTGATGATATGCTACAGAAATACCATACTGTTTCTTACATTTCACTTAAGGCTTGTGATTGATACTTATTAATCTGTAGTCAGGCTGAACAGTTCCACCACTGACAATTTTTTGTTTTATGGCCAAGAAGGTCTGACACTTTGATGAAGGGTATAGAAACTACATGGACATGTGAAGGTGAAAGGCTAAGCTGGCTTTTTATTAATTGAAATTTTATTTGTTTTATAGTGAGAACTCCTGACCCACCAGATGAAGTGTGTTTTCAACGTGAATGTAGCTGTTATAGTCATCAAGGTAAGCTGTGGTAACACATAGATCCCCAAGGCATGGCCCCAAAGAGCCGTGCGGGGCGTCGGCCTTGGCTGCAGTGTACCGGTGCTGTGATCCTGCACCCAGCTATTCTGCGACTCTGGCTTCTGCCTCTTGTGGCTTCTTTATGTCCTAGGGGCTTATGATTTTTTGCATTGATGCCAGGAAGGACTGAAGGCAAAAGGAGAAGGGGGCAGCAGATGATGGGATGGTTAGATAACATCACTGACTCAGTGGACGTGATTTTGAGCAAACCCCGGGAGATAGTGAAGGACAGGGACGCCTGGGGTGCTGCAGTCCATGGGGTCACAAAGAGTTGGACACAACTGAGTGACTGAGCAACTACAACAAGGTGAAAGGGGAAAGCAGAGTGGAGGGGCGCTAACTTTTGTCCACTGGCCAAAATGCACAACCTAAGAATTGAGAATTATGTGTTATTTGACAGATTTTCTGAGGACATAGCCCAGAAAAGAACCTCTCAGATCACTCTGAAGGACCGCTCTGAAGAGGAAAGGGAGGAGCCAGGATATATAGGAGTTTTTGCAATCAAACAACAAAAAAATCCCAGGTAGTTAGAACATCAAAAGATTACTATTAATTAAAGAAAACTAGACATATCAATGGAGAAAGCAATGGCACCCCACTCCAGTACTCTTGCCTGGAAAATCCCATGGACGGAGGAGCCTGGAAGGCTGCAGTCCATGGGGTCACTGAGGGTCGGACACGACTGAGCAACTTCACCTTCACTTTTCACTTTCTTGCACTGGAGAAGGAAATGGCAACTCACTCCAGTGTTCTTGCCTGGAGAATCCCAGGGATGGGGGAGCCTGGTGGGCTGCTGTCTATGGGGTCGCACAGGGTCAGACACGACTGAAGTGACTTAGCAGCAGCAGACATATCAAGTAAATGAATTTAGTGCCTTTCTGTGTATGGGACGATGCAAAGTTTGAGTTCATTGAAATCATTTCTTTGACATGGAACTCAGCTGTCTAAGGCCAGATCCCGTTTTGTCCATTCTGAGTGAAAATCACTGGCACAGCTACGCGTTGGCTCAGAGGCCATTTGTATCTACTACATCTGGCATTTGGGAAATCTTAACTTTTCTAAAAGGCTGAGGACAGGAGCACTTGCCTTGGGTAATGAATTTCAGCTTTTGCTGTTTTGCTCCAAAGTATTTTACACTGAAAAAGCAACCTTGATTTAGCATTGTCATTGATGATATGCTACAGAAATACCATACTGTTTCTTACATTTCACTTAAGGCTTGTGATTGATACTTATTAATCTGTAGTCAGGCTGAACAGTTCCACCACTGACAATTTTTTGTTTTATGGCCAAGAAGGTCTGACACTTTGATGAAGGGTATAGAAACTACATGGACATGTGAAGGTGAAAGGCTAAGCTGGCTTTTTATTAATTGAAATTTTATTTGTTTTATAGTGAGAACTCCTGACCCACCAGATGAAGTGTGTTTTCAACGTGAATGTAGCTGTTATAGTCATCAAGGTAAGCTGTGGTAACACATAGATCCCCAAGGCATGGCCCCAAAGAGCCGTGCGGGGCGTCGGCCTTGGCTGCAGTGTACCGGTGCTGTGATCCTGCACCCAGCTATTCTGCGACTCTGGCTTCTGCCTCTTGTGGCTTCTTTATGTCCTAGGGGCTTATGATTTTTTGCATTGATGCCAGGAAGGACTGAAGGCAAAAGGAGAAGGGGGCAGCAGATGATGGGATGGTTAGATAACATCACTGACTCAGTGGACGTGATTTTGAGCAAACCCCGGGAGATAGTGAAGGACAGGGACGCCTGGGGTGCTGCAGTCCATGGGGTCACAAAGAGTTGGACACAACTGAGTGACTGAGCAACTACAACAAGGTGAAAGGGGAAAGCAGAGTGGAGGGGCGCTAACTTTTGTCCACTGGCCAAAATGCACAACCTAAGAATTGAGAATTATGTGTTATTTGACAGATTTTCTGAGGACATAGCCCAGAAAAGAACCTCTCAGATCACTCTGAAGGACCGCTCTGAAGAGGAAAGGGAGGAGCCAGGATATATAGGAGTTTTTGCAATCAAACAACAAAAAAATCCCAGGTAGTTAGAACATCAAAAGATTACTATTAATTAAAGAAAACTAGACATATCAATGGAGAAAGCAATGGCACCCCACTCCAGTACTCTTGCCTGGAAAATCCCATGGACGGAGGAGCCTGGAAGGCTGCAGTCCATGGGGTCACTGAGGGTCGGACACGACTGAGCAACTTCACCTTCACTTTTCACTTTCTTGCACTGGAGAAGGAAATGGCAACTCACTCCAGTGTTCTTGCCTGGAGAATCCCAGGGATGGGGGAGCCTGGTGGGCTGCTGTCTATGGGGTCGCACAGGGTCAGACACGACTGAAGTGACTTAGCAGCAGCAGACATATCAAGTAAATGAATTTAGTGCCTTTCTGTGTATGGGACGATGCAAAGTTTGAGTTCATTGAAATCATTTCTTTGACATGGAACTCAGCTGTCTAAGGCCAGATCCCGTTTTGTCCATTCTGAGTGCCTTCAGGGTGCACAGTCTGGGGCGCTGCAGGGGCCGCTGCCTTGATGGCCTCAGTGTCCTTTCTTTATTGATACGGCAGGCACATTCTTCATCCACAGTGCCTCCTTTTGGTCATAACTTTGATATTTGTGAGGCATTTCATGACCAATTTTGCCCCACTGTGCTAGGAAGACTCATTCCTAGATCAGGTGAAGATTCTACCAATAGGCCACTCAATGTGTTAATTTTTGGATCAGGTCCTATAAATAATCCAAAATTCTTGGATCACCTGTTTTACTAGTCTATTATAATCCAGAAAATATTTTCCCTTGTTGCTTCTTTCCATGTCTAGAGTTGCTGTATTAACAATTATGTTATGTAGAGTTATTTATATGATCAACTGTCTCAAAACGTTCGTTGTTGTGTAGTCTCTAAGTTGTATCTGACTCTTTGTGACCCCATGAGCTGCAGCACGCCAGGCTTCCTGTTCTTCACTGTCTCCCAGAGTTTACTCAAACCCATGTTCACTGAGTCGTTGATGCCATCCAGCCATCTTATCCTCTGTCGTCCCCCTTCTCCTCAATCTTTCCCAGCATCAGGGTCTTTTCCAGTGAGTCAGCTCTTTGCATCAGGTGGCCAAAATATTGGAGCTTCAGCTTCAGAACAGTCCTTCCAATGACTATTGAGGACTGATTTCCTTTAGGATTGGCTGTTTTGATCTCCTTGCTGTCCAAGAGACTCTCAAGAGTCTTCTCCAGCACCACAGTTTGAAAAGATCAAGTCATCATAAATTTTGTCAAAGACATGGTTACATTTGAGTAATACAAGAAACAATCTTATAAAACAGGGTATAAGTAATACAGCTAGTAACATTAATAAAATCATAGTGCAGAGGAGAGATACACAAAGCATAAATAATTTGAAAGCAACAAGAGAGAGCAAATTAAAACAATACTAATGTATAATTTAGTTGTAATCTGGTCACAGTAAGACTTCAGGTCTGCAGGGGAGCCAGCTGCAGAAGCCAAGATATGGAAGGATCAGGTAGAGAGAAAAAGATAAATGTCTTATCTTTATTCACAAACGTATGCTTGAACTTGTAGGTCAGAGTGTAAGAAGAAAGGTTTTTCTGGAAAACAAAGATTAAAGCCAGGATATTTCAGAAAAAGTCATAAAATTGTAAATTATTTTTATCAGTTCATTGAGTCCCATGAAGTTAATCTCCGTTAATCTGGATGAAGTCATCAGGTTTTCCAGTAGTTTTGTAATTTTTTACCCAGGTCAGTGGTATTTTCAAAAAGTTATCAGAAACTTGTATTTGTCAAGAAGTCTTTTTTACAAACCTTCTTAAATATCTTCATTGTATGAAAGCATCGGGGTAAAACAATTTACTAAAAAAGTTTAAACAAATGAATTATTATAATTTATAAAACAAATAAGACATTCTCAATTCATGAAAGGTCGGGTTTCCACATTTGCATCTCCATGTAGTTTCTCTCCTGAGCTGAATTTTCTTCCAATATTGTCTACACTGCACAGCTCCTGGAGATACGTGCTTGCCTTTCTGTCTCCTGGACCAAACATTTACTAAATTAGTAAACTGTCTATAAATGACAGAAGGCATAAAATGACATGGTTAGAGATCTGATTACAATGCAGTTTACAAAAAACTTGGATATTCTTGTGACATATAACTTTTTAAGATAATAATGCAGTCATAGAATTATAATATATTACAATATAAACTTACTAGTTATTTTGAAAGTTGGAATAAGTTCAATTCATTTGCTCAGATGACTAAGGCTCTACTAGCTGTGGAAAAGAGTGTTAAGATTTGTATTTTTCCTTGATAAACCCCCTAAGGAGGCTATGGAAGATTTTGGGTGAAGGAGCCTTTTCAGCAATTTGAGTTTTAAAAGGCCTTTTTCTCTCTCGCTCGCTGTCTTTTTTTTCCCTTCTTGGTTTCAGGTTTTACCTGATTGAGCTAATTAGGCTCAGTCTCAGGTTATTGTGGTTTATATTTACATTTCTGATTTGAAGAGATTAGCAAGACAAAGGTAGCTGCTTTTAATTCTCCATAGAACTCTTTTGTCGCTTAAATGATATTAAAAGATTGATTTAGTGTATCATATTTTCTTTAATTTGCTTTTTTATATCAGTGAGATTTCTAACTAAACTGAAACTTAAGAGTTCCGTGTTCTAGAACTTTAGGATATAATTTATCATGCTTTTAAATGCTGGCATTTCAACAAAGGCCCTCTTTTCTGAGTGCACAGGTTAGGCCCAGAGCAAAATCTCCATTATTACCTTTATTAGCCCCTGAGTGTTAGTCCCCAGTTTTACTTTATATTGTAAAGTATATTTCCTGAGACACATATATGCCCTGTCTTATAATAACAGGCAGGGGAAATATTTCCCAGCAAAGCATATCTATCCCCTAATATAATTAAGCCAAAGAGATGTAACCATCTTATACAAAGTCCATTTATATATACCAATTTTTATAAATGTTCATCTCAGTTCTGTCAAGTTTTATACCTTTGACTTTGGTTTTCATTAGGACTCAACCAACAAATCTTGACTTTTCAAAGAGAGTCCTAGAAGCTTTCCTTTCTTTTATCCCCTGAGAAAAGAGAGCTTTCATTATCAACAGCTGTTTTGTTGGTAACTATATGGGGAGTAGATGGGGAAACAGTGGAAACAGTGTCAGACTTTATTTTTTGGGGCTCCAAAATCACTGCAGATGGTGACTGCGGCCACGAAATTAAAAGACGCTTACTCCTTGGAAGGAAAGTTATGACCAACCTGGATAGAATATTGAAAAGCAGAGACATTACTTTGCCAACAAATGTCCGTCTAGTCACGGCTATGGTTTTTCCAGTGGTCATGTATGGATGTGAGAGTTGGACTGTGAAGAAGGCTGAGTGCCGAAGAATTGATGCTTTTGAACTGTGGTGTTGGAGAAGACTCTTGAGAGTCCCTTGGACTGCAAGGAGATCCAACCAGTCCATTCTGAAGGAGATCAGCCCTGGGATTTCTTTGGAAGGAATGATACTAATGGACAGGGAGGCCTGGCGTGCTGCGATTCATGGGGTCGCAAAGAGTTGGACATGACTGAGTGACTAAACTGAACTGATAGGGGGACAAACCAGCTAGAAGTTGGAAGAAGACAAGGTTATGTTCGCCCCCATAGTTACCAATAAAACAGCTGTTGATAATGAAAGCTCTCAAACACTTACTAATTTAGGAGTTTCTCCAATTTAAAGGATCTATCCTCTGGTCATTGATGAGGTATATCTTAATAGTGACTCAAACCAGTAAGTCGCAAGAGTCTTCCTACCAGAGAGTGTGAAGGATGTAGCTTTCAAAAATCTAGAAGGTTTGCTCCCAAAAACAGTCTAAGAAAGTAAAGGCCTTTGTTGCACAAGCTGACACAAAGAAGGTTAAGATGGTAAATAGCCCCTGAGAATTGTTATAATCAGACCAAAGATTGCTCAGAACCCCAGCTTATTTGATTGGCTGCCAAATGAACACCAGGTGTGTGCCTTCTGGATGGAACAGACCAAGCTCTCAAAGCGCACGTACATAGACAAACTGCAGAAGATCTAGGACATTTACCTCTCAGACACGTGAAGACAAATGGTGCAAGTTCCCGGGAAGAGCTTTGCTTTTTTAAGGTCAGAATTCTAAAAAGATGTTTTATCAAGCTGGCATTCTCCCACTTTACTGTATATGTAATAAAAGAGCCCCATCTTAGTGATTTTCAGGGCAAGATTTCCTTTAATTCCCAATGAAGTGAGGTGAGGTGAGGTGAAGTCGCTCAGTCGTGTCCGACTCTTTGCGACCCCGTGGACTGTAACCTACTAGGCTTCTCCACCCATGGGATTCTCCAGGCAAGAATACTGGAGTGGATTGCCATTTCCTTCTCCAGGGGATCTTCCCGACCCAGGGATCGAACCCAGGTCTCTCACATCAGAGGCAGACGCTTTAACCTCTGAGCCACCAGGGAAGCCGGGTACTTGCAAAAAAGAGCTCCATCTATCTATCTATCTATATATATGAATCTGTCCAGGATGTTAGCTAGAGGCTAACTTTCTGATATCCCTCATTTCTGTTAACACATCAGAGGCAGACGCTTTAACCTCTGAGCCACCAGGGAAGCCGGGTACTTGCAAAAAAGAGCTCCATCTATCTATCTATCTATATATATGAATCTGTCCAGGATGTTAGCTAGAGGCTAACTTTCTGATATCCCTCATTTCTGTTAGAGATTTATTTCCCATTTTAAAGTTGAATTTGTCAGGGATAAAATTCACTAGTGATGTGTGGTGGGCCAGTATGCTGCTCATGAACTTAAGTCCTCTAGGTTTTTACTTTAAAATTGTTTCAGCTCCTTTTGTGTGTTTTGATTCTGGTTGTATAAGACCACTGTGGGTGCTCAGATCATGGAGTGATCAGTTCCTACTCGTGTACCTTGCAGAGCAAGTTTTTAAGATGAAAATAAGTGAGTTTCCCTACAGGGATGGCTGCAAGCGGCGAGGACTTGCCTTCACCACTCTTGCGAATTTCTCAGTTGCCTGGAAAAGCCATTGTCAGCTGGAAGGTGATGTCCCTTCTCTGGAGCTGACAACTCACGTGTAATATTTTCACTTTTATCCCAACAAGTTCTTTTTTTTTTGTAATAGGTCTTTAGTTTCTTTTGGTAGATATATTCCTAAGTATTTTATTCTTTTCGTTGCAATGGTGAATGGAATTGTTTCCTTAATTTCTTTTTCTACTTTCTCATTATTAGTGTATAGGAATGCAAGGGATTTCTGTGTGTTGATTTTATATCCTGCAACTTTACTATATTCATTGATTAGCTCTAGTAATTTTCTGGTGGGGTCTTTAGGGTTTTCTATGTAGAGGATCATTTCATCTGCAAACAGTGAGAGTTTTACTTCTTCTTTTCCAATTTGGATTCCTTTTATTTCTTTTCCTGCTCTGACTGCTGTGGCCAAAACTTCCAGAACTATGTTGAATAGTAGCAGTGAGAGTGGGCACCCTTGTCTTGTTCCTGACTTTGGGGGAAATGCTTTCAATTTTTCACCATTGAGGATGTTTGCTGTGGGTTTGTCATATATAGTTTTTATTACCAACAAGTTCTTTTGAAGGTAGCTAATTTGAGGAAAGACATCAGGTCAGCCTCCTCCCTAACCACTGAGCATCTTTCAGCTGAACAAGCCTCAGTGTCTTTCAACCAGGCTTCTCCAGCATTTTTCCCGCAGAGAGCTAGGGACCTAAAGCTTTGAGCTAAAGGCACACGTTCCTTTTGTTTACATCTTTCCTAGAACTCAGCCATGCACTCTCTTCCTGTGCGAAGCCTGGGATAAATAGCCTAGCTGTGTGGTGAAGAGGAAATGGACTTGCAGTGGACAGTGAGGCCTGGGATATACTACCGTGTCCTTTCAGATATTGTAGTCATAATAGCTAATATGACTTAGCGCTTCTCCTGAGGTAAAGGTTGTTTCATATACATTTTTTCACCTAATCTTCACAACAAGCCTGTAAAGTAGGGAACAGTAATCCCATCTAACAGATGATGAAACTGGTTTAGAGAGGTTAGAGAACTTAAATAAAGCTGCACAGTCAGTGGAAAGCCAGGATTCACACTTAAAATGGTGCCCGTCTAGAGGGTCAGGATTCCTCTACAAGCTAAAGATTTGACATGGACAGGGAGCAAAGAACAACAGCTCACAAATGCCTTCCCCACTTCTGCAAAGACTTGTTCCCTCTCCCTTCCTCACCAAGCCTTCCCCTGGAGACTCTGAGAGAGAGGCTGGCGGAAGAATGGGAGGAGGGAGGTGATTAAATCACCTTAAATCTGTTCTAAGATCTCCCTTTCCAAAGGCTTTCTGTTTCTAACAATGCTCGACTCTGTGAAAGACCTTACCCGTGAACTGGACTGACAGAAACAGAAAGCAGCTTCTAACAGACTGACTGGCAAGCTAAGGTAGCAATTGTATTTAAATTTCAGTATCAGTAACGCTGGTTGGAACCACCTAAAGCTGAAGGAAGGGAGGGGTGTCAGGACACATTTCCCTTCCTTCCATTGCCTACCTGCTAGAAACAGCAAGTTTTATGTGACAAGACTTTATTTTGCAAGTTGAAATTTTCCTCTCTTTTGAAAATTAAGGCAACTCTACAGAACCTTATATTGGGATCAATATAGCAGTATATTTATGAAGTGAAAAAGTGGAGTTTTTCATGGTGTCATAAGTGTACCCATACTGAACATAAATGTATTACTTAGAATATCCCAGATTTAAGCTTCATTATCGGAGAAGGCAATGGCACCCCACTCCAGTACTCTTGCCTGGAAAATCCCATGGATGGAGGAGTCTGGAAGGCTGCAGTCCATGGGGTCGCTGAGGGTCGGACACGACTGAGCGACTTCACTTTCACTTTTCACTTTCTTGCATTGGAGAAGGAAATGGCAACCCACTCCAGTGTTCTTGCCTGGAGAATCCCAGGGACGGGGGAGCCTGGTGGGCTGCCGTCTATGGGGTCGCACAGAGTCGGACACGACTGAAGCGACTTAGCAGCAGCAGCAGCAGCAGCAAGCTTCATTATAGAGCAAGCATGCTATGATCACATTGACTTTAGATTTTAGGATTCTTGAAATTAAATAGCGGCTTGCAGCGTCCATGTAATTTGCTTCTCTTTTGTAGCAATGCTTTGTCCTGAAAACAGCAACAAAAAGTCATGGTGTGAAAATCAGCTTCAAGTCTGTACACACCTGGATGCAGAAAGTTAGAAAACATCTACTTTTAATTAAGCCAACATTTTGAAATTTAAAGTTTAGAAATCCTTTTCAACAAAGTTGATGTTCTGGACTATTATTTTAATATGTAAGCGTGCATATGTATTCGTAAACTATGAAATTCAACTGGTAAAGACATAGAAAGGGGACTCAATGTGCTCTTTAAGGCGATTTTCTAAATTCCCCCATGGAAGTCTGTTTATCCTGAACCGCCAAGGCTGCTGCATTTCAATTCGGGGCTGCTTCTGCATTCAGAAGTACAGACTTGCTGAGCTGGGCCAAATCTGTCTATCCAATTACTGGGTAAGAGCTGACTGGGGCTTTAGGCAGAACTTGTAATCTGTACAATTCCATAGTATCAGTGACAGCCGAATGAAAGAGATGGCCCAGTAGAGTGTATATGTTGAGTGATATACGGAGAAATAGTTCTTGCTGCAAAGAACCAGCTTCAAATCTAATACCAGATAGCAATGAAGTATACAGAGGGTTGACAAAATATCATGTGATGGGTCCACAATCATTTTCAGGTAGAAAGGTTTATAGTGGAGGCAAAGTCTCAGTGAAGTGTTGCTGGTCACTTTGCTGAGCCCTGGTGTGAATGCTTTTATTATAATCTGATTTAACTACTCTATTTCTCAGTATCTGAATCAATACCAGAAAGAAGAGTGGTAAATATGAATAAATATGAATGAATAAATATGAATATGGGTGAGGCATTTTTGAGTCAAATATTAGCTTTGTAGTGACAAAATATAGAGTCAGCCAAAGATTTTTTTCTTATTAAAGAAATTGAGATTATTTCCTATTTTGGTTTTTAATACCAGTTGCATTTCCTATGGAAGGAAAATGGTTTAATATATATTGGATTGCAGTGGGAAAGTGAATCCTTTTTTCTCATGCATGAAAGTCCAGGCAAGAATAAAATCAGGGCAAAAATAAAAGAAGATATTTTAATTCATGTTATCAGTATATCGTATAAGAAACCTAAAACCTCTGTGAGCAAGGTTTTGCTGGGCCCAGCACTTTTAGTGGTAATGAAATTTCACAGCCATTATCATGACCATCTGGTAATGAATGCCTGGGATATCTACTCCAGCAGAAATAAAAACCTTGGTAAAATGTTTCCATTTATAGGATTTTTTTTTCTTGAGAGGTGGCAGTAGATAACAGATAACTTAGTAAATGTATGTCTTCATGGTTCAGGAGCCTTACTGTTTTTAATAAATAATTGCTTAATTTTTAAATTTAGTTTCTTTTTCAATGGTAAGAAATTCCATGTGAATTTAGCCTCATTCCATAGCATCTACGCAGATGATTTAGCTCTTAATTTGTGTATTCATTGTGCAATGGAGCAGGACCCTGTGGTTCTTCCCCCTCCATGTCCTCAGCCTGTCTTTTGTCTAGAGAAAAATTTTAGCCAAAGAATAAGTTTAATCGGAGAAGTGAGAAAAAGTAAAAACAAAGGGAAACAGTCAAAGGATACCAAATAATAATAATGTGCTCATTGAGCATAGTCAAGGGCCTTCAGTTCCTTTTCAGGGGCTGTAGGTAATATTCTGAGCCCTGTCCTGTGAGCTGTCTTACAGATGCTGAAAGCCGCACCAGGTGGAAGAAGTTAACTAAATCATGACCAGACTGTAGCCACGACACATGTGAGCTGCCACAATTCCGAGAACTGGCCTCAAAGAAATGGGAACAAACGGACCCTGAAACTAAAGACTAACTGTACTTTAAACAAACAACAGTTGGGACTTTCCTCGTGGTCCGGAGGTTAAGGCGCCATGCTTCCAGTATAAGGCGCCTGGGTTCGGTCTCTGCTCAGTGAACTAAGATCCTGCATGTTGCACCTAAAATCGAGATAGTATTGATCAGACCACCACATGGCCAATATCGAGATGACTGTAAGAGCCCACTGTGCTGTTTCTAAAACAGACTTCCCTTTCCACCAACCTTGCCTCGGTATTGGCTTCAAAACTACAGGCAGATGGACTCCCACTTTCCGTGACGGTCTTTCGGTGCCGACGCGAGGCTGCTGCACTCTCGCGATACTTGGCTCCCGAGCCCCGCGCCCCGCCCCCGCCAGCAGAACCGCGGCCGTTACTCCCCGGCCGTTACTCCGCCGGCCGCGGGGCTGTGAGGGACCCACGCCGGGGGCTCGCTGGCCTGAGCCGAGGCCTGGGGGCATGTTCCGAGCAGCTGCCTCAACCACTCGTCTCAGGGGTCGGCCCCGTTTCTCCCCTGCTTGGCACTGGCCGCCAGCCGACGCCTTTCCTTGGTGGAATGGAAGCATGCGTCTGGACGAGCTGAGGAGACCCAGACCCAGTAAGTCCGCCGGTGTGCACGCTGGCAGACTTCTCTTTTCGGCACAAAGTGCTGTTCGGGCGTTTTTGCTTGCCGGTTTGGATGTGTCTCTGACTTCGAGGACCACTTGTGTTGGGCCATGTTTGCTCAGGACCCTGTCACTTTCCCTCTCGGGGGATTTATGGCAGCTCTGTCTTCTGTGAGCGTCTATTCCATTTGTAGGGTTGCTAACTTTGTCGTCTTTTGTAGAATGGGAAATTCAGGTTCAGTTCATTAGAAAAATTTTAGTTATGCAGGTTGTTGTTCAATCATTAAGTTGTGTCCGACTCTTTGTGACCCCATGGACTGCAGCACGCCAGGGCTCCCTGTCCTTCACCATCTCCCGGAGTTTACGCAAACCCATGTCCATTGAGTCGTTGATGCCATCCAGCCACATCATCCTCTGTCGCCCCCTTCTCCTCCCGCCTTCAGTCTTTCCCAGCATCAGGGTCTTTTCCAGTGAGTCAGCTCTTTGCATCAGGTGGCCCAAGTATTGGAGCTTCAGCTTCAGTAACAGGCCTTCCAATGAATATTCAGGACTGGTTTCCTTTAGGATGGACTAATTTGATTCCCTTGTGGTCCAACGGACTCTCAAGAGTCTTCTCCAACACTACAGTTAGAGAAGCATCAAATCTTCAGTGCTCAGCCTTCTTTATACTCCAACTCTCACATCCATATATGACTACTGGAAAAACGATGACTTTGACTAGATGGACGCTTGTTGCCAAAGTGATGTTTCTGCTTTTCAATGTACTGCCTAGGTTTGTCATAATCTTTCTTCCAAGAAGCAAGCCTCTTTTAATTTCATGGCTACAGTTACCATCTACAGTGATTTTGAAGCCCAAGAAAATAATAATGTCACTGTTACCACTTCTTCCCTTCTATTTGCCATAAAGTGATGGGACCAGATGCCATGAGGTTGTGGCTATTTCTCTCAGCCATCTTGATTCAGCTTGTGACTCATCCAGCCTGGTATGATGTACTATGCATATAAGTTAAATGAGCAGCATGACAATATACAGCCTTGATGTACTTCTTTCCCAGTTTTGAACCAAGCAATTTTTCCATGTCCCATTCCAACTGTTCCTTCTTGTCCTGCATACAGGCTTCTCAGGAAATAGGTAAAGTGGTCTGGTAAGACTTTTCCACAGATTGTTTGATCCACACAGTCAAAGGATTTAGCGTAATCAATGAAGCAGAATTAATTCCCTTGCTTTTTCTGTGATCCAAAAGGTATTGGCAATTTGATCTCTGGTTCCTCTGCTTTTTCTAAATCTAGTTTGTACATCTGCAGTTTCTGGGTTCATGTACTGATGAAGCCTAGCTTGAAGGATTTTGAGCATAATCTCCTTTCTCATCATAGGGGATTGGAATGTCAAAGTAGGAAGTCAAGAGATACTTGGAGTAACAGACAGATTTGGCCTTGGAATGCTAAATGAACCTGAGCAAAGGCTAACAGTTTTGCCAAGAGAACACATTGGTCACAGCAAACACCCTTTTCCAATAATACAGGAGATGGCTGTACATATGAACATCACCAGATGGTCAATAGTGAAATCAGGTTGATTATATTCTTTGCCACTGAAGATGGAGAAGCTCTATACAGTCAGCAAAAACAAGACCTGGAGCTGACTGTAGTTCAGATTATCAGCTCCTTATTGCAAAATTCAGACTTAAATTGAAGAAAGTAGGGATAACCACTAGGCCGTTCAGGTATGAGGCTTCCCTGATAACTCAGTTGTTAAAGAATCTGCCTGGAATGCAGGAGCCCCAGTTCAATTCCTGGGTCAGTAAGATCCCCTGGAAAAGGATAGGCTACCCACTCCAGTATGACCTAAATCAAATCCCTTATCATTACACAGTGAGGTGACAAATAAATTCAAAGGATTAGATATGGTAGACAGAGTGCCTGAAGAACTGTGGACGGAGTTTTGTAACACTGCACAGGAGGTGGTCACCAAAACCACCTCCAAGAAAAAGAAATGACAGAAGGCAACGTGGTTGTCGGAGGAGGGCTTACAAAAAGTTGAGAAAAGAAGAGAAGCAAAAGGCAAGAGAGAGAAGGAAGAATATACCCAACTGGATGCAGAGTTATGCAATTATGATTAGAGAAAAAGTTTTTTTTTAAACAATGTATGGCAACAGTATTCTCCAGAGAAAATTGGTTAAGATGAAACTCTTGAAATTCCAAAACTAGACCTTTTTGAATATGCATTTGGAGAAACCTAACTTGATAAAAAACTGCTTTCTGAATTTTGACCCCAAGAGAACAAAAATATGCCTATGAGAAGGCTTGAAGTTAACTTTTATCATGTCCTTGAAACACAAACACAGGCCACTTTGCCTGAGACGTCAGCTTTGGGCTCATTGAGGTGAGGTGAAGTCGCTCAGTCGTGTCCAACTGTTTGCGACCCCATGGACTGTAATCTACTAGGCTTCTCTGTCCATGGGATTCTCCAGGCAAGAATACTGGAGTGGATTGCCATTTCCTTCTCCAGGGGATCTTCCCGACCCAGGGATCAAACCTGGGTCTCCCACATTGGAGGCAGACGCTTTAACCTCTGAGCCATTTGCCTGAGACGTCAGCTTTGGGTTAATTAGTAGAAGTTTAAAAGGTGTTTGGGTTTACTAAACATGCATCTTGTACCCATTAAACAGAATTTGTGCTATGAAAGAAATGTATGTTTTTAGAGGTTATGGAGTGTGTTCTTAAGTTTGCCACTCAGAAAATACTGGTATAACAGTGCAATTACTCGTTTCTTGGTTTAATTAAGGACTTTTACTTTCTAATATATTTTTATTTATTTATTTTTAAATTGGAGGATAATTGCTTTACAATGTTGTGTTGGTTTCTGCTACACAACAGTGCAAATCAGCGATAATTATATATATCCGCTCCCTCTTGACCTTCCCTCCAAGCTTCCCCCTGAGCCGTCAGAGAGCGCCAGGCGGGGCCTCTGTCGGCAGCGCCCTGCTCGCTGTTTCACGCGTGACCGTCTGTGTGCGCCGGTGCCACTGTCTCAGTCGCCCTGCTCTCACCTTCCTCACCCTGTGTACGCAGTCCCTTCTCTGTGTGCGTCTCCCTTCCTTCCCTGCAAATGGGTTCCTTGGCAACTTTTACTTTTTAATATATTTTTATTTATTTATTTTTAAATTGGAGGATAATTGCTTTACAATGTTGTGTTGATTTCTGCTACACAACAGTGCAAATCAGCCATAATTATATATATCCGCTCCCTCTTGACCTTCCCTCCAAGCTTCCTCCACCCCCCTGAGCCGTCAGAGAGCGCCAGGCGGGGCCTCTGTCGGCAGCGCCCTGCTCGCTGTTTCACGCGTGACCGTCTGTGTGCGCCGGTGCCACTGTCTCAGTCGCCCTGCTCTCACCTTCCTCACCCTGTGTACGCAGTCCCTTCTCTGTGTGCGTCTCCCTTCCTTCCCTGCAAATGGGTTCCTTGGCGCCATTTTCCTAGATTCCATACATATGCATTAATATATCATATTTGTTTTTCTCTTTCTGACTGACTTCACTCTGTATAACAGGCTCTAGGTTCATCCACCTCATTACAACTGACTCAAATCTGGTCCTTTTTATGGCTGAGTAACGTTTCTTTGTATATAGGTACCACTTCTTCTTTATCCATTCATCTGTCGATGGACGTCTAGATTGCTTCCATGTCCTGGCTGTTGTAAATAGTGCTGCTATAAACATTGAGGTACATGTGCCTTTTTGAATTGTGGTTTTCTCGGAGTATATCCTCATTAGTGGGGTTGCTGTGCCATGTGGTAGTTTTTTTATATACAGTTAAAAGAAAAAAACTGTAAAGAAACACCAACAACTGCCATATGACCCAGCAATCCCACTGATGCAGATATACTCTGAGAAAAAGACGGCTAGGGGCCGGGAGGCCTGGCGTGCTGCAGTCCATGGGCCGCAAAGAGGTACAGCTTGGGGACTAAACAACAGCACCATGGTGGTTTAGCCCTACTTTGTTAAGCACTCTCCAGAGTGTTCTCCATGCTGGCAGTGCCAGTGCTCATTCCTACCAGCAATGCAAGAGGATTCCCTTTCCTCTACATCTGTTCTAGCATTTAGTTTTTTGATGATGGCCATTCTGATTGGTGTGAGGTGGAACCTCACTGTACTTTTGATTTGCGTTTCTCTAATAATGAGTGATGCTGAGCATCTTTTCATGTGTTTATTGGCCATCTCTGTATGTTTTTGGAGAAATGTCTGTTTAGGTCTTCTGCCCATTTTTTGATTGGGTTTTCATTCTCCTAATATTGAGACGTAGGACATGCTTATGTATTTTGGAGGTTAATCCTTTGTCAGTTAGCACTTATTAAGGTCTTTTAAAGGACAATTATTGTGATATGTAATTAAAACTATTAGAATTATAAAGGAAACATTTCAGTATGTAAAGCAAGTGGGATATGTTTTGTTGGCAAGAGAGGTAAAAAAGACTGGAGATATTTTTATTGAGGAAAAAAGGAGAATAATTTTACACTAGAGCTGGTTGCTTTTGTTTGGGGAAAAATAAGAAACAAATTAATATCCAGAAAGTGATAAAAAGTCTGTGAAAGTAAGGGGAACTTAGAGAAAAAAATTTTGTATGTTGTCAGGAGTGATTAAAATTAGATTGGATTTAATTAGGTAAATGAACTTTGTTATTAATAGTAAGCTAGTACAAGACTGGAGTTTGGTTTTATTTCTCCCTGTCAAGAGAATAAAATTTTCCTGGAATATTAAGTCGCTTTTGATAACAGATTGTAAGTTTCTCTCTCAAGCTAACTCTGAGTATTTCAGACGGCCCCCAGGCATCTTGGAAGAAGTATGAAAGTAACTAGGATTATTTGGTGTGTTAATTTACATGGAAAACATCTGAGAACTTTCAGGTCATACTGCTGGACTGGTTAAAGAATTTAAAAAATTTCTAATGGAAATCTATTGTTTTGCTTCAGACTATTTTTGACTCCAGTGTTGAGATGGAAAAAAAATGTCTAGTGAAGCTATCACAAAATATAATGACTTATGTATCACTGCTGGCTTTAAGGTTACTGCTAAAAGCACATGTATAATGCTTGTGTGACGTTTGGGTATAAGTGATAAAGTGAATAGCTTATACAAATGTGTCCCCATCAGCATACCTCTATACTTGTTTGCTATGTCTGATTAGTTCTCCCCCAATGTGGATAACAAAGCCAATGTATAAACAAGTAGTAAGCCTAGCACCAAGGGACATCAGTGAACTCAGGGTAGGCAACAAGCCACTTTGGCAACACTGGAAAAATATATTATCAATGCTTTCTATGGAAAGATTTGCAATTAAAAGGGGCAAATGATGGAAGAAATGTTCACATATTGAGGCATGGGGAAGTCGTTTTGGCATATATATGATTTAATTTGAATTTTAAGATAACAAAGATAGCCTATTTGTGGCCTATTAAACAAACATTGTACACATGCTTTGACCATTATGGGGGGTGGGAACACAGTCAGAGAATAGTATAAGGACACAATTTGCTTATTATTCTCACTGCAGTATGTCTACTAGTTTTCAAATATTTGTTCAAGTCATCTATGACAAAGTAATCAAAGAGAGATAATATTTCCATAATATAAAATATTGATGCTAAGCTTGGAACTTGAGATTAGTTCCAACTTGGGGTCCATTCCCCAGCTAGGCAGGACCCTGCCCCACTTCCACAGAAAGTAACCAGTAGTCATCACACGAGCACCATTCTCTCAAATAACTGGGGAAAATTGGAACAGCAATGAAACAAAAACCAAGTTCTCTGCCAAGTTCATGACTAACCTTTATGCAAAACTTTATTCCCTCTCTTGTTCAGTACCTGTCCCTCTTCAAGATTGAGGAGTATCAAAGAAAAGTGGGGAGTGAAACAGAGCAGGGCTATATGGTCCTTCCCTCCATGTCCTCAGCCTGGCTTTTGTCATGAAAAAAAATTTGCCAAACTATAAGCTTAACCAAAGAAGTGAGAAAAGGCAGAAGCAAGGGAAAACCCTCCGTTAAGACTCGATAATAATGGTGTAGTGATTAAGCAAAGTCCAGGACTTTTAGTCCCTTTTTAAGGGCTATGGAAAATATCCTGAGCCATATCCTTTGAGCTGTCTTGCAGATACTGATGGAGAAGGCAATGGCACCCCACTCCAATACTCTTGCCTGGAAAATCCCATGGACAGAGGAGCCTGGTAGGCTGCAGTCCATGGGGTTGCTAAGAGTAACATCTGTTCTAGCATTTAGTTTTTTGATGATGGCCATTCTGATTGGTGTGAGGTGGAACCTACCTCACTGTACTTTTGATTTGCGTTTCTCTAATAATGAGTGATGCTGAGCGTCTTTTCATGTGTTTATTGGCCATCTCTGTATGTTTTTGGAGAAATGTCTGTTTAGGTCTTCTGCCCATTTTTTGATTGGGTTTTCATTCTCCTAATATTGAGACGTAGGACATGCTTATGTATTTTGGAGGTTAATCCTTTGTCAGCACTTATTAAGGTCTTTTAAAGGACAATTATTGTGATATGTAATTAAAACTATTAGAATTATAAAGGAAACATTTCAGTATGTAAAGCAAGTGGGATATGTTTTGTTGGCAAGAGAGGTAAAAAAGACTGGAGATATTTTTATTGAGGAAAAAAGGAGAATAATTTTACACTAGAGCTGGTTGCTTTTGTTTGGGGAAAAATAAGAAACAAATTAATATCCAGAAAATGATAAAAAGTCTGTGAAAGTAAGGGGAACTTAGAGAAAAAAATTTTGTATGTTGTCAGGAGTGATTAAAATTAGATTGGATTTAATTAGGTAAATGAACTTTGTTATTAATAGTAAGCTCGTACAAGACTGGAGTTTGGTTTTATTTCTCCCTGTCAAGAGAATAAAATTTTCCTGGAATATTAAGTCGCTTTTGATAACAGATTGTAAGTTTCTCTCTCAAGCTAACTCTGAGTATTTCAGACGGCCCCCAGGCATCTTGGAAGAAGTATGAAAGTAACTAGGATTATTTGGTGTGTTAATTTACATGGAAAACATCTGAGAACTTTCAGGTCATACTGCTGGACTGGTTAAAGAATTTAAAAAATTTCTAATGGAAATCTATTGTTTTGCTTCAGACTATTTTTGACTCCAGTGTTCAGATGGAAAAAAAATGTCTAGTGAAGCTATCACAAAATATAATGACTTATGTATCACTGCTGGCTTTAAGGTTACTGCTAAAAGCACATGTATAATGCTTGTGTGACGTTTGGGTATAAGTGATAAAGTGAATAGCTTATACAAATGTGTCCCCATCAGCATACCTCTGTACTTGTTTGCTATGTCTGATTAGTTCTCCCCCAATGTGGATAACAAAGCCAATGTATAAACAAGTAGTAAGCCTAGCACCAAGGGACATCAGTGAACTCAGGGTAGGCAACAAGCCACTTTGGCAACACTGGAAAAATATATTATCAATGCTTTCTATGGAAAGATTTGCAATTAAAAGGGGCAAATGATGGAAGAAATGTTCACATATTGAGGCATGGGGAAGTCGTTTTGGCATATATATGATTTAATTTGAATTTTAAGATAACAAAGATAGCCTATTTGTGGCCTATTAAACAAACATTGTACACATGCTTTGACCATTATGGGGGGTGGGAACACAGTCAGAGAATAGTATAAGGACACATTTTGCTTATTATTCTCACTGCAGTATGTCTACTAGTTTTCAAATATTTGTTCAAGTCATCTATGACAAAGTAATCAAAGAGAGATAATATTTCCATAATATAAAATATTGATGCTAAGCTTGGAACTTGAGATTAGTTCCAACTTGGGGTCCATTCCCCAGCTAGGCAGGACCCTGCCCCACTTCCACAGAAAGTAACCAGTAGTCATCACACGAGCACCATTCTCTCAAATAACTGGGGAAAATTGGAACAGCAATGAAACAAAAACCAAGTTCTCTGCCAAGTTCATGACTAACCTTTATGCAAAACTTTATTCCCTCTCTTGTTCAGTACCTGTCCCTCTTCAAGATTGAGGAGTATCAAAGAAAAGTGGGGAGTGAAACAGAGCAGGGCTATATGGTCCTTCCCTCCATGTCCTCAGCCTGGCTTTTGTCATGAAAAAAAATTTGCCAAACTATAAGCTTAACCAAAGAAGTGAGAAAAGGCAGAAGCAAGGGAAAACCCTCCGTTAAGACTCGATAATAATGGCGTAGTGATTAAGCAAAGTCCAGGACTTTTAGTCCCTTTTTAAGGGCTATGGAAAATATCCTGAGCCATATCCTTTGAGCTGTCTTGCAGATACTGATGGAGAAGGCAATGGCACCCCACTCCAATACTCTTGCCTGGAAAATCCCATGGACAGAGGAGCCTGGTAGGCTGCAGTCCATGGGGTTGCTAAGAGTCGGGCACGACTGAGCAACTTCACTTTCACTTTTCACTTTCATGCATTAGAGAAGGAAATGGCAACCCCCTCCAGTGTTCTTGCCTGGAGAATCCCAAGGACAGAGGAGCCTAGTGGGCTGCTGTCTATGGGGTCGCACGGAGTCGGACATGACTGAAGCTACTTAGCAGCAGCAGCAGCAGCAGATACTGAAACCCCGACCAGAGGGAGGAAGTTAACTACATAATGACCAGACCGTATCCATGACACAAGCTGCCTCAATTTCAATAGCTGGCTTCAAAGAAATGGGAGCACATCAACTTTGGAACTAAAGACTAGCTGAACTTGAAACAGTCACGATGTTGCTGGTCATACTATCACATGACCAGTTTCAAGATGCCTGTCAGAGCTGACTGCATGGCTGCTGCAGGCAGTACCCCACCTCCAAGTATAAAAGCTCTTGCCCCCTGATTGTCAGTGGCTGAGGGCAGCAGGGGTGGGAGGAGTCAGCCTTTGGACTAGAGTCCCCCCTCTGCCCCAGGTTATCGCCTCTGAAATAAAGCAAACTCTCCTTTCCACCAGCCTTACCTCTTTACTGGCTTCTGAGCAGCAAGCAGCCGGACCTCACTTTCAGTTACAATTCCACCAGTGTTTATTGAGGGCTGTTTGCCAGGCCATGGAGAAACAGTGATTCCAGAAACATGGGCTGTGTCCTCAAGTGTACAGTCTAAGAGGACTACTTAATTATTCATATGACAAACTTTTTTTTAAAGTGACTGCTGTGTGCCAAATCCCTGTCTTCATGAGCTTTACAAACTAGTGGGGGAAAGCAAACAATGGACATAATATTTGAAGGCATTGTTTATATTTAAAGTGTGTTTCTAGTACCTAGGGTATAGCAGGATCTTGGTTTTTTATCTTGAATGACAATCTCTACCTTTAGGAGGTTTAGTACAATTGTACTTTCCATTATTGCACATTTCCTACAAACCAGGACATCCTCCTACACACTTAGAATACCACCATTCAGAATCGGGAAGTTAACACTGATTTATTACTGCCACCTAATCTTCAAACCTCAGTCAAGTTTTCCTAGTTGTTCTAATAGTATCCTCTATATAGAGCAGAAGTTTCCCTTCAGTATCATCTGTTGTCTTTAGTTTTTATGTCTTTCCTTGATTTCTGTAACCTTGACACTTTTGAATAGGAAAGGTCATTATGTTTATTTTGTAGACTTGCTATTTGATTTTTTTTCCCTTATGTTTTCTCTTATGGTTCAGATTATGCATCTTAGGCAAGAATATCAAAGAGGTGATATACTGTGTTCTGACTGTATTATCTCAAGTGGCACACAATTTCAGTTTGTCCCTTACTGGTGACGTTCGCATTGGTTACCTGATTATGATGATGTCTGCTGGCTATGTGAAGTTATACTTTCTCTCCTTCATGATTCACAAGCATCTTACAAGGATGTACTTTGGCATTAAGCAGATCTCTAGCTCTTCATAAACTTTGAGTTCGTTCGTTCTTTTCTTTTTATCAGTATGGACTCATGGCTTCACATTTTAATCAACAGGATACAATTAATGTTTGCCATGATTCATTTTGCTAAGAATTATTTTGTTGGCTTTCTAGTTGGCTTCTGAGCCCTTTTGACATGTCCCCATCTTTCTTTGACCATGTCCTTGATTTGGGAACAACAAAAGTTCCAAGTGTGTCTATTATTCCTTCTGCCCAGTCTTGGCAGCAGGCCTTCTCTTGTCCTGGATTCTCCGTCTCTCACTCAGCCGCTGAGTTCACATCCTAGGATCTGCTCCTCTGGGGCCTCCTCCCACTCGCGTCACCGTCCTGCAGTCTCTAGTGCTCTTCTTCCTTTCTGCAGAGCTGAGTTTCTGCACACCATCACTTTCCTACAGCCTGAAACGTCTTCTTTTAACATTTTTTGTAGAACAGATTTGATGGTAGTAAATTCTCAGCATCTGTTCATCTTGAAGTGTTTTTACTTTGCTTTCATTTGGGAGGGCTGCTTTTCTGGATAGACGATTCACAGGTCACAGCCTTCTCCCTTCAGCATTTTATCTATGTCGCCTTGTCTTCTGCCTTCCACTGTCTCTGGTGAGCACGTGAAAGTGTGAGTCGCTCAGTCGTGTCTGACTCTTTGTGACCCTGTGGACCATAGCTCGCCAGGTCCCTCTGCCCATGGGATTCTCCAGGCAAGAATACTGGAGTGGGTTGCTGTGCCCTTCTCCAGGGGGTCTTCCCAACCCAGGGATTGAACCCAGGTCTCCCACATTGCTGCAAGATTCTTTACCGTCCAAGCCACTAGACAATTCACGGGTGACGGCTTTTTCTTTTCAGCACTTTATCAATGCTGTCCCGTTGTCTTCTGCCTTAGGTTGTTTCTGTTTGAAATGTGTCTTTGTCCCTCCTTCTGGCTACTTTTAAAGACTTTTCTTTTTGCCTTGGTTTGAACATTGGAGTGGAATGTGCCTGGATGTAGTCTTTATTCTTCTTTGTTTCTTCTTATTTTTAAAAATATTGATTAGGATTAGCTGAGCTTTTTGTTTGGTAGCTTTGTGTTTTTTTATTCTTGGCTTCCCAGGTAGCTCAGCAGTAAAGAGTCCTCCTACCAATACTTGCGGAGACTCAAGTTTGATCTCTGGGTGGGAAAGATGCCCTGGAGAAGCAAATGGCAACCCACTGCAGTATTCTTGCCTGGGAAATCCCAGACAGAGTGGCCTGGCAGGCTACAGGCCATGGGGTTACAAAAGAGTCAGAGATGACTTAGCAACTAAATAACGGCAACAATTTTTTCTTAGCCTTTTTTTTTCTAAAAAGCTTTTTGTCTGCATTCTTCCTTTTCTTTTGCAAGCCTGTTTGCAGGCGTGCTTGCCTGGCTGCCGTTTTCGCAGGGGCCGTCCACTGGCAGGATCCCTGTGGCCCCCAGTGCTGTGCTGCCCCGTAGGCTGTGCTCAGCTCATCGCTCGCATGCTTCTTTCTCCCAAGCTTTCTGGAGTCTTGTCCTCACATGCACAGCCTAGTGTTCAGTTTATGACTGCTGGAAATGCCTGGAACTTTATGGAGCTCCTCTGCATAGGTCCCTCCTCTCCAATACTCTGTCCTGCAAACCCAGGTTCCCTCAGCAGCGCTGACATCTGATCTCTCCCCTCAGGTCAGCAAGACCCCCAAGGTTTGCTTGTGCTGCACCCCACGTGCACTGCAGTCTGGACAGTGACTCCAGGCAGAAAGCCAGGGCTATTGTGGGGCCTGCTTTGGAATTCTCCTTCTCCCAGGGACTATAACCCAGTGCTGCCTGTTGTCCAATATCTGAACATATTTGTGTAATATTTTTTTCCAGTTTTCTAACTGTTTATGTCAGTAGTGCTAATTCAATACGAGTTACTCTATCATGACCAGCAGTGAACAGTGAGTAATTAGATGGTATGTTCAGTCACTCAGGCGTGTCTGACTCTTTGTGACCCCATGGACTGCAGCACACCAGGCCTCCCTGTCCATCACCAACTCCAGGAGCTCACTCAAACTCATGTCCGTTGAGTCAGTGATGCCATCCAGCCATCTCATCCTCTGTTGTCCCTTCTCCTCCTGGAACCTCATGGAGCTCCTTCTCTGCATAGCTCCCTCTTCTCCAGTACCCCGTCCTGCACACCTAAGTCTTTGTGCATAGAGGAAAACAATAGAATTGGAGAGACGAGAGATGGATGTTAGAAGGTAATATTATGAAAGAAATAATAGAAGCACTTCCCTTGAGGCCCAGTTGTTAAGATTCCATGCTTCCAGTACAGGGATAGTGGGTTCAATCCCTGGTTGGGGAACTGAGATCTCACATACCTTTTGGTTTGATCAAAAGAGGGGGAAAATATAATAAAATGAGCATTAAAAAAATAATAGAACACAGTAAGGCGGATGGGTAATGTTGGGTGAGGGAGGCACAGAGTTGAGTCATAGATCAGGAAGCAAGCATTACAGCTCAGCATGAAGAGTATAAATTGAGAGTATATTGAGGATCTGAAGGGGAAGGGTCACCTAAAACCATCCACGGGTGTCTGGGAAGACTGCATGGAAGAAGTCATATCTTGCTAAAGAGCTGAAGGATCAGAAGGAGCTAACTGGTTGATGGGATAGGAGTGAGAGTGCTGATGTGTGTTTCAAGATACTGGAAACAGGATATTTTAAAGACTCAGGGAGAGGCTCAGAGCACACACTGAGTTTGGCAGAATATAAGTTTTTTTTTTTTTTGGCTGGAATTATACTGCGTGATTAATCAGAGACCAAGTCATGGAGGGCCTTACGTGCCATATTGAGACGTCTTCACTTTATCTTATGGCCTTGGAAAGCTATTAAAGGATTTTAAGCAATTGTGAAACTTGATCGTAACCTCTGAATCTCCATTTCCCTGACTATAGAATGAGCATGTTGGAAACAATGGCATCGATTGTCTGTAATAAATGAGTTTACTTTTTACATGAGGATTCAAGTCTGTATCTATATCAAAAGCCAGTGTCAAATGGCTAATATAAGAGGTCCTTGAAAAGATAATGCTTTTCAAACAATGTTTTGGACCACATATTTTTCTGAGAGATAAAGTGATCTCAATAAAGGAAATTGATGGTGAAACTCTAAAAACAGAACACAAAACCTTTGATTTCTCAATTATCACCATTAAAAGATACAAAAGATTGACATATAATAGAAGGTAGTCAATTGCATTATGATATTTATCAGTACATAAAAAAATCTAGACAGTGAATAAAATGTTTATAGTGAAGGTTTAGTAGAATCATAAAACAGAGGAGAGGAGCAGAATGAAAAGAAAGGCTGCAAACAAGTCTCTTTGAGCCAGATGGGGCTCAAAGAAAAAAGGTTGCTTTTTATTTATTTATTTTTATATTATTCTGAATTCAACTCAATTCAACATTTCTTTGGTTTCACGCTAGGTACTTACAAAAAAAAGAGATAGCTTTGACTGTTTTCACACCAAAGGCGTTTATAAAATTTGAGGAAGCAGATGCTTCTAATTATTTGTTACAAGCAGGAGGATAAAATGAGAGCAGGTAAAATGAATGACTTCTACATTGATTTGGAGGAAAAAAAATTGTGAACATTAAACTATATTAAAAAGCACACAGATAAATGATATAGGAGAAGTACAAAGAAACTTCCAAGGAAGATACAAGGCTAATGAACTGAGAGGAGACACGAGATTATCAGATGAGAAAGGGTTTGAAATATGTTGCAGTCTGAGTAGGTCTTTGATAGCTGGACGAGGTAGGAAGGTTGTTCCAGGGAAAGGTGTAGAATGATGGAGGTGCTGGGCGTATTTAGGAACGTGAGTGTTCCTGAGTGGCTGGAGCTCAGGGCAGCAGGGGACACAGTTTCGAGCTGGCCAGAGGTGCTGTCGCTGCCCTTCTCACATCCCTGCTGGCAGGCCACCCCTCTCCCAGCTCTAATGGGGCCACCGGTCTGCCCTTGTTCAGAGAATCGCCCTCCGGTGAACAGAACCCCCCTCGACAGAGAGCTCACCTGCATCTCTGCTGCATCTTCAGCTCATGTGACTGACTGGCGCAGGGTACAAAAGAGCAAGCCCCTCTTAGGGGGACCAACTGAATTTTCTGGTCAGGAGCAGCCTAGGGACCCGGCTGACACAGACGCCAGCTGAGGCCACGTCCGAGCTTAGTTCCTTTCTTTCCCCACCCTATTTCCCATCATTCCTTTTTCCTGGAAGCACCAGCTCCCCAATCCATCTGAGTCCCCGTCTCGGTCTCTGCTTATAGGCAGTCAGAGTGAATATGGATGGAATTGGAAAGTAGACGGAACCAGCGTGGGGAGGGTCTCGAATTCCATCCTGAGTTTAGGTTTTGTTTAGGCAGTGGGGAACTGACCACGGAAGATTTTTAAATAGGAGGAGGACTTGTTTCTTTTATATAGGGCACCTGCACTGGGATGGAAAGTGTCCCCCAAATTTGATGTCTTTCTAGGAACTTCCAAGTGAGACATTGTTTGGAGACAGGGTGGTTGTAAATATTAGTTCAGCTGGAGATTCTACTGCAATAGGGTGAATCCTTAGTTCCTATGATTGGTGTTCTGATAAAAAGAAGAGAAGAGACACAAGGATGATGGCCACGTGAAGACCAAGGTGGGGAGTGGAATTAAGATGTCACTAGTCTAAGAATGCCCAGGGATGCCAAAAGCTGGAAGAGGCAAGGAAAGACCTTTCTCTGGGGGAAAGACCTTTTCCCTGCCAATAACTTGATTTCAGACTTCAGGTCTCCAGAACAGTGAGAGAATACACTTCTGTTGTCTTAAGCCAACCCAACTTGTGGCCCTTTGGTACAGCAGCCCTAAGAACTGACCACGTGTCATAATCATAGTGCAGTTGTGATTATTGAAAAATCATGACGAATGCCCACACACTGGGAAGTGAGTTAGTTAACTGTGGTATGTCAGTAACATGTTTTATTACCTATAAATCTGACAATATGTGGACTTTAGAGATACACAGAAAAGTCTGCTAAATAATAAACTGCAATCATATAATAAGGACACTGATTATGAGCATAAATATATAACAATGGAGGTTTAGGAAAAAACTTTATTTTCATATAATTGGGACAAGATGGTAAAACATTTATTTCTTTTAATAAAAGGAATAAATGTTTGACATACAAATTTTGAAACGAGTCACAAAATAGTTTTGCATAAAAGTCACCTTTAGATGACTTAAATTGAGATTGGAGATATATTTGGTCTGTGCATACAGAGTAATTCATTTTCCTCTTCATGGTGCTTTTAAACTTGAACCAGGGGCATATATTGTAAAATGACACAAATGAACCTTTAAGGAATTTGATTTATGGAAAACTTCAATATAGATTATATTGATTTTCTAAAACACTGAGTGGACTGCTAACTGGGGCTAACACAGTGTTAAAAAATAGTCATGGCTAAGCAATTTGGGAGCCAATAGACCAAGAAGTTTATGACTCTCCCACTTGTTTTTTATAGAATCTAAGCCCTAATTAATACTTCAAGTCCACAAAATGAGGGGACTGGAGGCTTTGGCTTCTGGAGAAATATTTGCAGTGAAAGTTAAGAAGCTGGTGAAACAGCTCATTAAACCAGCCCATCCCTTTAAATGCCACAACCCATGTAGTGATGAAATCTTGCTGGAAACCTCCAAGTGAGCCTTCTGAGCCAGGGTCAGTTTCCATTATACAACAGCAGTTGGCTAATTTTCAGGCCAGCTGACCTCTCTTTAGGTGGGAGTATGCCCTTCTGTCTTCTCTAAAAATAAAAATTAAAAAATTACTTCTCTAAACTATAAGCCTGTTTTTGGAAATTAGTTTGTCATTTTGGTGAGTCTCAGAGGTATCTATGAGTAGCAAGTGTGGAAGAAACAAAATACAATCCAATGCCATAAGGAATCCTTGCACTGTTGGCCAAACCCATGTGAAACACAGTTACTATTTATCTGAAGAGCAAAACAGGAAGTCATTCTGCAAGGAACCTCCCAGTAAGAATCATTTTATGTGATGATTTACAGCCCCTGTACAAAACCACCAGTGTTTAAAATAACAAACACCTTCTGAGTTTTCTATTAAGATTTTTCTTCTTCTTGGACAACCGAAAGTATGGCTATGTTTGATATATCCACGGTACAAAGAGTCAAGTCATCTACTTAATGATTTTCCAGGGAAAGTGCTATCAATGAGAGAAGTCATGCAAGCCACGGGTTTTGCCCCAGATTTGGTCTTCCCTCCCCCTGGGAAGGAATCTTCCAAATGGCACGGCAATCAGTCATCTTGGTGAAATCTCTCCTTAGAGATTCTCTGAGGGAAGGAAAGCACAGAAGGAATAAATAAAGCACCACAGGAGTAGAAGGGAAAAATAGTCATACAGTTTTTAACCTCTGGGTGAAAACAGTGGTTCTTGAACTTTCCAGTGTTTTGGATAAATCTTGGTGGGCATATCCCCCTGGGACCCCTTGCAGGAACTGTTTGGCATCCAAAGGCATTGAGAGAGAGTCCACGAATGGAAAGTGCTGGATCTAAAGTTAACAAGTCTCCCTCCAAAGAAGGAGAAATCTGAGGCACCAGAGACATTTCCTAATTAGAAATTCAGTCTCAAAGTTAGGGTTCTTGATGTGAGAATGTACAATTGCATTTTTCATTTGAGTATCCCTAAAAATACTGTTTCCAGCCTTTCACCTGATGTTAGAATGATTGTTATATTCTTGGTGTTATTTTTGTTTTACTTTTTCTATATAGGCCAGATGCTCCTAAGAATATACAGACAGAGAAAAGATGACAATTTCCTTCCCTTGCGCGGATGCCTGTTGTGTGCTGACCTCGCTCCACTGGTCATCTTGCCTTTTGGAGGTGCTTCTGCTAGACTGATGGCACCTCCTGCAAGTGGCACCAACCACGGCTTTAAGGCGATGTCTCTCTGGGAGTGACGGTTTATTTGATTGCCAGCAGAGATTATTTGGGACAGACAATTTCTAGACTCTACATATTCTCCCAAGTCATAGTTGTTGGAGCGTGAAAAGTGGGCCATTTCCTGTTAGTATTTTGTAACCTGAGAAATTTTATTATTTTCCTTTATTGCCAATTTCTGGGAAAGACAATTCTGAAACACATTTTGTTGATTATCTAAGCACTATTAATTTGAGGTCTGAAAATTCCAAATGAAGTGTATTGGCAGTCAAGTCTCTTTCTGAGTTCTATGGCGCTTTACTGATGTCTAATCTGTCTTAACAGCCTGTGGAGAGATGAGAGGCGGTACATAGATTCTCGAGAAAGTAGTCAATTTAAGTGAGAGGACACCACTGCTGATACTCAGGCCACCTTGGGAAATTTAATTCTTCTCACCCCCAAAGTTTCAGTAGATTAAAAACTACCAGGGAAATGCACCTTGCCGTTTAAGTCTATTTAAGAATCTGTTCTCTTAGTTAACTCTTGAACAAGCTATTTTTCACATTTTTGGCTGGTTCCAAAAGCAAAATGTTGAAGTAGTGAATGGGGACTGAGCAAATGATTCTGGCCCCAAGCTGCATTAGTCCAGCTGTGACTGAGCAGGATCCCACGGGGGCTTTCCCAGGGACAGACACCTTCCCCACGTCTCCTGCTTCTGCTCCTCTCTGAATGAGGACCTGAATAACAGTATCCCATGGCACCCCACTCCAGTACTCTTGCCTGGAAAATCCCATGGACGGAGGAGCCTGGTGGGCTGCAGTCCATGGGGTCGCTGAGTCGGACACGACTGAGCGACTTCACTTTCACTTCTCACTTTCATGCATTGGAGAAGGAAATGGCAACCCACTCCAGTGTTCTTACGGAGAAGGCAATGGCACCCCACTCCAGTACTCTTGCCTGGAAAATCCCATGGACGGAGGAGCCTGGTGGGCTGCAGTCCATGGGGTCGCTGAGTCGGACACGACTGAGCGACTTCACTTTCACTTCTCACTTTCATGCATTGGAGAAGGAAATGGCAACCCACTCCAGTGTTCTTGCCTGGAGAATCCCAGGGACGGGGGAGCCTGGTGGGCTACCGTCTATGGGGTCACACAGAGTCGGACACGACTGAAGTGACTTAGCAGCAGCAGTAGCAGCAGCATGTGTATTTCCCAGTTTTTCAGCTGCTAAAACCACCACCAAATGGAAGAAATTAACTACCTGATGATCATGGGCAAGTAGCCCCCAGAACTTCCTGAGGCTAAGGATTGATCAGAGAGTTGTGTGTGAGCTGATCACTTACCCTCGATGCCCCTCCCTCAATTTGTCTTTAAAAAATGCTTTGCTGAGACTTTCCTGGTGGTCCAGTGGCTAACACACCATGCCCCCAGGCCAAGGGGATTGGGTTCAAGCCCTGGGTAGGGGACCTGGATCCCACCTGCCGCAACTAAAATCCCACAGGCCACAGTGAAGTTAGAAGATCTGTGTGCCTCATTTAAGACCCAGAACAGCCAAATAAATACATAAATAAAACTAAATATTTTTAAAAATGCTTTGCCAGAACTGTTCAGAGGATCTGGGCGTTTTTGAGCATTAGCCACGCTTTCTCCTTGCTCAGCTCTGCAAAAACCTTCCTCTGCTCCAGACTCCAGCATTTCGATTTATTTGGCCTCACTGTGCACCAGGCATGTGAGCTTGCATTTGGTAACACAATGAATGCTACAGAGAGGCCATAAACAGAATATATTTGAGAAGTCACTGTCAAGTTCTTAGTCGCTATTCTATGTGAACTTCTTGAGGTGAGGAGTTACAGAGCTGTTCTAAGCTAACATTCTCACATTCCCTGTGAGGGATTTTAAGTTCATCGTTAGCTAGTCTTACCCTGAATTGTAATGTTGATGCTGATGATGTCAATTAACATTTATTGAGGGTATAATCAAACTGTTATTAATGTACTGTTATTTAATCCCCCTTGTAGTCTTGAGAAATCTAAATAATCTGTAGCAGAAGTAGAGAATTGTAGGCTTAATGGTGGTTTATTTTAAAACTGAAATATTACTGAATTAAAGAATCCTGAAAATGAAGCCAGACTAAAGCTTGAGAAAAGCACCCGTAGAGCCACCCTTCTAGTTCGTTCTGATTTCCTGCACAGATGCTGTCAAGTGTCCATGGTTCTGTGAAAATTTGAACCTGTACCAAACGTTGAGGAAATGTGAGCAAGCAATTTCCAAGCTAATTTTTATAAATGAAGACACTTATTAGAAATGAATAGTCACTACATTAATTTAAATATACACCCTTTCCTCTGATTCCACCCTTCTCTACTGACTGATGCATTGTCTGCTTTTCAGATCTGAATATTAATTTTCCTACTTAGTGTATTTAATTGAATGCTGTCAGTGACATTTTCTCCTATTGACTCAGTATAAATAACAATGAAAAGAGTTCCTAATAGAATGACTGCTATGGACTAGTTAATTTACGTGGCAAGCACTCTCCTGACTGCTTTCCAAGTATTATCTTACTGTTCACAGGAAAACATGAGGTAGATGTTATGTTGTTATTGCTGTTTTGCAGATGAGGAAATAGTGTCTCCAAGAACTTAAGTGAATAGCTCAATGAACAAAGCCAGTAACCTGGGCTTTCCTGGTGGCTCAGATGGTAGAGAATCCGCCTGCAATGTGGGACACCTGGGGTTCGATCCTTGAATTGGGAAGATCCCCTGGACAAGGGAAAGGCTACCCACTTCAGTATGCTGTCCTGGAGAATTCCATGGACAGAGGACCCTGGCAAGCTACACTCCATGAGGTCTCAGAGTCAGACACGACTGAGTGACTATCACTTTCACTTTCACAAAGCCAGTAGATATGGAGATCCAGTGTTTGAAATCAGTTCTGTTTAACTTCTGAGTCCTAACATGCTGTTTTTTTTAAATTTATTTTTTATTGTTTTATGGTCTCAATGTCATCTCTGATGTCTTTGATAATATCACTACTAGTTTCTTTAGAATTATCATTTCCTTTTACAGTCTCCATTTTTTCCACTTTGCTCTTTTCTCATTGTTTTTGTTTTTGCCTTTTATATTGTAGCCAAGGTTCTCAACTCTGAATATAACCAAAGACACCTAGAGGGCTTTAAAAAAATACTGATGCTCAGGACCACAGATGAATAAAATCCAAACCTCTGCTATTGGGACATATTTCTTCAAAGCTTACTAGTTGATCTCTGTTCAGATCTGGGGAATCCTTCAGTTCAGTTCAGTTGCTCAGTCGTGTCCGACTCTTTGTGACCACATGTACCATAGCACGCCAGGCCTCCCTGTCCATCACTAGCTCCCAGAGTCCACCCACACTCATGTCCATTGAGTCGGTGATGCCATCCAACCATCTCATCCTCTGTTATCCCCTTCTCCTCCTGCCCTCAATCTTTCCCAGCATCAGAGTCTTTTCAAATGAGTCAGCCCTTGGATGACTCTATGTCTGTGTCTGTCTAAGCAAGGAAGACTGGAAAACTGACTAGAAAACTTAAGCCCAGATGATTCAATTGGTGAATTCTATTGATCATTTAAAAAAGAAATAATACACTATTATACACAGTCTTTCAGAATATAGAGAATGATGGTCCTATTAAACTAATTTTTTGAGGTCAATATCACTCAAATATGAGGCCAATATCACTCAAATACGAGGCCAGACAAAAGCACTAAAAAATCCATTCATCCATCCATACCAGTAATCCTCATGAGACCCAAAGATTTTTTAACAAAATGCTAACAAATAAATCCAGGAAGGCTAAGTTGATTTAATATTTCAAAATCAATCAGTATAATTCACTTCATAAAGGAGAAAAAATTATCATTTCAATCAATGTAGAAAAATGTTTGAAAATATTCATTCTTGATAAAACATTTAATCAAGTTAAAAGGGGACTTCCTCATTCTGATAAAAGGTACATATGAAAAACTTAATGCTAATATTATACATAATGTTTCAAAATTAAATGCTTTCTCGCTGAGATCAGGAACAAGGCAAGGGTGATCATTAGCACCCCTTATGTTCAACATTTTACCAGAAAGTGTAGCCTTATTAAGCATGAAGGGAAATAAAATGCAAAAATATCTGAAAAATAAGTAAAACGATCTCCTTTTGAAGATGTCATGATTGACTATGTAGACTATTATAAGAACTCTTAAACAACTGCTATCTGCAACTATTAAACTAATTTAGAGAGGTTATAGGGTAAAATGTCAATGTACAAAAAATTGCATTTTTATATACTGAGAGCTGACTATACCTTTTTTGCATGAAAGAGGGACTGGGTGACATTTAGCTTCAGTATAAGGTAGTCTTGGTTGTTTACAGGGACATCCCATTATAAATATTTCATATCTTTACTCTTGGGCTGGTTGATTCCTCAGAGAAGAATTTTCTAATCTGTTTAGACCATAATGTTCTGGCTGCCAATGTTCTGGAGGTTGGGGATTTCAGGAAAATCAGTACACATATTTCCACTTAATCCCCATTTTTTGATTCCCCATTTTTTGCCTAGCATCCCTGGTCCATTTACCCTCTCTTGAGAATCGATTGACGTCTTCTGCCAGGACGAGGGAAGGACTCTCCCTCTGGAGGGGTGTGACTGCTTCTTTCAATCCCCTTACCTGGGCGTTTTAATTTGGAGCCTCTCTCTCTCTCACCCTGCTCCAGAAGTGCCTGTTGCTACCAGTGTCTGAGTCCTTTGAGAACTCTGTGCAGGGATGAAGTGGGTTCTCAGTGTTCCCCGCTGCTAACTCAGGCTCCAGTCCTGACTGCTCAGCCATCTGCTTCCAGGCATGCAATATTTTATTGTTATCCTCCCTTCTCCTGTTCTCCCCATCCTATATGTGTTTGTGAGAACCCTTTTCATCTTTTCCATAAAGTACAGTGAGGATACTTCATGTGAAATTGAAATACCAAGATCACTGATATAAAGGAAAGACTTATTTTATAAAAAGTTAAGTTATATATTTACAAAAAAGATCTTCACGACCCAGATAATCATGATGATGTGATCACTAATCTAGAGCCAGACATCTTGGAATGTGAAGTCAAGTGGGCCTTAGAAGGCATCACTACGAACAAAGCTAGTGGAGGTGATGGAATTCCAGTTGAGCTGTTTCAAATCCTGAAAGATGATGCTGTGAAAAAGCCTCTTGATGAAAGTGAAAGAGGAGAGCGAAAAAGTTGGCTTAAAGCTCAACATTCAGAAAACGAAGATCATGGCATCTGGTCCCATCACTTCATGGGAAATAGATGGGGAAACAGTGGAAACAGTGCCAGACTTTATTTTTTTAGGCTCCAAAATCACTGCTGATGGTGACTGCAGCCATGAAATTAGAAGACGCTTACTCCTTGGAAGAAAAGTTATGTCCAACCTAGATAGCATTTTCAAAAGCAGAGACATTACTTTGCCGACTAAGGTCCGTTTAGTCAAGGCTATGGTTTTTCCTGTGGTCATGTATGGATGGGAGAGTTGGACTGTGAAGAAGGCTGAGTGCCGAAGAATTGATGCTTTTGAACTGTGGTGTTGGAGAAGACTCTTGAGAGTCCCTTGGACTGCAAGGAGATCCAACCAGTCCATTCTGAAGGAGATCAGCCCCGGGATTTCTTTGGAAGGAATGATGCTAAAGCTGAAACTCCAGTACTTTAGCCACCTCATGTGAAGAGTTGACTCATTGGAAGACTCTGATGCTGGGAGGGATTGGGGGCAGGAGGAGAAGGGGACAACCGAGGATGAGATGGCTGGATGGCATCACGGACTCGATGGATGTGAGTCTGAGTGAACTCCGAGAGATGGTGATGGACAGGGAGGCCTGGCGTGCTGCGATTCATGGGGTCACAAAGAGTCGGACACGACTGAGCGACTGAACTGAACTGAAGTTATATATTACATTTTAGTAATACTTTATACTTATGTAAGGGAAGAATAATCAGGCCTCTCATTTGTAGGCTTTAAAGTAACAAACATTTCACATGGAAAATTCCATATGGAAGCAGATGGTTTTATTATCTGCAGTGAAAAAAATAAACTAAAAGAGTATCTGGTTTACCCAATATCAGTGAGCCACTTTTCTCTTTATTCTGCCTCTCACGTAAACTGTGCATTTATAACTTAGGTTTTCATGGTAGTTAGAAAGAAATTTGGTGTAATTGTCACCATGCCTCTGAGGAAGTGAAAGACTACATTTTAGAGGCAGTACTAATTAATTTAAGAAGCCTTAATTGAGAGTTAACTGTGAGGCAGGCACTGTTCTGAAACAGAATGAACCCAGATCCCTGGCCCTCTGAGGATTCCATGCCAGGTAGCAGGCTTCTGATACCAAAACCAACATAAAGGGCACCAAAAACTCCTTCAGTAAGTTCTGTGAAATAGGGCACCTGTGCTTATATCTGTGGGCATTTCTTCTTGTATCTGTGTTTTTGACTTCTGTAGCAGAGAAATCAACATTGTATTCAGATTTATTTAAATTCTCCTGTTGTTGCTGTTGTTTACTGATTATAACATCCACTTCTAAAGATGACTTGATATAGGCTTCCAAGGTATATACAAAGGTGATTAAAAAAAAGTTAAAATCAGAGAACTGAAGCAGAGGGAGAATACAAATAGGAAAACAGAATAAAGCTAAGACTGACAACAATGAACAAAATGCATGTAGACAAGACCCATTCCTCGATAGGCACAGACCACAAATTTCCCTCTCTTTCTTTTGGTATTTTAAAGGAAAAACATCACTGGTTTCCAGAAGTCAAAAAAATCAGTTATCAGGTGATATAGGCACTTCCCAGGTGGCACCAGTGGTAAAGAACCTGCCTGCCAGTTCAGGAGACCTGCGCTGGTTCGATCCCCGGGTCGGGAAGATCCCCTGGGGGAGGGCATGGCAGCCCACTCCAGTCTTCTTGCCCGGAGAACCCCATGGACAGAGGAGCCTGTGGGCTGCAGTCCATAGGGTCACACAGAGTCGGACATGACTGAAGCAACTTAGCACTCACGCACATAAAATATGGAGGTTTTGCCTGTGGATCTTCACGAAAGGATCTTCATTAAGAAATGGAGTGAAAAGCTTCCTTACTAAAAAAAAAAAATACCACAGGGATTCCCTGGTGGCTCAATGATAAAGAATCTGCCTGCCAATGCAGGAACTGCGGGTTTGATCCCTGCTCAGGGAAGATCCCACGTGCCTCAGAGCAGAGCAGCTAAGCTCCTGTGCCACAAATGTGGGGAGACATTCTCCTGTGACAAGAGAAGCCAGCACAACGAGAAACACGCACAGCAACTGGAGAAAGCCCCTGTGCGGCAATGAAGACCCAGCACGCCAAAAAGAAAGAAAGAGAGTTATTTAAACATTACACTTTGACTTTCCCTTAAAGAAAATACAACAGTGAGTTCCACTGGACTGCTTTTTCTTACATCTTTACTATAGTCCAACTGTGTTAGCGCAAAGTATCATTTAGTAAGAGTGTTATACTAGGAGTCTAAATTAAGAAAATTCTAGAAAACCCTTCTACATATTTATTTAAAAATATGTGAATTTTTCATTCTCTGTGAGGTTATAATAAATCTACCAATATTTGCAGTTTACAAAATACTTTCTTTCATATGCATTCTCTACTAAGGCAACTTTCCAGTGGGTGTTGTCATTATCATCATCTTTTTAACACAGAGAATCATGCATATTAAATAATTCACACAAGATATCCTAGCCAAGAAATGGGAAACCAATATTGGAATAAAGAACTTTTAACTCTAGATATTGTCTTCTTAACAACTTACCAGTCTCCCTTTAGCTACATCTAGGTGACCAAGGAAATACTAACACGCAGTTGTCTATTGCTTTTAACTTTTAATAAACTGTGAAGAGCATAAAGTGGACTCAGTAGAGACTGATGAAATATATCTGGCTATGACTATGTAGCAGCCATCCAAATCAAGATACAGAGTATTTCCAGCAACCCAGTAGGTTCTTTTGTGCCCTTTCTTGGTCAACATTTATTCTCCCAGCTACTACTGCTGCTGCTAAGTCGCTTCAGTCGTGTCCGACTCTGTGAGACCTCATAGATGGCAGCCCACCAGGCTCCTCTGTCCCTGGGATTCTCCAGGCAAGACCACTGGAGTTGGTTGCCATTTCCTTCTCTACTATTCTCCCAGACGTAACCAATATTCTAGCTTTTATTATTATCAACTTGATCAGGTCTTGAGCATTATGTAAATAGATTCATACTATGTATACTCTTTTATGTCTGGCTTTTTTTGCTCATAAAAATGTCTGTGAAATTCACTTATAATGTTGTGTATATCATTGCTAGGTCTTGTTCTTTTCTAAAAAACAGCTTTATTGACATTTATTCTGCAAAGGATACAATTCATCCATTTAAAGTACACAGTTCAGCATTTTCTAGTATATTCAAAGAGTTATGCAACTATCACCAAAATCTAATTTTAAACATTTTTAACATCATCAAAGAAATTCCATACACATCAGCAGTCATTCCCCATTCCCCTCCCAAGCCTGCCAAGCCCCCAAAAACCATGAATCTATCTACTTTCCATCTCTATAGTTATGCCCGTTCTGCAAATTTCAATAAAATGGATTTACATAGAATGTGGTCCTTTGTGACGGGCTTTTTTCACTTACCATCATGCTTTCAAGATTCATCCTTATTGTAGCATAATATCAATTCAGTTCAGTCTCTCAGTATGTCCAACACTTTGCAACCCCATGGACTGCAGCACTCCAGGCCTCCCTGTCCATCACCAACTCCCACAGTTTGCTCAAATTCATGCCCATTGAGTCAGTGATGCCATCGAACCATCTCATCCTCTGTTGTCCCCTTCTCCTCCCACCTTCATTCTTTCCCAGCATTAGGGTCTTTTCCAAGGAGTCAGTTCTTTGCATCAGGTGGCCAAAGTATTGGAGCTACAGCTTCAGAATCAGTCCTTCCAATGAATATTCAGGACTGACTTCCTTTAGGATGGACTGGTTTGATCTCCTTGCAGTCCAAGGGACTCTCAAGAACCTCTCCAACACCACAGTTCAAAAGCATCAATTCTTCAATGGTCAGCTTTCTTTATAGTCCAACTCTCACATCCATACATGAGTACTGGAAAAACCATAGCTTTGACTAGATGGACTTTTGTCGGCAAAGTAATGTCTCTGCATTTTAATATGCTATCTAGCTTTGGTCAGTTGTTCTTCCAAGCAGCAAGTGTCTTTTAATTTCATGGCTGCAATCACCATCTGTAGTGATTTTTGAGCCCCCCCAAAATAAAGTCTGTAATTGTTTCCCAGTCTATTTTCCCTGAAGTGATGGGATAGGATGCCATGCTCTTAGTTTTCTGAATGTTGAGTTTTAAGCCAAATTTTTAACTCTCCTCTTTTGCTTTTATCAAGAGGCTCTTTAGTTCCTCTTCAGTTTCTGCCATAAGGGTGGTGTCCTCTGCATATCTGTGGTTATTGATATTTCTCCCAGGAATCTTGATTCCAGCTTGTGCTTCATCCAGCCTGGCATTTTGCATGATATACTCTGCATATAGCAAACACCCTTTTCCAACAAAACAAGAGAAGCCTCTACAAATGGACATCATCAAATGGTCAATACCAAAATAAGATTGATTATATTCTTTGCAGCCAACGATGGAGAAGCTCTATACAGTCAGCAATAACAAGCCCGGGAGCTGACTGTGGCTCAGAGCAAGAACTCCTTATTGCCAAATTCAGACTGAAATTGAAGAAAGTAGGGAAAACCACTAGACCATTCAGGTATGACCTAAATAAAATCCCTTATGATTATACAGTAGAAGTGACAAATAGATTCAAGGGACTAGATTGATAGAGTGCCTGAAGAACTATGGACGGAGGTTCATGACATTGTACAGGAGGCAGTGATCAAGACCATCCCTGAGAAAAAGAAATGCAAAGAGGGAAGATGGTTGTCTGAGGAATCTTTACAAATAGCTGAGAAAAGAAGGGAAGCTAAAGGCGAAGGAGAAAAAGAAAGATATACCCATTTGAATGCAGGGTTCCAAAGAATAGCAAGGAGAGATAAGAAAGCCTTCCTCAGCGATCAATGCAAAGAAATAGAGGAAAACAATAGAATGGGAAAGACTAGAGATCTCTTCTTCAAGAAAACCAAGGGAACATTAGAGATACCAAGGGAACATGTCATGCAAAGATGGACTCGATAAAGGACAGAAATGCTATGGACCTAACAGAAGCAGAAGATATTAAGAAGAAGTAGCAAGAATACACAGAAGAACTATACAAAAACAGTCTTCAAGACCCAGATAATCATGATGACACCATCATGATTATCATGATGTTGGTTCACTCACCAAGAGCCAGACATCCTGGAATGTGAAGTCAAGTGGGCCTTAGGAAGCATCACTGCGAACAAAGCTTGTGGAGGTGATGGAATTCCAGTTGAACTATTTCAAATCCTCAAAGATGATGCTGTGAAAGTGCTGCACTCAGTATGCCAGGAGACTTGGAAAACTCAGCAGTGGCCACAAGACTGGAAAAGATCAGTTTTCATTCCAATTCCAAAGAAGGGCAATGCCAAGGAATGCTCAAACTACTGCACAATTGCACTCATTGCACATGTTAGCACAGTAATGCTCAAAATTCTCCAAGCCAGGCTTCAACAGTACATGAACCATGAACTTGCAGATGTTCAAGTTGGATTTATAAAAGGCAGAGGAACCAGAGGTCAAATTGCCAACATCTGTTGGATCATCGAAAAAGCAACAGAATTCCAGAGAAACATCTACTTCTGCTTTATTGGCTACACCAAAGCTTTTGACTGTTTGGATCACAAGAAACTGTGGAAAATTCTTAAAGAGGTGGGAATACCAGACAACCTGACCTGCCTCCTGAGAAATCTGTATGCAGGTCAAGAAACAGCAGTTAGAACTGGACAAGGAACAACAGTCTGGTTCCAGATTGGGAAAGGATTACGTCAAGGCTGTATATGTATGAAATTGCTAGTTTGTATATATAATAGTTCTATTTTTAATTGTTTAAGGAGGTTCCATACTGTTCTCTGTAGTGGCTGAGCCAGTTTACATTCCTGCTAACAGTGTATGATGGTTTCCTTTCCTCACATCCCTACCAACACTTGTTATTCATTGTTTTTTTGAAGAGCCATTTTATCAGATATGAGTGCTCCATCTTTGCAGTTTTGATTTGTATTTCCCTTGGGATTGGTGATGTTGAAATCTTCTCATGTGCCTTTAAGCCATTTGTTCTTTAGAAAAATGTCTATTCAGATCCTCTGCCCATTTTAGAATCGGGTTGTTGATTTTGATGTCAACATGTATGAGTTAATTGTATCTTTTGGTTATCAACCCCTTATCGGATTTTGAAAAATATTTTCTTATGTCCTGCCATACTGCTGAATTTATTATTCAATATTTTTACTGCTAGAAAAATATGCATTTGGGTTCTTTTCAGTTTTTGAATATTCTGTATAACACTACTGTGAACATTTTTGATGGACAACATGCTTTTTGGTGGACATAGATACTCATTATCTCAGATATATACCTCTGAGTGCAATTTCTGGGTCATATTATAGTCAACATACCTTCAGTAAAACTCTATGTCACTTTGAATAATTTGTTTTTTTCACATACTTTGTTTGTAATGATGACCAGCTTGAGTTATTCTTAGAGATATGACCTCAATTTATTAGTGACTAATTGATATTTATCAAAATTGAAAAAATGAAAAGGATTACAAAAGACTAGATTTAACATGATGAGTGTTAAGGACTATTCAGTTCAGTTCAGTTCAGTTACTCAGTCGTGTCTGACTTTTTGTGACTCCATGGACTGCAGCACACCAGGGCTCCCTATCTGTCATCAACTCCCAGAGTTTACCCAAGCTCTTGTCCATTGAGTTGGTGATGCCATCCAATCATCTCATCCTCTGTCGTCCCTTTCTCCTCCCACCTTCAATCTTTCCCAGCATCAGGTTCTTTTCCAAGGAGTCAGTTCTTTGCAACAGGTGGCCAAAGTATTGGAGTTTCAGCTTCAACATCAGTCCTTCCAGTGAACACTCAGGACTGATCTCCTTTAGGATGGACTGATTGGATCATCCTCCTTGCAGTCCAAGGGACTCTCAAGAACCTTCTCCAACACCACAGTTCAAAAGCATCAATTCTTCAATGCTCAGCTTTCTTTAGAGCCCAATTCTCACATCCATACATGAGTACTGGAAAAACCAAAGCTTTGACTAGATGGACCTTTGTCGGCAAAGTAATGTCTCTCCTTTTTAATATGCTGTCTAGGTTGGTCATAACTTTCCTGCCAAGGAATAAGCATCTTTTAATTTCATGGCTGCAGTCACCATCTACAGTGATTTTTGAGCCCCCCAAATTGAAATCTGCCACTGTTTCCCCATCTATTTGCTGGGACCAGATACCATGATCTTCGTTTTCTGAATGTTGAGCTTTAAGCCAACTTTTTCACTCTCCTCTTTCACTTTCATCAAGAGGCTCTTAAGTTCTTCTTTGCTTTCTGCCCTAGGGTTGGTGTCATCTGTGTATCTGAGGTTATTGATATTTCTCCTGGCAATCTTGATTCCAGCTTGTGCTTCATCCAGCCCAGCATTTCTCATGATGTACTCTGCATATAAGTTAAATAAGGACATTAGACAGGTAATAAAGAAGATTCAGAATGAGGGGAGGAGAATATCTAGCTTTAAAAAGCATAGTCAATAGACTGTTTTTCTAACAAACTATAGAAAGTAAACATTACTGTAGAAAGAAATCATTTCTTAAGAGTGAGAGAGTCTGACTTCAGTTCAGTTCAGTTGCTCAGTCCTGTCCTACTCTTTGCAACCCCATGAATTGTAGCACGCCAGGCCTCCCTGTCCATCACCAACTCCCGGAGTTCACTCAAACTCATATCCATCGAGCTGGTGATGCCATCCAGCCATCTCATCCTCTGTCGTCCCATTCTCCTCCTGCCCCCAATCCCTCCCAGCATCAGAGTCTTTTCCAATGAGTCAACTCTTCGCATGAGGTGGTCAAAGTATGAGTTTGAAGTATGAGTATGAGTTTGTCATTTATAGACAAAGTTTAAAGAGAAATATCAGACTAGCTTCCTTTCTGCCTGCCTAGTTTTAGAGATCAGTTCTTTCCTCTATAAGCCAAGTCTCACCCAAACGTAGTCTTTAATGTTGCATTAAAAGTAGTTAAAAGACTAAGTAGTTTAACCTAAATGTAAAGGAATAAGTTTAAAGAAGTAAATTAAAGACTGTTTTTCCCACATTGCTCCTCTTCACTGATGAAAAGGGTCAGAAATAATAAAAGTAACATTTTTACTGGAAAAAATTAACTCAAGAATAGATGTGAGGTTAAAATTTTCATGCTTTAACAAAATCCTGCCTGCTTAAGGGAACCTTGAACAGGTTATCCAAAATCTTTCTTTGCATGGGGAGATAATGAAAAAAACATTAAAATATCTTTTAAACGTCAACTAAAAATAGGTAAAACTATACATTTCAACTTTGGCAGAATTTCAGCACTTAATGAGAAGGGAAAAGGAAGCCAAATTTGAAGCAAAATTGTTAAGCGTATTTAAAGTTTGAGTAATTTATTTTGTGAGAACTTTATAGAACATTTTGATTTAGTGTTTTTGGATACAGATGATGGATTAACATTCCTTCTTTTAAAAGTCAATGTAGTTAATGATTTGAAAATTTAAATGGTTCTTGAATTAAGGGCACTGTTTCTATTATTATCATTTATATTTGTTTACTTGAAATATTTTTCTACCCTTCTTTCCCTAATCTTTTGTTTGTTTGTTTGTTTGGTTGGTTGGTTATTTTAGTGTCAGTATTTATGGGTTTTTCCAATATGGTAACTCCTCCTCATTTTTCTAACAGCTTCTCTGCTTTTTGTTTCATCTGGAACTGGTAAAGATTCCTAGCTCTGAAATCCAGTGTTTGGACCATGACGTCCGTTTCTGTCTCTCACTGTTACTGCCTTTCTCTCTCACTGAGAAACCTTCCTGCCCTCATTTTCCACCACTCCCTTGCTTACTTGAGCCTTGCTGCTTCTCTGGAGTGTTGCAATAGCTATACAGAAATAGTTTCTCCTTTGACTTTCTGGCTTTTGATCTTTGCTAATTCCCAATTTCTGGTGAATTACAAAATCAGTTCCGTTAGCTGTGCGTCTCAAAGCTCCCTTTTTTTTGGAGAATTTGGACAATTTGGAGAATTCGGACAATTATGATTGGCTGAGTATCCCAAGAGGATAAATCAGTTTCTCCTGATCAACTCCTGTCGAGAGAGCCTCCATGTTTTCATGGAGCCATGACCTATTCAACAATTATTTCTCCTTTTCCTCCTTATTTTCCAGGCAGGGCGACTCCTATCTCAAGTCCTGATTCCTGCCCAGGCCCCCTGGGTCTACTTTTCTCAAGTAAGAAGTTTCTTCTCCCTCTCTCATCTAAAACCCCTTCCCTGATCTTCTCATCCTCTCCTTCCTATCTCTGTTCCTCTATCATTCTATCAGTTTTGAGGTCCTGTATAAGCACTTTTGGTCTCATCTGCGTGTTTTGAACCCTGCTCCACCTTTTACTTTTCTTTCATGGTCAGCTTCTTGAATTTACCTGCTCCTTTATCTAAGGAAATATTCCTTTCTCTAAGCCAGTGATTCCCTATGTGGAGGGAGCTGTTTTTCCAGGAGATATTTGGCAACGAGTGGAGGTGTGTTTGTGTTATAACCTGTGGCATGGGACAGGTGGCCAAAGTATTGGAGTTTCAGCTTCAACATCAGTCCTTCCAGTGAACACTCAGGACTGATCTCCTTTAGGATGGACTGATTGGATCATCCTCCTTGCAGTCCAAGGGACTCTCAAGAACCTTCTCCAACACCACAGTTCAAAAGCATCAATTCTTCAATGCTTAGCTTTCTTTAGAGCCCAATTCTCACAGCCATACATGAGTACTGGAAAAACCAAAGCTTTGACTAGATGGACCTTTGTCGGCAAAGTAATGTCTCTCCTTTTTAATATGCTGTCTAGGTTGGTCATAACTTTCCTGCCAAGGAATAAGCATCTTTTAATTTCATGGCTGCAGTCACCATCTACAGTGATTTTTGAGCCCCCCAAATTGAAATCTGCCACTGTTTCCCCATCTATTTGCTGGGACCAGATACCATGATCTTCGTTTTCTGAATGTTGAGCTTTAAGCCAACTTTTTCACTCTCCTCTTTCACTTTCATCAAGAGGCTCTTAAGTTCTTCTTTGCTTTCTGCCCTAGGGTTGGTGTCATCTGTGTATCTGAGGTTATTGATATTTCTCCTGGCAATCTTGATTCCAGCTTGTGCTTCATCCAGCCCAGCATTTCTCATGATGTACTCTGCATATAAGTTAAATAAGGACATTAGACAGGTAATAAAGAAGATTCAGAATGAGGGGAGGAGAATATCTAGCTTTAAAAAGCATAGTCAATAGACTGTTTTTCTAACAAACTATAGAAAGTAAACATTACTGTAGAAAGAAATCATTTCTTAAGAGTGAGAGAGTCTGACTTCAGTTCAGTTCAGTTGCTCAGTCCTGTCCTACTCTTTGCAACCCCATGAATTGTAGCACGCCAGGCCTCCCTGTCCATCACCAACTCCCGGAGTTCACTCAAACTCATATCCATCGAGCTGGTGATGCCATCCAGCCATCTCATCCTCTGTCGTCCCATTCTCCTCCTGCCCCCAATCCCTCCCAGCATCAGAGTCTTTTCCAATGAGTCAACTCTTCGCATGAGGTGGTCAAAGTATGAGTTTGAAGTATGAGTATGAGTTTGTCATTTATAGACAAAGTTTAAAGAGAAATATCAGACTAGCTTCCTTTCTGCCTGCCTAGTTTTAGAGATCAGTTCTTTCCTCTATAAGCCAAGTCTCACCCAAACGTAGTCTTTAATGTTGCATTAAAAGTAGTTAAAAGACTAAGTAGTTTAACCTAAATGTAAAGGAATAAGTTTAAAGAAGTAAATTAAAGACTGTTTTTCCCACATTGCTCCTCTTCACTGATGAAAAGGGTCAGAAATAATAAAAGTAACATTTTTACTGGAAAAAATTAACTCAAGAATAGATGTGAGGTTAAAATTTTCATGCTTTAACAAAATCCTGCCTGCTTAAGGGAACCTTGAACAGGTTATCCAAAATCTTTCTTTGCATGGGGAGATAATGAAAAAAACATTAAAATATCTTTTAAACGTCAACTAAAAATAGGTAAAACTATACATTTCAACTTTGGCAGAATTTCAGCACTTAATGAGAAGGGAAAAGGAAGCCAAATTTGAAGCAAAATTGTTAAGCGTATTTAAAGTTTGAGTAATTTATTTTGTGAGAACTTTATAGAACATTTTGATTTAGTGTTTTTGGATACAGATGATGGATTAACATTCCTTCTTTTAAAAGTCAATGTAGTTAATGATTTGAAAATTTAAATGGTTCTTGAATTAAGGGCACTGTTTCTATTATTATCATTTATATTTGTTTACTTGAAATATTTTTCTACCCTTCTTTCCCTAATCTTTTGTTTGTTTGTTTGGTTGGTTGGTTGGTTATTTTAGTGTCAGTATTTATGGGTTTTTCCAATATGGTAACTCCTCCTCATTTTTCTAACAGCTTCTCTGCTTTTTGTTTCATCTGGAACTGGTAAAGATTCCTAGCTCTGAAATCCAGTGTTTGGACCATGACGTCCGTTTCTGTCTCTCACTGTTACTGCCTTTCTCTCTCACTGAGAAACCTTCCTGCCCTCATTTTCCACCACTCCCTTGCTTACTTGAGCCTTGCTGCTTCTCTGGAGTGTTGCAATAGCTATACAGAAATAGTTTCTCCTTTGACTTTCTGGCTTTTGATCTTTGCTAATTCCCAATTTCTGGTGAATTACAAAATCAGTTCCGTTAGCTGTGCGTCTCAAAGCTCCCTTTTTTTTGGAGAATTTGGACAATTTGGAGAATTCGGACAATTATGATTGGCTGAGTATCCCAAGAGGATAAATCAGTTTCTCCTGATCAACTCCTGTCGAGAGAGCCTCCATGTTTTCATGGAGCCATGACCTATTCAACAATTATTTCTCCTTTTCCTCCTTATTTTCCAGGCAGGGCGACTCCTATCTCAAGTCCTGATTCCTGCCCAGGCCCCCTGGGTCTACTTTTCTCAAGTAAGAAGTTTCTTCTCCCTCTCTCATCTAAAACCCCTTCCCTGATCTTCTCATCCTCTCCTTCCTATCTCTGTTCCTCTATCATTCTATCAGTTTTGAGGTCCTGTATAAGCACTTTTGGTCTCATCTGCGTGTTTTGAACCCTGCTCCACCTTTTACTTTTCTTTCATGGTCAGCTTCTTGAATTTACCTGCTCCTTTATCTAAGGAAATATTCCTTTCTCTAAGCCAGTGATTCCCTATGTGGAGGGAGCTGTTTTTCCAGGAGATATTTGGCAACGAGTGGAGGTGTGTTTGTGTTATAACCTGTGGCATGGGGTGTTATTGTCTCCTATTGACTAGAGACCAGGGATCCTGTTCAATGTTCTACAATGTCCAGGGCAGGTACCCCTGGCAAAGAACTACCCAGCTCAAAATATCATTAGGGCCATAGTGGAAGAACCTTGCTCTAAGCCTAACTCAAACCAAAATTTTGCCCCTCCAGGAAACTGAAATGCTTTTATGACTGTGTTTACTTCTTTGAGTTTTCCCTTCCTCTGTCTCCTACTTTTTCATGATCTTCTACGATGAAAGTCAATGCTTGTTGGCTTAGTTTCCTTAATTTCCACTCATATCACTGAATAACACATAATGATGATGAAAATTATGACTCACCCAAAATTATTAAGATCTTTAACAGAATTAGTTTTCCCCTGAGCTCATCACAGTGACCTTGGAAGTGAATGAAGCAGCTGGGAACACTTCTCTCGTTCCACTTGTGACTTGATTATTAGCCACAGAAGCCTATGACCTTGAACTTAGATACGTATTTAAACATTTGTTTAAGTGTGGTAGATAAAAAATTATCCTTGCTGATTTTTGTGTTGAGAAACACCAGGCGATAGCTGTTTGAAATGAACATTATTAAGGATGTATTTGAAGTCCAATCACATAACTTTTTACAATATATGCATATTTGCCAGAAATAATAGAATCAAGTAAAAAATGGATTGCTTATACAGATACAGTGAGATCTGTAAAGCTTTAGTGTGGGTGTGATTCCCCACCACAAGGCTGTGGTGCCCTTGAAAACGTAAATGGATGTGGCACCATTCTAGGTGACACCTTGTCCAAAACATTTGCTTCTCTGTCTTCTCAGAGTGTTTGGTAGGATATTTTTAACACACACACAAAGCAACACCTTTCTAGTAAAATAGAAAATAACCTTAACCTTTTCCTGTATTCTGTAATTAGCAGAGACAGTTGAAGGAGTTACTTGGAATCTCTCAAGTCAGAATTGAATTACTTTCCTTCTTGGAGGAAAAGTAATGAAATATCATAAGGGAAAATCTTGGGTAAAATTTTTCATCATAATGATGGAGAGTAACTTGCAAGTTTGAATTATTCAACGTGTTTAAAAGAAATGTTCAGCTTGCCATTTCCTTCTCCAGGGCATCTTCCTGACCCAGGGATCGATGTAGGGTCTCCTGCATTGGCAGGTGAATTCTTTACCACTGCACCACCTGGGAAGCCCATATCCAGTAATTGCTGCTGCTGCTGCTAAGTCACTTCAGTCGTGTCCAACTCTGTGCGACCCCATAGATGGCAGCCCACTAGGCTCCTCTGTCTCTGGGATTCTTCATGCAAGAATACTGGAGTGGGTTGCCATTTCCTTCTCCAGTGCATGAAAGTGAAAAGCGAAAGTGAAGTCGCTCAGTCGTGCCCGACTCTTAGCGACCCCATGGACTGCAGCCCACCAGGCTCCTCCGTCCACGGGATTTTCGAAGCAAGAGTACTGGAGTGGGGTGCCATTGCCTTCTCTGTATCCAATAACTACTCTTATACAAATCAAATTATGAAAATACAGCTTGTGATAAAGAGTGGGGCTCAGAATTTAGACATTTTACAACATTTAATGAAGATACTGCATTAGTTATTTTTTTTAAAAAATAACGATCAATTTATTATTTTTTTCAATGAAAAAGGCTTTTGAGAGTATTCCCTAAAGGAAATAAAGAGACCCACAAGGGATCCAGAGAGTTTTTCTGTCCTTCTTATGACCAAGTGACATTAAGTCTCACCAAGAGAGTATACAGTGAAAGTTCTGTCAGGAAAAGCCTGAACATGTACCACCAAACTCTATAAAATTAATTTCATTTTTTTCCTAAATTGAGAATCAATATAATAGCCAATGATACAGGTAGAAAGTAAATTTAAACAAGGAGCCTGACTGGGTAGTATCAAGATTTTGAGACTAGAGAAGGAAATAGCTCAGGAATAGGAGTAGAGCTCTAACACTGCTGCTAATAGCAGTAATACCAGTAGATTTGGATTTTTCCTGCATACAGAAATGACTTAATGCACAGCGTCTTCTGTGAAATTGACACATAACTCTTTTCAAGGCATTTGTCCAGAAATTGAGAATATCTATAGTGAAATAAAAATACCTATTATGAACGCCCTTATGCCAAGTAGTATAGTTATTTAACGAGGAACAATAACATTTACTAATGACAACTTCAGCTGTCTATAAATTATTCATTTTTTTTTAAAAAATTCAGCATCAAGAAGATAAAAAAAAGAAAAAGAACTTAAATAGAATTCTTGTTGGATAGTTATTGGAAACCAGTGACTGGAAGTACTTGGTATAGTGTGTCCTACAAAGGGCTTTTTAAATTTTATTTTTTGGTTGATTTTAAAGCTCTTCACCCGCTCCAGGCTACTTAAGGAAACACAAGTGTCAAACTGCTGTTAAAGTACTTTCCTAACTGGAGGAAGAAGGTTTGAAATGAGAGTTGCATTTTTAATAGATTAAACTGTATCTTATTTCAAATTTTAGAAATGAATCCTCTCATTGTTCATCTGGGGTATAAATTTTTTTTTCTGTCCCTTCACTAAACTTTTCAGTTAAATCCTCTAAGGGTGCCATACTGACTTACAAATGTTAAGTAAGAAAAGTTAGCTACATGTCCTCCACTGATAAACCACAGTGTCCTTGCACTGTGCTCCCAAACTGTGTTTTCCTCTGGAAACACCTTCCATTGTCCCCTGCCAATGCAGGAGAGAGGCCTGGGTTCAGTTCCTGGGTTGGGAAGATCCCCTGGAGATGGGCATATACCCACTCCAGTATTCTTGACTGGAGAATCCCACGGACAGAGGAGCCTGGCAGGCTGCAGTCCATAGGGTCACACAGAGTCAGACACGACTGAAGTGACTTAGCATGCATGCAGACAGGGTTAAGGAAAACCAAAAAAGATATAGGAAGCATCAAGCCAGGTTTTGCTGGATCATAGAGAAAGCTGGGAAATTCTAGAAAAACATCTACCTCTGTTTCATCGACTATGCCAAAGCCTTTGACTGTGTGGATCATAATGAACTGTGGAAAGCTCTTAAAGTAATGGGAATACAAGACCATCTTACCTGTCTCCTGAGAAACCTGTATGTGGGTCAAGAAGCAGTAGTTAGAACCCTGTATGGAACAACTGATTGGTTCAAGATCGAAAAAGGAAAACAACAGGGCTGTCTGCTGTCACCCTGTCTGTTTAACCTATACACTGAGCACATCATGAGAAATGCTGGGCTGGGTGAGTTACAAGCTGGAACCAAGATAGGCGGGAGGAACATCAACAACCTCAGATGTGCAGATGATACCATTCTAATGGCAGAAAGCGAAGAGGAACTAAAGAGCCTCTTGATGAGGTGAAGGAGGAGAGTGAAAGAGCCAGCTTAAAACTGAATATTTAAAAAACTAAGATCATGGCATCGGCCCTGTTAATTCACGGCAAATAGAAGGGAAAAGGTGGAAGCAGTGACAGAGCTCCTCTTCTTGTCTCTAAAATCACAGCAGACGGTGATGGCAGCCATGGGATCAGAAGAGATTGCTTCTTGGCAGGAAAGCGATGACAAACCTAGACAGTGTGTTTGAAAAACAGAGATATTACTCTGCTGACCCAGGTCCATAAAACCAAGGCTATGGTCTTCCCCGTGGTCACACGTGATTGTGAGAGTTGGACTGTAAAGAAGGCGGAGCTCTGAAGAATAGATGCCTTTGAACTGTGGTGCTGGGGAAGACTCCTGAGAGTCCCTTGGACTGCAAGGAGATCCAACCGGTCAACCTTACGGGAAATCAACGCTGAATATTCGTCGGAAGGACTGATGCTGAAGCTGAAACTCCAGTATTTGGTCATCTTATGTGAACAGCTGACTCATTGGAAAACTCCCTGATTAGGGTTAGGATTAGGGTTAGGGTTAGGGTTAGATTAGGGTTAGGTTAGGGAAAGATTGAAGGCGGGAGGAGAAAAGGACGACAGAGGATGAGATGGTTGGATGGCATCTCCGACTCAATGGACATGAGTTTGAGCAAGCTCCAGGAGTTGGTGATGGACAGGGAAGCCTGGCATGCTGCAGTCCATGGGGTCACAAAGCGCTGGACATGACTGAGCAACTGAACAACAACAACAGCGGCATCAAGATACTAGCAGGAGCCAGAAGCCTGCCCCAACCTGAGCGATCAGAGGAAGCTGGTATGACCAGGGAGGCAAGCCTCGTGAGGTGGCTCCCAGTGCTCGAAGGCGTGCTTTCTCAGCTCTGGTGTCAGCTGGCCTCCTGCTCGGATAGGGGGACCTGAAGCAGTGTGGGAAATTGACAGAGAGAGCAGGGAGAAGCCTCAGTGAGTCCCTCTGTCTCCTTGAGGCTGTAGTCCCCTCTTGGGGAGCCCTCCTGGCCTCAGCTGCTGCCTGGTGGGCCGTCCCACCCCCACTCAGCGGGGGCGTGGGATCTTTCTCAACGCTGGTCTCTGAGTAGCTCACTGCACCCTGGTCCTCTTTAGCTCTTCTGTCACTTTTGAAACCAGCCGACAGCTTTCGTCCTCTCTATTTAAAAAATGAAAAATTGTTTGTCTTTCCCTGTTGGATCTTGATAGATACTTTATACTTTTAATTGCTTTATCGAACAGATGTCTTATTTTTCCTTGCACTATTTAGAGTCTGTGTCATTATCTATTAGGTTATTGCTGGTGTAGAAGAATGACTTGAATTTTTAAATTTTTTATACAGTTTTTAAAGGTTACTTTCTATTTACAGTTATTATAAATATTGGCCATGTTCCCTGTGTTGTACAATAATCCTTGGTCCTATCTTATAGCTGATAGTTTGCACCTCCCCTTCCCCTACCCTTAAATTTCTCCTCCTCTGGTAAGCACTAGTTTGTCGTCTGTATCTGTGAGTCTGCTGCTTTTGTTATGTTCACTAGTACTCTGCTATATTTTTCAGATTCCTCATGTAAGTGATCCCATGCAGTGCTTGTCTTCCTCCGTCTGACTCCGCTCACTCGACATAATGCCCGCCAAGTCGGTCTGTGTCGCTGTACATGGCAAGATGCCATTCTTTTTTACGGCTGAGTAACATTCCACTGTAGGCGTGTGCCGCGTCTTTCCATTCCTCGCAGATGGACACTTAGGTTGCTTCCATGTCTTGGCTGTTACAAATAGTGCTGCTATGAACCATGGAGGTGCCTGTATCTTTTCAAATTAGTGTGTTTGTGTTTTGGATGTATACCCCAGAGTGGAATTTCTGGGTCCTATGGTAGTTCTATTTTAGATTTTTGAGAAACCACCGTACTGTTTTCCATAGTAATTGCACGAATTTACATTCCCATCAACAGTATAAAAGAGTTAGAAGAATGACATTATATCTACCAACCTGGCTGTACTTTGTTATTAATTTAAATATTTGTTGATTCATCTGTGTTTTCAATAGAAATAATCGTCTGAAATAATGCTTACACTTCTTATTTCTTTTGCTTTGCATATACCATTGGATAAGACTTTAGTCCTATATTTGACAGTTGTGGTAATAGCATTCTTTTTTTATTACCATCTTGATTAAAATGTATCTGTGATCTATGGTTTTTCCATTTTGGTATAATGCTTGTTACAGTTTTAAAAATATATAGATATTTACAAATTTAGGAAATTTCTATCTCTAGTTTTCTGGGTGTTTTAATAAAAAATTGGTAATAG